>ML675631.1:9507836-9803267 GCA_007922155.1 Mesoclemmys tuberculata
ATATTGGTCCCTTCTGACCTATGAGTCTATGAGTCTATGAGATAGTAGCTCTATCACCATTCTCAGACCTCGCCTACCAGCAAGGCTGACAGTTGTGATGGTGTACTTTGGGATGTGGACACTACCCAGCAGGAATCAGTTTAAGAATCTGTTACTCCTTTACAGGCCAGTAAACAGCTGTTAAATGGTTACTAATAACCAGGCTAACCTCAAAAGGTTTGGTAGTTTAAGTTAATTTAGACAAGCCTACAAAAATTCAGATAAGTCCCTCTATCTTCTCCTGAACGTCTTTGGTGTGGAAAATCAGCTCTGTTATGAGATTTCCACGTTCTTTTAACCTCAGATGAGATAGAAACACACCAAGAACAGACTCTTCTCATGTTCTTTTTGTGATTCTAATTCTCCTTCCAGACAAAGATATAAAAAATAATTTTACCAAAGGGTTTTGTTTTTAGACCATCAATGATTTGGATCATTTCAACTTGAGCTGAAGGCTCAATTCTTACTTTATCCAAATTGCTTTGCTAGTTATAGTAATGAATTTCTTGATCACTAACTCAGTGAGTCAAATTAGAAACTGTAAATTAGAGAGAGCTCACCATCCATTTTCCAATTCTTGAGCTATCTAGTTCCCTCTCAAATTCCTGTAAAATCTTAAGGCAGTCTCTTGTCTTTGGGTCGTGCATGCAACTTCCATTAATATAAATGGGAATTGTGAGCGTACATTGTAGGCATGATTATGCCCTTCAACTCTAGTTACAGGGCATAGTTTTATCCTGTAAGAAATCATAATAAAATGCAACACTGTGATTCAAAGCATCTTATGTTGCTAAAAAATTTTCAGGTTGAATCTGTCTTTTCAGTAAGGCAACAGCAGTCAAAGAAAGATACAAAGGTTCATCTACAACTAAAGCATCTTAATCAGCTGCATACAACTAATCAGGGTTCTGGAGGAAAAACAAGAGTTCTCATTTAACCTGGTTACCAACTACAATTATGTAATCACAGAGTGGGCATTGATCCTTACTCACTGTAGCCTATATGATGGTTTGACTTAAGAAATAAATAGAAGGTAGGCTAAATTATACACAAAACCTAAGTGTAGAGAAGCATGGGAATACACGGTAACCTTCTGTAACTGTTGTTCTTCGAGATGTGTTGCACATGTCCTTTCCACTCCAGGTATGCGAGTGCCCCGAGCAGTCACTGGAAATCTTCCCCTCGGTAGTACCCCTCGGCATGGCTGGAGGAGGCTCCAGTGCTGTACATTCATAGCGATGGTATAAAGGGTACAGCCAACCTCCCGCACCCCTTCAGTTCTTTCTTTCTGGAAGACTGTGATGTAAAGGGATAGGAGGGCAGGTCATGGAATGGACTTGTGCAACACATCTTGAAGAACAAGTTCAGTAACCATTTTTCTTCTGAGTTATTGCACATGTGCATTCCACTCCAGGTGACTCCAAGCGGTTGCATAGGTGGAGGAATCTAAGTTCATCCTCTCTGCCACAGCGGAATCCTGTTGGGCTGGCTCTTGAAGTTCTATGCCAGGCTCAGTATTGGAGTCCAGTTCATCTATAGCCTGATGGGGCATTGGTGCTCTTTGTTCCGAGGCCACCGAACAGGAGCATCTAAAGTAAGCTCCTGAAACTGGTGGAAACCCTTCTGGGTTCCAAAAGGACCACTGAACATGTGTAGGTCCCCAGCGGCAATCTGACCATGCACTCAATGGTACCCCTGTGACCACATCCATGTAAGGATAGGAGTGTCTTGGGGAGTGGTGGGAATGACTCCTTTGGTGAGAGAGATAAGATTCAAACTCTGAATCTAAGGATGACATGTCTCTGTCTGGTGATCATGGAGGTCCAGTTCCTACTGGTACTAGCGACCAGTGCCGTGGCAAAGATGCCTGAACTGAGGCCACTGTAGCAGCTTTTCCTTTCAATGGTACCAAAGGGCCTGGTGCCAAACATGGTCTGAAGCAAGAGGATCCATTCTGCCCAACGGCACCAACACTGCCAACTCCTGTACTGTCAGAGATACAGATGCTGACAGTGCTGGAAGGTCTCTGGCTGCAGCAAACACCTCCAGTGTGGTCGGCACCAAGATAATATAGGCACTACACTGTAATGTAGATGGTTCATCTGGTACCAGACTCAATAATGCCTGTATAGCTGTTGTCCCCGTGTCCGTCTTTGGTGCTGGGGGGATCGACTCCTCTTGGATGGCTGTTCTTGTGCCTTTTCCTAGGCACTGGGGACAGTGAACGGTGCCAGGACTCCAGCATGGTGGGAGGAGCACTCCTTACTGATGCCGAAGCACAGACCAGCCTGGTTCAAAGGGAGATCTCAGTGCCATCTCCATCAGCAAAAATTTCAGCCTGGCTTCCTGATCCTTTTTCTTGTGAGGCTTAAAGTTCCTGGCGATCAGGAAACTGCCCCCAGCATGAGCTTCTCCAGGGCATTTCAGGCAACTTGAGTGTGGGTCACTCAGGAGCATAGCCTTATTGCAGGAGGCACAGGGCTTGAAGCCTGGTGACCGAGGTGTGCCTTGGCACTGGGTAACCAATGAATGCTAACTCTGTGTTAAAAACTTTCACTAAACTGAGTAAACTGACTACAACTATTTACAACTAGGTACAGATAAGTTACAGGGAAAACCACTGAGAGAGCTTGCCAAAACAAGTTCCAGCAACCATCACACACAGTAAGGAGGAGCTGAGGGGGTGAAGGATCTGCTGGGCCTTTTATACCAGTGCTATGAGCATGTGGCTCCAGAGGGTGCTCGATTGGCCCTGACAGGTACCACTGAGGGAAAAATTTCCAGCGACTGTGCTCAGGGCATGCACACACCTGGAGTGGAATAGACATGTGCAATCACTTGAAGAAATTGAAGTTGCTAGAGTGGAAAAACTTAAAAGATAATTTGGAGGTAGACTGTTACAGGAAAGCAAGAATTATCAGGACATGAATCAGGATTACATTACCATTATATTCGGATTATAACTGGTTTAAGCAAGGGTTTTAGTGTATTTTTGAGAACTCTGAATGTTTTATTAAAATGCTATATATATCTATTTGATAGAATGGGAAGGACACTGGTGCAATTGATAATTTACGTAATGTGTAATGTAAAGAGCCAATGAGAAGGTGGTGGAAATATAATTATGGTAAAGGGCAGTTTAATGTTAATTAGTATTATAATGGCGTATAAAAGGAGTAGTTTTGCTAAATTGTAGAAGACCTCCAACTAACATTAAAAAGGGTGCTGTT
Organism: Mesoclemmys tuberculata; assembly: GCA_007922155.1. Classification (NCBI taxonomy): domain Eukaryota; kingdom Metazoa; phylum Chordata; order Testudines; family Chelidae; genus Mesoclemmys; species Mesoclemmys tuberculata. The sequence continues at coordinate 9,511,106 of ML675631.1, forward strand.
AGGCTCCAGGATTATAAGGCTGTACTTCACTGTCAGTGAACTGATCACCCATTGATACATTCTTTCATCTCTGAGTATAATAGTAACCTTTTCATATAAGTAGTAATTACATGTCTGTTTCCTTAACTAATCATATTTTTCCTTTTCATAAAGTTTGGTTGTATCATTCAAAGTGTTGCCTAGTGCCTAAATGCTCTGTAACAAACATAGAGGATGAAACTTGAAAGCTAAATTGGGTTTTACTGCTCCCTTATTTTAACAACTTAATATTAACTGGGAACATTTCAACATAAAGATTACACCATTCAGTCTGACCATGCAGCCTACACTGCGACAATCAGCATCTCTTCCCAGTTACTAATTTTCAAGGAATGTAGCAATGGAAAAGATTTCCTGTGTGGCTACTGTCAACCCTATCCCCTATAAAATCCTTCATTTTTCCTAGTTTAACCTCAGCTGGCTAGCATGGAAAGAAACCTATTTAAGCCAAGTTTGTTTGCTTTTTAGCTTGTGAAATAGTATTGATCTCTTCTATCAATCAGAGGAGCAGGAATTGTGTTTCAGGTTTTTTTTTTTTTTTTAAATGTGTGACTGGGAACAATTGAGTGAATCTCCTATAAATTCTCTGTAAACAAAACAGAAAAAAGATAAATCATCCTTCCTCTGCTCTCTTTTCCCTGCACATTTTCTAAAACGATTGTGTCTCTAAGCAACATCCATTGCATTATTTCCACAACTCTAGTCACAGAGTTTAAAGCCAGAAGGGAAAATTAGATCATCTAGTCTGACATCTCCTGTATGTTACAGGCCACTAAATTTCATCCACATATCCCTGTATTGAGCCTAGTAACTTGTATTTGACTAAAGTTTATACTCCAGAAAGGCACCCACTCTTGATTTGAAGACATCAATAAATAGAGAATTCATCACTTCCTTTAGTAGCTTGTTTCAATTGCTAATTGTCCTCACTATTGTGCACAGAGTACATTAAACGTCCCTTAAGAAGTTTCGAGTTGAGACCTTTCATGGTTTGTGTGCACAAGTTATAAACAGTATCATTATAGAGCAGTTTGTCTCAAGATAAAAGCCTTTGCAGCTGATCTGAAGAGTTTTTTTTTAATCAGATGCAGAATAACATGGTTGTTTGCATTTGTTGCAGTTTTGCCTAAGAGACAGTGTCTCATCTTTCCCAGCAAAGAGCATACTGGAAGCATCACTCATTCTGTATGTTTTATTCATGTTCAGTGGTATTAGATTATTTTCTCTAATAGATTTCCCAGCCACAGCATTTGATGGTTTGTCACATTTTCAATATCTGACCTTTCAAGTGTTTTTTTCCCCCCAAGGCTACAATACTTGAGAAATTTGGCACTACAAATCTTTTGCGTTTACTCCATCACTAAGTATGAAAGGAGTCAGCTATTCAACAGATAGCTAATTTTAGATAGCTTGGTTTACTGCACATCAGTTAAAATAGTATCCAAATCTCAGGGTTTTCACTGGGATTTTTATACTGTATTTTATGACTATCTCAGCCTTCGGATATTTTTTAATAAAGAGAGATGACAAAAATGTAAATTCTCCTGCAGACATCTTTTACCCAATACCTTTTATTCTTTCCTACAAAGCAGCATATAGTGTATCACCATTAAGAAGCCGACAGGTGCCAAGAATCAACTCACAGCACATGCTCCATTTTCACTAATGCACTGCCCTGTATGCTGTACCTCAGATTGGGGTACAGTAGGACTAACAGAAATCCTTTAAACTTTTTGATAAATGCTTTGGGTTTTGCAAAACTTTATCAAGTTTGTAAAACATTCTTCTGTTCATAAGCAATTATTTTTTATTCATATATATAATAAAAGCAAAACAAAGCCCTATGTATTTCTGACTACAAGAAAGCCTGTTATACAGACAATGATCCTTGTTCGGAAATAATGCTTGCTAATGGGAGAACTGATTATATGCTAACAATAAACAATGCCAGAGTTAAATAGAACTCGTATCTCAACAATTATTAGTCCTATTCTAAATTAAGGTGCGCCATTTTTGAGGCGGTTCTAAATTTGGCATCACATGGATGTATTTGAAAAGCAGAATACTTAATGAAGCCTATGGGAATTTATTTATCTGACTCATGCATGATGAAGGATAAGATTTTTGTAGCTATCATGCTTGAAATGCTAAATGACAGTAGTAATCCAGCAACTATTAAAAAATCTTTGTTGGCTGTTTTGTTTTTGTGTAATATTACAGTGGGACGGAAATCATTGAATTATAAAGGCTGATCTTTGGAAAACACAGGTAAGCAGCGTCCCTCAATTGGTTTTCTCCAATGTAAAATGGAAATAAATGATACTTACAGTGACTCTCTTGAGTGTTGGGGGCCATAATTTATTAAAGTTATAAACATTTTACAATCCTCATAAGAGATGGTACATACTTGTTACATTTTATTAAGGAAGATTGGTGCAGAGAAGACAACTACAGGAAACAGAGGAGTGGAGATGGAAAAGAAGGTGTAAGTTAAGGGCTTCAAAAATTGGACAAAGTTACTCCATCATCAGATATGGGAATAAGTTTATAAGTGTGTCATTTTTATTTTTAGAGAAGGTTGGATTTTTTAAAAATAGAAAATACTTTTGAGGCTGAAGGAAAGGAAGGGGTCATGGTCCTGGTTGAAGGCAGAGCTACAGCGGTAAGTCATATACAACTACTTCCAGGCCTACGTATTCACAATAAAACTCTAACTCAAGTTTTTGTAAGTGAGGAGGTTCCTTTAATAGCTATAGAGCTCTCCATTGCATTCATTTTCAAATAAATGAATGAAATTATTTGGGAATAATTTACTGTTCATTAATATATAAATAAAATAATCCATACCATGCATCTAATATAAAAAACTGCAATGTTTTCTTTTGAAGGGCTCTTTGGTGTATGTGTTTTTTTTTAGCAAGAGAGAGAAAGCTAATATCTTCTCAGCTACTGTAAGTAGTTTCATACGATACCTTACTATGTGAGGATAGGAAGACTGGAAAATGTATTCAGACTTTCATATTATATACACACACTTTTAGGGCAGATACCTTAGCTCTGTGGGTACCATTTTCATCATGGCTCTTTTCCCAGAGTTGTATAAAAACATTCATTCATAAAAACTAAGTATCCTCAGACCCTGGAAAAACTTGTAAATTTCTCCTCTCTCTTTGTATAAGTCCTTATACATCAGTCTCCTCCATGCCACTGTAGGCCTAAACTGTTCCATCACTTCCTGTTTTTACACTGCTCTCTCTTTCCATCTCACTATAGCAGGCCATGATCCACAATGACGTTAGCATGTGCTTAACTTTATGCTCTGAGAATGCTTCTATTGATTTCAGTGAGACTACTCACAATGAGTAAAGTTAAGCATGTACGTAAATCTTTGCAGGACTAGGGCCTTGGCTTCTTCACTTTCTTCAAGATGTCTGACCTTGGTTTGTTTTCTTACCTATTTGTTTTTCCTGTCCCTCCAAGTGAAAGCAAGTATTCTTTCCTTACTCCACTGTCCTGATTTTAGATTCTGCTCCATTAAACTTTACATAGATAGCATACAAAAATATCCCTCTTTGAAAATCACCAAAGCAAGAAAGGCAATTCAATACAAAAACTATTGATGACCGATTTGTGTCAAAAACTAAGAAAAAGCAAAAAAAATTAAAGTTGTGACTCTCTGTTCTTAACTCATTCCATTGTGCATTTTTATTTTCTGCAGTCTGATTTAAGACCAGAATAATATGCTTATGTTTAAAGGTCTTGCATTTCTATGTTTAATGCACCTACTACTGTGACATTTAGATGCATGACGTACATTAATAGCATAATTAAACTACTTACAAAGTACAGCACAAATGTACAGCTCATACTCTTTCTGGCCCAAATCCAATGTACAAAACCTCTCCCGCGACCATTATGAGCCAAACGTTTGGTTCAATTGACTGTTTAACCAAAAAGACAAGATAAAATTGTCATCTGAAAGTCAAATTCAGGCTCTCTTCTAACTGCCACTGAAAATGTCCTATTTCCTGCACCTGTCAGTTTAATTGTCTCATGAGATCAAGTGTACATTAAGAGATGCAATTCCTAAGGTAGCCAATCCCAGAGCCTTATAGTGCTACATACAGTTTCAATTCTACCTAGGCACAAATGGTAAGAAGTTCACAGAATTCAGGCCATTAAAAAATCACCATTTACCAAGTTATATCCCGCAGTATCTTAGCTATATGACACCAGCGCTATGTGTATATAACTGTAATCACATCAATCCATTTCATTGAGCTAGCCAGCCACATCACAAGCTTTAAGAGCAATCTCATATAATGCCCATTTCAGGAATCCAAATGGGAGTGGAGAGGTATATGACTGAGGTGTGCAATAGTATGGAAATCTCAACTAACTGCAATTTTTTTTTTTAAATGGCAAAAGCCCTCACTACCCTGTGGGGGTCCATAAGTATGCTGAGCTTACAAAAACTTCCTTGGACCAGAGAGAACAAACTATACTCATGGGCAGAATGGACACTGTACCCCATCAAATTGTCCTGCACCTCTTTCACAGATAGCCAATTCATTCTCATTCAATGCATGTCACAGCTAGGCACAGGGAAATAGAGGAAATTAGAGCATCCATAACTGATGTAAAGGAAAAAAATAGCACCACCATATTAACAGCCTACAGTTCAAAATTCCCGTTTTGTCAATCTGTTAGTTTCATATTCACTTTGCATATTTTTTCAGTCCAGGATTTAATATCTATATGTATTTCCTTAAGCACAAGCGACTTATGTGCATGACCCCCACCCCAAGATATTATTACCCCACCAGCGTGTTCTCTCTAGTTTTTACAAGTGGCAGATTATATGGATGAGAAAACCTTAAAAATGGATCTGTATGGAAACCTACCTGCTTAGCAAACTCCATTATTTCTTCCTTTAGAAGTTCTTTAGGTAGGATGTAGAAGAGGCAGTTTGTCTCACCCTAAGGATAGACAGAGAGCAGAGGAGTGAAAACCAGTTTTAGGGATCTGCTTTACAATCTGTGTTCAGTCTAGCAAAGTGCTAGGTGCCTCCTGCCAGGTACTGTATAATATCCCCTCTCATTTTCTTTCTTGTGTTTGGAAGACATGATTGCCTGAACCTATGTTTAAAATAAGTCTCTCCCATTCCCTTCTCTCTTGTTCTAACCCCTCACTCCTTCCTCTGCCCCTTCATTCACTCATTCCCTCTGCAAAAACTTACTCTCCCACCTCATACATGCTCTACTCCAATTCCTTCATCTTCCTCCCTCAATATCCCATCCACTAGTTTTCCCATCCCACATATCCCTTCCTAACTTTTGCTCTCTTTTTGTATGTGGGTTAAAGACATAGGGCGAGAGAAAGAACATGAGGGACAGGGGAAGTTGGAGCCTTGGAGGCCATTTTTCATTTCCCTATACTGCCATTCCTGCCCACTTGAACCAGAAAACAATTCCCTTGTACAGCAGGCAATCTGTTATGTGCAGGAGCAGGAACATGACCAAGCAACCATATGACTTCCAGGGGCCATTGGTACTGAGTGTCCTCTGATCCCTTTATCTTTGTGGGGCGTTGACAATGCTTAGCACCTCAGAATAGAACAACTTCTAATTCATGTGGAGGAAGAAGGAGATAAATCAGGAGAGGAAGTGGCAACCTAAAATGGAAGGTTCAATACAATTTCACATGTACCCATATGGACCACTGAAGACTGAGTAACTGTAGCTAAGAAGCTGAGACTCCAAACTCAGTGGATGAAAGGATACATGGATTTGCACTGCTGCAGTTCCGTTATAAACCTTTGCAATTTTCCAAACTTGGAAGCCATTTTGATTCATAATTGAAGTAGGATCCATTCAAACAGTGGGTAGCTAACAAGAGGAACGGTTTAGACTGAAGCTAATCAGAAACCTGGATTGTTATTTTTTTTTAAGTCTATTTTTGTTTAAATTTTGTTTTGTTAGAAATTGTTCAATCAGCTCTAGTTTATTTAAGAGCTACTCTGCTACCTGGGGAAAGGCGGTGGGAATATCAGCTTTTCAGCTGCAGCTCCAAAGTAGGTATACATCACATTCCCAGACAAACTCCCTCACATAGAGATTATGAGACTTTTACTATAATATAGAACCATCACCTTCAAATTCTGGATTTCAGTGACAGTTAAAAGGTGTCATATTAACAGACCATCAGATATTTCAAATAGCTCGGTTCTCAAGCAAATTCAGAAGCCATGAAATTAATACAATTCAAAATTGATTCCAATCGTGACATTTTTGCTAAATGTACTTCATTTTAATCTTTCCTTGACATGCATCTTTACTCTCTCCCCACCAGCACACACCCGTTTAGTTACTGTTGATATAGCATTTTTGCTTCTAAGTAATGTTGCACAAAGTTGTTTTATGAGTTTTTTTTTTAAAGTAGACTGCCAGATTTTTAAAAATTGCCCTGATGTATTTCCTCACTGCTATTGTATTAACACCCTGGGCTGGTAAAGGTAAAAGTCTCTTTAGTATGGGCTGGGAAACTTTGGAAGCTTGGGATCTATGACCCTTCTGACACAGAATGGCTGATTTTTTGTTTTTGTTTTACTTTCTCATGGGGCAGTGTTGTGGTACAAATTTTACATAATGAGGTCAAGATCCATGTGGTGATACTACTGGAAATATGTCATTCTGTTTTTGTAACATATGTCTGACTTGTAACATATTCTGTATTTTAAAACTCTTTTTTGCTTTTTGTACATTCGGTTTATGCCCATGGGACTCCTGTGATTCTGTGCAATGTCTGGGGGGAGGGGACGTGGAACCAATCTTCCTTTAATATCTGAAGCACATCCTATCCATTTTCCAGAGAGAACACTTTGGTCAAGCGTCCCTTGCTGGAAGAAGAGCTGTGTTCTCCAGAACTGATGTATCCTAGCCCTTGTCTGAATAAAGATAATTTCTAAATAAAGATCTTGATTAGTACTAAGAGCACAGCTCAGTCCTTCATAGAAGGAAAAATGTTTTATTCCAGGTGATAATCCACACCAGAAGTAAAAAATAAATATTTCTTCTCAGTCAACTTTTAGATCTTGCACCTCCTTACTTTTCCTGTCCACATACCTGAGATTAAGGTTCAAAGACCTGATACAAAGCCTGTTAAAATCAATGGAAAGAGATCCATTTACTTCAATGGATTCTCAAGCAGGTCTTCATTCTTCAAAGACTTACACACATGCTTAACTTGACTCCATGTATTTCAATGGAATGACTTATGGTAGTAAACTTAAGCACACATGTGTTTGAAGGATTGGGGCCTGACTTTCCATCATCAGTACAGCAAAGTGAAAATGAGAACTTCTGTCTAGTGGGAAATTATGATATTTTGATATCTTCATTCCAAATATAAAAAATTTCCAATCAACACAAATTTCAACGTTCCCAAAATGAAATTTTATTTTAATTTGTTGAACTGAATTGAACAGTTTCATTTTGAGCCACTTCCACGTTAAACTGTATTTTCCCTATTGTGCTACACTGGCTCATGGGATTTGTAGTTCTGGATGCATCATGCCTCATTATCACTTTTGGGCTGGGCTTCCTGCCCAAACTACATCTCTTATAATGGCACAGTAAATGACTTACACTATGGAAGTCAGACAGAGGAGAGACTGCGTAGTCTGGGTATGAGAACAAAATGTCTGTCAATTTTCTGTTGTGGGAATCAAAAATGTTTGACAAAAAATGTTTGACTTGTGCCAAGCTGTGTGCTAGCCAAGGGACAGTGAGAAAGAGGTGTGTGTAACTTTTGTGATTCACGGTTGTGAGCGCACTCATAATACTGTCGCTATTCATTGCTTCTTTTGCTTCAGCAGATGTGCCCTTAAGGATCCACTCCTCCACACTGGCAGCGTACCTCCATCAGATAAGATGGCGAACCAGGAGGAGTAAGGAGGATATGTTTCACGAAGTGCTGCAGTCAAAAGATTCAGCACATAGCAAAACAAGAGTATGGAGGGAGACAATTAACATGAAACACTGGCTGGATAGCCTGGAAAGGACACGGGGCAGGAGCAGTTGATAAAACTACTGGAGGGACAGACGAAGATGCTCAAGTCCCTCATGCTGCAGTCTCAGCATATCTGTGCAAGACTGCCCTTCAAGCCAATGCAGAACTTGGTTCAATGCCCTCCCAACTCATCCACAATATTCCTCACAAGTTCCTGGTCCCTCAAAGTACCCCATGCACTCCACCCCTAGGTAGTGGTTTAACAATGAATGCTGGAGTTACATGCAGCTGTGGGAGTCGTAACGGAGAGACCATCATGTCCCATTAGACAAAAAAGTTGTGTTTTCTTTTGTTGTTGAATGTTAGTCTTTGAAATAAAATGAGTCTTTATTTGTTTCAGACACATTAGTTAGTGGTTAACTTTGAAACACAGTGGCTATAGGCAGATATATTTTCTCGGTACAATTAACACTCAGGAAGTAAGCTATACAGAGGTCATTCAAGGTGGCAAGTTAACATTGCATGGCTGAATGTATCAAATGAAGACACATTATTAGGAATCATTGTCAAAATGCTCAAGAGCCTCCCTAATTCGAATAGCCCTCCACTCTACCCCTCTAATTGCCCTGGTATCTGGCTGCTCAAAATTAGCAACCAGCTGATCTGCCTCAGCACTTCACCCCTGGGAAAACTTTTCTACCTTCCCTTCACATATATCATGCAGAATACAGCAGCCTGCAATGACTATTGGAGTATTTTCCTCACTGAGGTCTTACCTGCCAAAAAGGCAGCACCAGTGACATGTTCATCCGTCAAAGCCACGTTCAACCATCATTTAGCACCTGCTGAGCCAGTTGTTGAAGCGCTCCTCGTTGCCATCTAGATTCCCTGTGGAAAGGGCTTCATGAGCCATGGGAACAAGGGGTAGGTGGGATCTCCCATAATCACTATGGGCATTTCCACATCCCCTTTTGAATCTTCTGGTCTGGAAAGAAAGTCCTAGCATGCAGGTTTCTATACAGTCCCGTGTTCCTAAAGATGCATGCATGATGCATGCACCTTCTCTGACTACCCCACATTGATGTCAGTGAAATGGCCTCGGTAATCAACCAGCCTGGAAGACTGTGGAGAAGTAGCTGTTAAGATTGATGTACTATGTTGCATGATGGTCTGGGTCCAAAATTGGGATATGCATTCCATCTATTGCCCTACTGCAGTTAGGGAATTCCACTGCCTCAAAGCTGTCAAATATTTCCTGCACATTACTGAGAGCCACAGTTCTTTGCAGCAGGAGACAATGAATGGCCCTGCACGCTTGCAGCACCACAACCTCCATGGCAAACTTTCCAACTCCAAACTGATTCGCAGCTGACCGGTAGCAGTTGGGAGTTGCCAACTTCCACAAAGTGAACTCCACTCACTTTTCCACAATGAAGGCAGCTCTCACTGTGGTGTCCTTGTACCACAGTGCTGGGGTGAGCCCCACACACTGTTCCAAGAAGATGGATTTGCACATCGAAAAGTTCTGCAACCACTGCTCATCATCCCATGTATGCATCACGATGTGATCCCACCACTCAATGCTTGTTTCACAAGCTCTGTACCAGTGGTCCACTGTGTGCAGCTGCTCCATGAATGCCATCACCAATCTTGAATTATTTCTTTCTATAATGCACAGCAGGGCAGACACCACCAATTCACTTTCTGATTCTCAGTTCATCCTCTACTGCAGGACCAGCCATGTTGTATTCATAACGCTCATTACCAGAATGGTCACAGTGATTGCAGGCGCACAGTTTACAAGGGCTGTTTAAAAATGGCACACAGCTGTTGATAAACGGCACATATAAGGAAGCCCATGGAATGATGGGACAGAAAGAAATGCATTATGGCATGCCTCTAAAATGCACTGCAATCCATTCCCAAAGCTCCTGGCAGCACAGGGTGTTAAGTTGCACAGTGGAATAGCTATCCACGATGCAACAACTGTGGACGTGCTTTGCCTAAACAAGGAGTGGTGCATGGATGTGCACAACCATTGTAATTAAAGTGGCTTATGATCATTGACATAACTTAACTCTGTAGTGTAGACAAGGCCTTTGTGTAGTTTTTCTAGTACACTAAATTTTTCATATCACCTTTCATCAATGAAGTGTTTGCAGCATTGTGTTCAAGTATTCTCATGGTGGGGTTTACTTCTTGAGAAAGAAAGGGGGTAGCGTTACTGTTTCATCTATGAAGGAGAACAAGTGTGTGGCAAACAATGAAACTGAAGGACACGCTTTATATTGTTGCAGGTCTTGTTCTCTTCCACTACACTGGTACATGCAGGCTGCTCTTGTAAGCATTTGGTCAGCATGGAATAATTTTTTTCAGGATTAGTCTGTTAAATCTTGGCAAAAATGAATATGAACACAGTTAAGTGGCAGCTGTTCATGGGCAACAGAGTGTGAAAGGGAAAGAATGGTTGTTTATGTTCCATAGTTTGAGTCTTTAGATTGATAAATGTATCATGATTAATGACATGCAGGCAATCTTTAATTATGTCCCCCCTGTATTCTAAACATCTGCTAGGATTGTAATATACGCAGTAGCTTTGCTGAATTAGGTCTGTTCCTTAAAATCTCTTATGTGTAGTATGTGACCTTTTTGTCTTGCTACCCACAGTAGCTGTTCTTAGGGGATTTTTAACATGGGGAGGTGAAATGTTTTCTCATGGAGGGCACAATCCAAAGCTCACTGAAAACAGTGGAAAGTCCCCCCATTCATTTTAATGGGCAGGGAGATGAACCCTTATACAGAAGTAAGCCCTTTTTACTTTGTGTTTATATTACAGCTAACACAATGGGGCCCAGACTCTGACTGGGACCTGTGGGCACTACTGCAACATCAAAATAATAGACCTCAATTCCTGCCACCAGGAAGCAGCAAACATTTTCATGATGGGAATACAGTACTGTATGTCTTTGATAGATGCCTTAGATCAATGAGCTAAATTATATGGCCTAAATTCTCTAATGGTGTAAACAGGCACAGCTCCATTGACTTTAATGGACCTCTGCCAATTTAGACCAGTAGAGAACCCGGGCCAATATGTTTATACTATATTCTTAATTCAAATGCATGAATGTAAAGATGTTTTTATATAGCTACAAAATGAATTTACACCTGACATTTGACATAATATACTCTGCCATTGATGTACACACATTTCAACTGAAAAGCTAAGTATTGTTAAGTCAAATAACCTGAAAGAAAAGTAGGATTAAAAAGAGATTTTTTCTTTCTTCCTTTAAAGAGCTGAGAGTCCCTCACTGGAAACATTTATCTCTAGAATTATTTAAAAAGAATAAAATGTATCTTAACCAGTGAAGCCTGTGAGTATAATTTTCCATTATAAATGAAAATGCTAAGAAGCTATAACATAAAAGCAATAAAGTTAAATAACCTACCATTAGTAAATGTGATGAAAAATGATAGCACATCTGTCATGCTCAATTGATAAATAGGTGTAAGTAGGCATTACAGTCCTTTAGTATATGATTAAGGAAAATACTTTAATAAGTTCAGTACAATATAAATCAATATATTCAGAGCATTTATCTGGAAGAGTCTTTAAATGACAGTCCTCAATAGAAAAAAAAGTCTTTTAAAAGGGGTAAGGGAGATGCAGCAACCAGATACCTGTAACATAATTAGGTAAATTGCACCACAGTATTTTATCCAGTCATGTCTGAGCAAATGATCCAAAATCAATCAAGAAAATGATGCTGTTGAGTGTATTTTTATATAATCATTATCTGCACACTCTTTATTAAATATATTTCTCTTTTCCTAGAAGTGTGATGGTCTTAAGTTTCTTTAATGAACCTAAGAGTAGTAGTATGGGAGGGGAAAATGAAGGGGGCAGAAAGGTGCACCACAGTGGCAGAGCATAGGCTGTCAGTAGTGAGATGTTCTAAGACATTGCTGAAATCACAGAGGAACTACTTTCCATGGCCAGTGCAAACTATTCTCCCCCATAACTTCCCTCCTGCTTGGTAGCTGAAATGGGAGAGGGAGCTTTCTGTTCAGCAGCAAAGGAGTGCAATTTACCTAACCCAGGGAAAGGAAGGGGGAGTTCCCTTGTGTTAGCAGAGAGGAGTTACCCTCCCATTCATTTCAACCTACAGTTGAGAGTAAGGATTTGGAAGGAGGCTGTTGTATGTTCCCTCTCACTTCTTCTATACCTTTACTCTTTCTAGGCAACATGGTTTGAATGACAGTAGCAATAAAGCACTAACTGGTGATTTCCAGTCATGCTTCTTGTTGTTTTTGGATATTAAATATAACTGGAGAAAAGATGTAGCTGTACAAGATGTGGAAAAATTATTTATGCTGTGTGAAACTTCTTTCCCATAAAGTAAGAAAGAACTCCTGAAGTGTTTATAAGGAATTATTTCTTTGCACAGTCTATAAACATTTCTCAATAAACAAAATAGAATCATTTTTGTCTTAATCTGAAAGAGTTACTTAACTTAAAGTGGGTTACAAAAATATTGTTGGAATTCACAAAATATAGACACCTTCTCTTTAGCCTTAACATATTTGGTATATATTGTACAGTATGCTACCGCCCGCACCAGACAATAAGGAACAACCTCACATGTACCTGTTTCCTAATGGCAACAGATGAGGTATGACAGTATGAAGCCTGGCTACCGGTGAATATTTTCAGTGATAACAATAGAGCCAGACAGAGAAAAAGTGACCCACACATAGGAAAAATTGTTAAGTTTGATAAAATTGCTTGTAACTCAACTTCCCCATTAATTAATATACATTGAAGTGATGGAGAGAAAAGGCACCTGGAGACTCCATGTCCAAGCATATGACAAAAACTACTTGTAACCTGCTAACAGTCAAGCGAAAATATCATGTTGCTTTACATTTCTTTAGTAACATGGTCTAAAACTGCATGTGTCTTCCCCAGTGTGGGAAAATAATGGAGAAGTCACTTCGCTTACCAAGAAGTAGTTTCAGTCACAGAAGATGATTCTCAACAACAGAGTAAATACAATCTACTGCATCACTAAAGAGAGACAGGAACACAATACACAATATGTATGTTAATTCTCTGGATTCTATGATAGAGGCTAAAAAATAACTTCTCATCCCATTGAGTGAGGTTGATATGCTCTAAATGGAGAAACATTGACCTTGACCTAGTTGTCTTAAAATGGACACACACAATTTAAATATGCAAATTTATGACAACACCTCTGTCTCTGTTTGTGAAAGGTTGTTATTTGTCTATGCAGCGACTTTTGATTATCAGTACAAACAGAACCTGAAAAAGAATAGTTACTTACTGTGACAATCACGGTATAGACACCCAAGGGCAGAATAGAAGAAATATATCAAGAAGAAATATATCAAGAAATATCAAGAAATATTATCTTATAATATTATTATAATAATCTTATAATATTATTATCTTATATCAAGAAATATCAAGAAATATATCAAGAAGAAATATATCAAGTAAGGTTTTTTATGAAAGCTTGTAACATTCTGAACTTGATGGCCATTATGATACAGACTGTGATTATGACTGTATGTATAAGTATATATAGAAAATTGTAACTGTAGTGCAACAGGGCAGTGAAGCTATCAAGCAGAGAGGGGCTACCACCCAATCCTGGTGTTTACACAAAACCAACTTCAAGTACCTCGCCAATGTCCAGCCCAGGAAAAGACAATAGCGGACCATTAAAGTTAATTAATGAAAAGAATTTCTCTCTTTGAATAACCATGAGCCAGGAGAGGTGAGAAAAAAGCCTTTTATAGTTAGCTTGAATCTGAGGGTACATCTTCACTGATCGCAAATTCGCTGCCATCAGATCAATCTATCTGAAGCGACTGAGCAGTCAGTGAAGACCCGCTCAATTGATCTGGAAGTTAGCACGTTAAAACCACCCCCTCAAGTGGCATAACCCAGTGAAGACGCCGCGTAGAAGAGGAGTTACGACGTCGACAGGAGTTAAGCAAGTTACTCTGTGTAGCTTGTGTAACTCCCGTCGACTGCCGCCGAATTTGAAGGTAAGTGTAGACCAGGCCTGAGGTTTCCATCCAGAAACTGAGGCCAGCCTCTAGGTTAGAGGCTGTGTGAAACACTGGATTCCCCCCTACAGTGACAGGTACACTAGGAAACCATGGAAAGGCAACAGGTAACTTGTATTAAAAATGGGATTTTATCTGATACAGAACTGAGGCTACTTGAAGTTGCATCTTTTTATTATTTATTATGTAACTTTTATATGTTTACTTGCCTTTATTATCCAATCTTTGAATCTGTACTTTTTCTATTAAATAAACCTTTTGATTATTTCAACTCCAAACAGGTCTTTGGTGTGTGTACTTGGTGGAGTGTGTGCACCAAAGTGAGATGATAATCAGGACGCTGGTTTCACATCTTCAGGGGTGACAGAACTCAGGAAGGATGGATTTGGGGAGATTTGGGACTGGAAGTGCCATTGGATTCTCCCTACCAGGAGTAACTAGGCTGATGAAAGCCAGAGTGAGACCTTGTGCTTGGGGGGCCAGGCTACTAGTGTCAGCAGCAAAGCATTAAGGCATGCCAGGGTTACAGGACTGGGCATGAAAACCCCTTACTGCTCTGGGTGAGTCTCAAAATGGCACACCTACTCCACAATAACTGTGGTTTTTCAAGATGTTATGGTCAGTGTGGATCCTACTGTAGATGTGCATGAGTCTCATGAATCCGAGATCAAATTTTTCTTGACAAGCAGTATGGAGGAGGGCATAAAGGGCACAGCGGCTCCAACCCTCCATCAATTTCCTTGCAATTCAAAGCTAGAGTTCCTGCAGGCTCTGAAAAGTGAGGATGGAATGTGGGTTGTGGGATCCACACTGACTACTACATCTCAAAGAACAACAATTATTTATTATATCATCATTCTTTCTTTAAATATGTATCAGTGTGGATGCCATTGTAGGTGATTGCTAAGCAGCATCTTCTCTGAATGATGATAGTGAGGATTCTTGGCTATGTTCATTAACAGAGATTGAAGTACTATTCTTCTCAACTTGGCTACCTGGCTGCCATGTCGAGTGCACAAAGTTGAACAAAGATGAGTGGGTCATTCCATATGTCTTACACAACTTTACTGGCATGTTTCTGAAGCAGACTGAAGATGACACCTGTGTCCTAGATGAGTGTGCCATGACATTCATTCAGAGAAAGAAGCTCACCAGCTAGCTGTAAGCAGGTGAAAATACACTGTATGATCACTTCAAAATTCTCTGGGACAAGATACGTTGGCCTTTTGTTGCACAAAGAGGTGGGGAGGTGGCCTGAAAAGCTTAGTCCTGTTGAGGTATTAAAACAGGGCTCTAGAGCTTGGAGCTTCTTTTCTCCTGGTGAAAAGTGTGGCTTTGGGAAGATGACTGGTAAGGTAACAGACTGGTTCAGGTGGAATTCTGACACCATGTTAGGGATAAACTTAAGGCATGGTTTCATCACCACCTAGTCCCTGAGGAAGGATGTGTATTGCGATTGTGTCATAAAGACTTGGAGCTCACTGACTTTCTCTGTGCTGATGTGATGACCATGAGAAAGACTGCCTTGATTGTCAGTTGGGTGTAGTGAGCACTACAACATAGGGTCAAAGAGAGGCTCAATGAGCTGTAGGAGGACAACGTGGAGGTCCCTAACCAGAGGACAGAAATAATGAAGGCCCTTGAAGAATCTTTAAACTAGTGTATGGTATGAGAAGACCAAATGTAACAATATCAGAGCATGACACACAGATATTGCTTTTAGTTGGACTTGATAGAGCTGAATGCTAGTCATACCTATTTCATAAGCAATATATAAACCAGAGTCTTTGGTACTGGGCCTCTACTGATTCAAGTTGTTTTGGGCAGTCCATTCGGAAAATCTTTTTTACTTTGAAGAATAAATCTTCCTGGTGGACTGTTTCCTGCTTTGTATAAGGAATTTCCTGAAACTATAGGGAGTAGTCTGTCAGTCTTGCTCATCCAATCAACATCCTGACCATTAGGTGAAACAACTGTAGGTTTGGGTGCATTATCTGACCATAGTTCTGAGATGTTAAGACAGGTGGGAAGGTGTAAGGGAGGTTGGCTGGACATCTGCAGTAGACCTAACAGCCAGAACTGTCTTGGCTGCTAGAGGGCTACTATGATGACTGTAACTTTTTCCTGTCTGATCTGGGATATTATCTTGGCGATCTGGAAAACTGATGACAAAGCATACAGGAGTCTTTGAGACCAATGAAGGAGGAAGACATACAGTAGAGAGCCTGGACTCACCCCTACTCTGGAAAAGAAGTACTGCCACTTGATATTGTTCATGTGGCAAGTAAATTTATGGAGGGCAGGAGGCACTGCTGAAATATCTAGGATGAATTTCTGCAGTGCCCATGTACATGCTTAAAAAGTTTGTTAGCTGGACGTTGACCCCTGAAAAATATAAAGCCACCTCCCCACCCCATGTTAATGACACCATTCCCAAAAATAACTGACACCATTCTCAGAACTAAACTGCTTCTTGACAGAGAGGGGATGATCGAGTACTTGTTCGTTCATATAGTGCTTTGTCGACTTGCTGTCCATCAGATTTTGCACGGGTGTTCTGAAGAAACAGTCAGAATGCTATGTAAGCTAGAGCAATGGCCCTCAGCTCCAGAATGTTCATGCGTAAAGATTTATATTGTCCTGAAATCATAGGCCTTGCATCTGAAAGTGGTTCAGGTGGGTGCATCAGCCTGTCCCTGACCTATCTGCGACAAGCATCACTATTGGGGAGGGGACCAGAAAAAGGTACCCCTTTCCTCACTTTCAGCAAGTCTAGCCGCCAAGCAAGGTCTCATAAGACCTGAGGTGGAACTGTGACCTGTTTGTTCATATGATTGGTGTAGATGGTCCTCAGCTTCAGGTGAAATCTGGCAAGTAGCGTCACATAGATGCACCCAGGCATATGGTCTAAGAGAATCAGGCATGTATGCACTATCAGCATTCTGCAATAATCATCCAGCTAGGCCGTTCTTTTACCAACTTGCAGGAGCCATTAAAAGGTTGTAATGATTTTCTTTGCTATGTTCAATGTACCTGCAAATAGGTTTAATGATGTTAGGTAACATAACAGCAGGTTGCCTATTATAAACTAGAAATGTGTTTTCGCTTTCCTTCACTTTATTTTTTGTAATTAAGCCATACCAACATGCACAGCTATTCAAGGAGATACAACTCTTTCTTTCTCTCTCTCCCCACTTTTTATTATCAAGTTTGATTTCATGTTGACATATTTAAATATCCACTTAAGAGGCATTATTACTGAGAAGCCATCAAGCTGCAGTGATTTTAATTTGAGAAGTTTTAAGTGTCTCATTAAAATGTGGTGCAAAATACTTATTTCCAAAAGGGGAAATATTTGAAAAACAGCCTTAAAATGAATGCAAAATGTGGGAGTCTCAACCAGAGAGAGGCAACTTTTGATCAGGCATATTACTGGCCACTTTGTACATGCAAAGAGGTATCAATCATTGTTACAATTAAGAGGCAGGGAAGAAAGGGGAGATGAACTGATAACTGCATCACTTTGCTCATCAAGAACCCAATTCAACAAGGCACTTACACATGTGCTGAACTCCTTTCTGTGACCGAAAGCAACCATCTATTCACACCCTATGCACTACCACAATAACCTTTTTACAAAATATGCCTTGTGAGGTATCATTGGGAAACTAGTAACTCACAGTTCAATAATATAATGGTAAAATGTGTGTAGCAACATTATATGTAAAAGTATGAAATCATCCTGTATAACATTCTAAGCACATGTTCAAAACCACATAGTGCCACTCAGGCAGAAGAATCCTGAATAAAGAAACGTGTTGTTATGCTGGCAGTACAGGTACCATCCCATGCCAAGCCTTGGGCCTTACTGAACACTGACAAATGTATAGCTGGAAACTAGTTTGGTTCATCTGTGTGTTTATATTGTAGCATTATAAGAATGTACTTAGAGTTTACACTTTATGGAATGCTTGTAGGCTGCTGCTTGTATTTATTCTACTTAAAATATCTGTCTCCCATGTTATAAGATAATGTCTAAATGTTTGCTCTGTACTTACAAAAAATGTTTACTAAGATTACGAATTCCCCACAGTCAGGAGAGATGCATTTCCAAGTGTGAAATGCTAGTTTACCACAAGAGATGTTATCTACTCCCCATCAAAAAAACATCTACAGGCATCAGACAAGCCATTCTGAACAAAAGACTTGGCTGGTCACTATCCCCATACCTCTGAAGAGAGTACATGTGCAAGCCCACATCCCATCACAGCTTGAATGCTGGGTGAAGGGAATAAAAATGCCTATTATGCTGTCTAGATGCTGAAGGACAAAGATTCCTAAACATAAGCAAAAGATCACCGAGATGCTTGGCTTGGGTTAGTCCTAATGACCCTATTATAGAAGCTTCCTATTATCTTTTGAACTTCAGATTGTACCTCATTTGTGTGTATATGTTTACCTGATTTACCTCGTAAATAACTCTCATTTCTTTTTCCTGGTTAATAAACCTTTAGTTAGTTTGTTACAAGATTAGTTACAAGTGTTGTCTTTGGTTTGAGATCTGAATCCAACTGACCTGGGGTAAGTAACTGGGTCCTTGGGACTGGGAGTAACCTAAATATTGTTTTGATTTTTGGTGTAAGCAACTATGTCACAAAGTCCAGCTTGACTGGGTGGCAAGATAGACTGGAATGCTCAAGGGGACTGTCTGTGACTCCACGGTAAGACTGTTATAGTGCATTAGGAGTTCACACTTGTTACTGGGCTGGTGATATCTAATTATAGAACATATAACTAGTTTGGGGTTTTACCCTGCTTCTTGATAGTCTGTCCTGAGGTTTCACTCACGATTGTGAGCCACTCCTTACAGAGTGACATATATCTACCTCAATTTACATAAACATAGTATACAGGGTCCTTAAGACAGCAGGGAGAGGAGATGGAAGGAAACAAAGCAAATGTGCATCTCAGTAAACATACATGAGAAGAAAAAACATGGAGTCTCCTTCAGCACTAGAATCCATGACACTTTCCGTACTGTTTGAATAAACTTTGTTTTGAGGTGTAACCCTCAGGAGAATCCACTTCAATAGTTAATTGGACTATATAAGAAAGAGGCAGAAAATACCAAGCACACTCTCTTTTGCTTTGATGACAGAGGAATTGCCCTGTGACTTCTGACCTGAGAATTTGGTTAGCCATGTTCCTGGGAACATGTGGAAAGGAGTTTACCTTGAACCAAGTCTAGCTTGTTAAGTTTTAGCTTAACACTTTAGAAAGCATTTTATCTTTATTTCTCCTGTAACCATTTCTGACTGTAATAACCAATACTTTAATTCACTTAAAACCTCTTTGTAGTTAAATACATTTGTTTTATTTTTAATCTAAACTAATGCAGTGTTGTGTTAAAACTGAACTATTTGGTAACTCCAGTTAAAGTAGCAAACTACTGAATATTGACCCTTTGCAGGGACAAGGGACTTTTAATATCTGAACTATGCAGGAGAGGGCTGAATGGTGCAGAACACACTTTTGGGAAAATTCAGGACATAGTGTGTGTTGGGGTCACCCTGCAAGTAGTAACCTGGTGGCAGCCGGAATATGACTGGAGTGTTGCTGAAAGACTCCTGGGGTCAGAACTGCTGGACCAGGACTATAGCTATACACAGACACTTAGGATATGACCTGCATGTTGGTTGGCTGTGAGCAGCCCAGGTTGAGAGCTACAGCAGCAAAGCACTGCAAGGCACCCAAGATTGTGGGGCAGGCAGTGACACAACCCCTCAGTGGTCTGCACCCCAAAATATGACACTTCCCTATTTAGCAAAACACTTTAGCATATGCTTAAATCCCAGTGAAGCATGCAAGTGCTTAAGTGTTTTACTGAATAGGGATGGACTACTCAAACACGGGACCAAAGAAGAAGCTTGGTACAAGACAAATGTTGTTTGCTAAATTGGAAAATAAGCATATTTGTCCTTGGCCCAGTGAGAGGTACTATATGCTCTCCTATGTATGCTACAGGCTACTGAATGTTGCACCTTCTGAAGATAAATTGTATATCTGCAAAAGTAAAAAAAAAACAAAAAACCAATAACTTAACATTCGCACAAAAGAATCTCTCTATCACATTTTTACACAAAACAGCACTATTACAGTAAGTCATTAATGGGCTGCCTTTCATTCTGAAAATTATGATGTGAAAACACAAGAAGGGTGAAATGAAAAATGGCAGGAGATACAAAGTAATGTGCTTTAGAAATGCATCAAATGCTGCTAAAGGCTAGGACACACAGATATGTAAATAAAGAGAAACAAAACTGCTCCTGAATGATGCACTATAAAGAGGCATTTAGGGTTCATCAGCTCTACATTCATGCCTCCAGATTGCTAATGCTTGCTTAATGGTTCCTCCTGAGTTATATTCTTAGTCCTATGAATCACAAGGGTTTAAATACAACTGAAATGAATGTCTACCTGAGCTGTTTTATTCCCACTTCTGGTGAGGCTTTTCACTTTATATTTTTTATTTTTATTTCCCTTTCTTTTCATTATCTGAACATCCAAACACATAACAAAATGTATAACTCAACAATCTGTTAACTGTTCCAATCTGCATGTTTGCCCTCTTCCCCTCCAGTATTTCTTTTAGATTATGTCTCCACTATTTTTGGGAGGTATATCTCCCACCTAAGCACTATCTCCAGTTATTCATTATTATTATTATTAATTTGTATTACCCTAATGTTTAGGAGCCTTAGTCATGAACAAGGACCCCGTCGCGCTACATGTTAAACCAGTGAGTGATCTCTGAAAAAAAGTCTAGTGTAGAGAAGGCCTAAGTGGGTAGCAGCACTATTTTACACACAATATACATGCTCTAGTGTTGGAGTCTGGGAGATAATAGAGACTTGTCCTTCATCTTAATGTTAGTATGACAAATGACTACTTTGTCTCTGTGATCCAATGGCCTTCTCTCTCCACATTCCCCTGGTCTTCAAACTTATGATTTTGATTTTATAGAAGACTTAATCCTGTTCCCTTTGCTGTCAATACCACAGCTTCTGTTGATGTCAATGGGAGCAGGAGCCAGGCTCACTGAAATTTGTTCTAACAAATTTCAAAGGCCAAAACTAACAAAGGTGTTAAACTTGTCAGGTCTGGTAAGAGCCTGACTTTAATAACAATGCTTCAAACCAGACACCTAGTATAGGTGCCCAATGGCAAAATCAGCTGTTAATTATGGGAACTATTCACAATGTTCGGATTCCAGAGACAGAGAACACCAGGGATTTGTCAAAACCAGTGATTTTCACCACTAGGGTCTCATCATAAAACTAATTAATCTGTTACTTTTTCTTAGAACACACTGAGATTTTTTTTTCAAAATTGATCTGGTAAAACATACAAGTTTCATGAGAGTAAGTTCACATGAACTCAAAGCTCAGAAGGAATCCAGATACTGGGATGGTAGCACAGTGAATCAAATCTGACAATCACTGTATGACCGGTTCAAATTCAAACAGAAATGTTTTAAATTAAAGCACTTCTCAGTTAGTTCAAATGATGTAGAAACCTTATTTCTCTGGGATATGCTGCCCAGTGTTGATCAACTGCATACAAGCACTGCAACTGGTGAAAATTTACATATGCTATCTCTGCCAATGACCTGACGTTTACAGCTCCAATTTCTTCTTACTGTAAGCTGCAGACCTAGCAGGCTTTAAAGGTAAAAGCTCTCTGCTACCCCATAAGAGAAAGGAAAAGAAGCTAGCTCTGACAGACTTAATTTATATAAATTATAGTTCTACCTTACTGCATTTCTGCACAGTGTTTTCCTGTACTCTCTGGAGCTTGTTTATGTTCTGGAAAGCATTACATGGCATGTCTAGTTCTCCACGTGGTATAACATCGCTAGCTCTCAGCTTCCTCTGTGTATCCTGTATATGAATAATTTCTTGCAACACTTCTGAAGGCAGTTTTCTGAAGAACGGTATGATCTTTCATGCAGGCCCTACACTGTGCATGTGTGTTATTAAAATTTTGTCTTTGGTTGGCAGCAGTTAACACTGGCAACAGAGCAGTCAATATTATTATTAGAAGCCACTAATGTTTGTTCACTCTCTCCTGTATCTGTGTTCACTTTGCAGCAAGATTTCTGCTGAATAGTTTCACAGTTTATAGACATTTTACTTTCATGCATTCGTTCTACATTCTGTAGGCAGACAAAGGCAGAGCCATTGCAATTATGGACAAGATTGACTATTAGAAGAATGCTCCCTGGAGAAATTGAATAGCACTCTACACATTAAATCAAATGAGCAGCTATTAACGTCATTTGTAAACAACTTACACTCTGGTGTTGCTCCTGTTTTGCCATATTCCCTTAAGAATTAGATGGGAATTTCAACTTAGTTTGTTGATAATTTAAAAAGTAAGTGTTCTTAAAAATTGCAGCCATAACTAGAGTGGAAGAATGTATTTAAAAAAATCCATTTTATGAAAGCAGTAACCCTTTCATTATATAAAATATGTATAAATGTTCAAAACTGAAAATGATCATTACTGATACATTCAGTTTAAAATAAAAATGATCAGAAAATCTGGATTTAAAAATTAACTACAAACAACAGCCAAATCCTGAGGTCTTAATTTAGATTTTACTCAGTCATTTCCTAGGCAACTCACTCTTTGCTTAGACAGAAGTCTTGCGACTTCATTTGGAGTTAGAGTAAGAAATGAGTAAAAACAGAGTAAGGGCCTTAGGATCTGGCACAAACCTTTGGTGAATGATTGTTCATGAACATGTTATTCTTTAGTTATGAATAATGTTGTATCTAAGTACAGTATCATTTATTAATTATTTAGCATGGACAAAATATTCCTTTTTTTTTTTGCATTTCTCAAAAACAGACATTTCAGAATATTTCAGAATCAGCTATTCACTTTGAATTGAAATAACACTGGCACCTCTAGAATAAAATGAATGCAGCAACATGCTGAGTGTAATATGAAATTTCACCTTCATAGTTAAAAGAGGCAGCATGGGAAAGCAGAGTGAAGTTCTGATCTCAGACATGTGCTTCCAGAGCACCACAAAGTGGCATAATCAAGCAATTAGGGAGCTACAATCTCAGGCTTGGTCTATTCTTACCCTGGCAATTTGATGGCAGTTGATAGGAGTTACGCAAACTACGCAGAAAACTTACGTAACTCCCGTCAATTGCTGTGCTTCTCTTCTGCACACTGTTTTCACTGCACTGCGCTGATGGGAACGCAGCGCTACGCCACTTGCAGGGGTGGATTAACAACTGTCAACTTCTGGATCGACTGAGCGGGTCTTCACTGACCGCTCAGTCGATCGATAAGTAGATCTGACGGCGATGACTTTGCCACCATCAGTGTAGACATATCTTCAGCAACCTCTTGACTTACTTTACTGAAATTCTGCAGTCTTTCAAGAAATGTTAGGTCATATCTAACATTCCTGTGCTCAAAAGATAACAAAAATAGGACCAGGTTAGAGGAAAAATTTTAGTGGGGCATGTCATTTATATGCATATATCTACCTCAGACTGGTGCATCAGGAGCACATTCTATAGTAGATGTACTTGATAGCTAGAACAAACAATGCACAGGCACCTCTTCAGCTGGACACAGAATTACTGGGGAGCTGTCTGCCTGCCTACAGATTATTTCATGTGTGTTCCACCTAATTTGAGATTCAAATAACTAAATCAGGCACTCAGATAGGATGTAGATCTGTAACCCTCTATAGGCAATCTTGTGTCCAGGAAGCAATTAAATATATATAACATATATGTATTTAATTTGTGACACATATAATATTGATAATGATTTTTTTCAAGAAACTCCAGTAAATACAAATTAATTATGTGTTAAAAATATTTTAAGAAACATTTTGGGAAGGCTTTATCTGAGATGATCCAATTTAATGGAAATTGCTTACGAGAACTGAGTGGGGATTGCATCACTTTGGTGGCTGGCATACATTTGAATGAAGCCTAAGGCATATCTCATTCTGGTTTGCTGAATGAAGCATACCATAATCAAAACGCTTGCTGGAAATAGGCTTTAAGGTCACAGATAAGAATGCTCTATCACAAAGAGCTGCAAGTGTAATGGCAAAGCATTGCCATAAATATTGGTTTAGGTGTGTACAACAGTACTGTTCATTGTTAAAACTCTGAGCGTGCTCAGGGTAAACTTTATTTTCAGAAGCCTGAGCACAGCAGGATGAGCTGAGTGCACATGCATTGTATGCAGTTAGTAAGAAATACTGTGCCTCTTTCCTGATTAAGCTGACCCTAACAATCTTACTTACAATATTTCCAAGATCTGATCTTTCATCTGTGTCCACGCTGCCAAAAGTCTTGTCCAGGTCTTGATCATCTTGTTCCTTGACTAATCTCTTCCTCCCTGGCCTCAATGCCTGTAATCTGACTTCATTCCATTCTATTCAAAATTCTGTTGCTAAAATACACTTTCTGTCTCTTTGCTTTTACTGTGTCATTCCCTCCATAAGTCCTTCCAGTGGTTTGCCCTCTCCCACCACATCAAACGTAAACTTTTGGTCCTTACTTTCAAAGCCCTCCACAATTTAGCTTCACTCTCTCTAGCTAAGCTTTTATCTTACAGCAAGAGCAAAACTCTGCCAGTGATCCCAATCTTGACTGCCCAATTCTCCACTTTTCCGGCAAGCACTTTTATACTTTCTTCCATTCTGCCTCTTATGAATGAGAAAAGCTCCTAGTCAAAAAACATAAAGCTGTTACCTTAACTGCTTTCAAGTCCCTCCTCAAAACTCCCCTCTTCCATAAAGCAAGTAAATTACACCTCATAACAGGCAGACAGGTGGGTTATTGCAATTACTGCACCTGATTAATAGGATGTGCACAATTCTCAGACATTTTCTTGCTTGCCCTGCCTCCATCCCCCACATTTATTTGTTTACATTGTCTTTTAGACTCTGAGCTCTTTGGGGCAGATACTGTCATGTCTATATGTCTCTACAGTGCCTGGGACAACGTGACCTTGCCCTGGCTGGCCTCTAAATGCTACTACTAAATAAACATTAAATAATAATGTCATTGTACATTACAGAATAGAGACTTACCTGTGACATATTTGGGATAGCTGCATTACTCACAGATGCCTTTAAAATTACCCCTGAAACTGTAAAATCACAGGGACCAAGGATTTCCTAACTTATTCCTGAAGGTCAATGAGGTTGTGGTATCCCTGTTAAAGGAGATGGTGAATCTGCTAAAGGTGATTTTAACTCCAAAGTTCCAAGACTGGAAGTACAACCCTTGGAAAGAACTACAAAAAAATTTCAGCAGCTATCAGAGCTTTTTTGGCAACTATATGCTTACCTAGGACCACTGCATTCCGGTGTGATTACTTAAAAAATATAATTCCCCCAAACCACAATGAATGTAGATCAATTCCAAATAATTCCAGCAACAGCATTTATCATAGACAGTGCATCGATTCCACTCAGCTGGGATCTAGAACCATGGCAGCAAATTCAATGGCCAGGCACCAACTCTGGCTAAAACACTCGAGAGAAGATAATTATTTAAACCAAGTTCACTATGCTTCAGCTTCTCAGTAGGAAGTTTGTTCAGAAGAAAATCTGTATCAGATAGTGGCTAATAATATAGAGGAGCCAGCATGTTCACTCTCCTTTCTAACGGTACCTCTTTTAAATATAAATGTGCCTTTCATTCTTATCTGCAACAAAAGGTACCAGAGGAAAGACTCATCTTATCTCACTTAGCCTTATAGGCCGATCTGGCCAATGGCTTCCTGCTTTCCAAGAGCACATGCTGAACCTTAGTTGAGCAGGCTTGCTCCTCCTGACTCAGGCATGGTGCATCCATGTCATCAGATGTAGGGAGGTCAGTTCCGGATGGAGCAGGCGACCTTGATCTTGAGTCAGGAGGTCTGGTCGCAGCAGCAGGATCCAAAGCCTGGGTCCCACCAACTCTAAAAACATCCCAAACCAATGTTGTCGGGGCCATGCTGCTGCTACAAGACTGATCTGTGCCTTATCTTTCTTCACTTTCAGGAGGACTTTGTGGATCAGAGATATTGGCGGGAAGGCATACAAGAAGCTCCCTGACCAAGAGAGGAGAAAAGGATCAGTGATGGAGTCTGTACTGACTCCCTGACGGGAACAGAAGTGAGAACACTTCCTACTGGCCCTAGTGGCAAAAAGGTCCACTTGGGGATTGCCCCACCTTTGGAAGATGTGAGTCACTACCCCTGAATGGAGGGACCACTTGTGGTGAGAGCAAAAGGACCTGCTGAGACGGTCCGCCAAAGAGTTGATGACCCCTGGAAGATGAACTGCTATTGGGTGAAGGTTGTGACTGATGCAAAAGTCCCAGAAGTGCACAGGCTTTTCGTACAGGGCTGGGGACCAGGCCCCACCCTGCCTGTTGATATGGTACACGGAGGCCGTATTGTCTGTGAGTATCTGTACCACCTTGTGACCAGATGTGGAAGAAAAACTGCCCAGGCTAGATGAAGTGCCCTGAGCTCCTTGACATTGATTTGCAACCACAGTTCTCTTGAAGCTCATGTGTTCTGAGTCTTCAGGGAATCAATGTTAGCTCTCCATCCTGGGTCCAAGGCATCAGAAATCAGTGTTACTGACAGCTGGAGCATTTCATAGGGCATTCATGAAAGAACATGACCCGGACTCGACCACCATACCAGGAAGGTAAGTATTTATGGAGGAACTGTAAGTACCTGTCTAGGTGGTGCCTGACGAGAGTATACACCTTGGCCAATTTAACAACCACTTCATGGACTCTGAGGGCCACACTACTGGGAGCAACCAAGTCCAATATACCAAAGAGTTTGCCCGGCTCCTCTATTTTGAGGCCCAAGTTGGAAGTGACCCTTTTCAAAAGATCCTGGTGCACCTTAAAGTTATCCGGTGGCACCGCAGATGAGGGTCCCATGACTGCCTCGTCCATTGACGACAAGGAAGAGGCCGGAAGCTGAGATGGGGGAATGGCTTCTGCTCTGTGAGGGGTAGAACCCCCGGGGCCCAATGTGTGTGAACCTTCAAGGTCAGAGTCCATGTCCCGGTGTGGTGCTGTGCTCTGAGGGATGGAAGACTGCAGCAGAACTGGCCTGCGGAATCTCAGAAGGAAATCCCCACCAGAATGTCCATGGTCCAGGCCACTGACCTTGCAGCCATGCCTACATTGGCAGTACCATAGGGAAACTGGGCATCGGGGCCAAGGCTTGTCTAGTTTGAACAACCTCCTCGCTATCTGAGGATAACGTGCCACTGTCCGTCAGCCAGGGTGGTGTCATCACCGAATATCTTGCGGTGGCATGTGAAATGCGTTGATGCACCAGCACCGATAAGCGTCATGGAAAGCCCGAATGACAGGAGTGATGGGACTGGCTCTTGTCTTTGGGCTTCCTACATGGACTAGGCAAGCAGAGTCACAGTGCTGGGGAAATGCACTGTGAGTCTGGCAATCTGCATTGCTCCATGGTTCCATAATGGTGGTGCACTCGGTGCTGGTCCTCCAGAGATCGGTGGTAGGAGCCCGACCTTGCAGGAGCCCAATCTATAAGTTTGCCTGACGCAGGGACCACCTGCACACTAGTGAATGGTGCCTCGGTGATGGGGCCTTTCGAGCAGATCTGTCCCTCGATAGACTGCCCATTGGCGCCGGTGCTGAATCTCAGTGCAGTGCCCTGCTGTCCCTCGGTGTCTGTGGCACTGGCAACACCAGGAGGTCCTTCATCACTCTTGAAGTCCTCCGGAGTCAATGGCACCATTAGGCAATGAGGGCCTCTACACTACCTGGAGTTGGTGGAAAGTATGGGGCGGGGGTCAACGCCCGCAGAGGTCAGGGATTCTTCTGAGACAGGAAGGGTTGGCAGTCCGATGCAGGTCTCGCCTAGTCCCCCTTCTCCTTCTCCGCAGAAGAGCGAGCCCATTCTGTGCGGTTCTTGTTTGACCTTCTCTTCAGAACCAGAGAAGGAGTTTGGGGTCGAGAGAAGGAAAAGGGTGCCGAAGGGGCACTGTGTGCCAAAGCCATCGTGTTTGGTGCCGAGTCCGACCTACCTAGCTCCAACACGGGTCTACACGTCGACTCCATCAGAATGGCCTGGAGGTGGATATCCCAGTCTTTCTTAGTCGTGGGCAGAAAATTTTAGACTTCACACCTCTCGCGGATGTGAGCCTCCCCCAGACAACTCTGATGAGGGTCACTCCTCGGCATAAGCTTCTTCGATGAAGCACAGGGTTTAAACCCTGGGGAATGGGGCATGCCTCAACCCTGGGATTCGAACAACTAACAAACTAGGACTAACTGTAACCAAACAATTAACTATATACACTAGAACGATGAATAAACCACTAGGTTTAGTGAAGAAAACTTGTGAAAGCAAGAGATGTTCCAACACCATCACTGGTGGCAAGAAGGAACTGAGAGGGAGGAGGAGCAGCCAGTAGCACCTATATGTGGGCAGGGGACGCTAGTTTTCCAGCACTGGTGCATGTGGCTAGCACACCCCTAAACTGGGAATGGACATGAGCAAATACTCAAAGAAGAAAGGGAATGAATCTTTATTCTAATATAACTCATTTTTAGAATAAGCCTTTTTTCCATTCAGATTACTGGCTCTTTGAAAACAGTTGTTATTACAGAAGCTTCTTACAACTGTCACTTGTATTGCTGAGGCCAAGCTCATCAAAGGGAGGAATTAATTTTTTTTGTAGAATTTTAATGAATAAATAGCATTCCTACTCATCAAATGTCTAATTCCTGAGATTAATGAATAGTTGTGGTGATGACTGCCCTATAATTTTAGGAAGCTGTTACTTCATAAATATTGAATTGTGCTATCTGCATACAGTATGTACCTGTTTTATTTCCAAAAGCATTTCCACTTCAGTGTAATGATGTGTCCCTAACGTACCACCAAATGTTTATAGGCTGAGAGCCTCAGCATTCCTAGAACCAGTGAGTACTTTGTAAGTTTTTGCTGAGTATGAACCCAATAAATGGGGCTCTACAGTGCCCAGTGTGGCCCTGTGTCCATGACTGATTTTACTTTACCCAAGGGAGTATTGTCAGTAAATCACTGCATTTAGGCCCTTAACCATGCTTACTCCTAGATTTAACACTTATACGGCTGACATTACAGCATAACAAGGGCCGTGGCATTGTATCAGCAAATTATTGATATGACAGCAAAATGAACATGCTTTCTATGGTTAAGTCAGCATGGTTTCTCTTTAGATAGAATTTAGATCTTAGTCTAGAGAAAAACTGGACCCATGATTAGTACTTTTCTTCTATCCACAAAAAGAAGTGATTGATGGGGATCAGAGCCATCACTGAAGAACACATTTTCATTTTTAAACTTCAGCTGATAATTTCTCTTTTTCCAGCAGAGATGTCTTACAGCAAACATGGAGCAGCCCTTCAGCCTATCACATCCCACTTGTATGTTGGGATTGCAGTGTAGAGTAACTTATATAAATGGACTCTGTTTAACTCGCATGCTATAGCAGAACGGCACTCCCCCTCAGTATGTCTGAACAATGCATTATTATGGTAACTTCCACTCAACATATAACCATGTCATTGTTGAGGGTAATTAGGGTTGAGCATATTACATGATTGCACAGCTTGTAACAGAATTATTTTCTTTAAATATGTTCAAACACATGTGAGACCTTCAGCAAAATTTTTTGGAGAGACTAAAATATGTGCTTTTCATTTATTAAATGTGTCTTGTTAACAAGAGATATTGGAAACTAAAAACATCTCACAGTATTTTATTTCTAATTCTTCATTGAACATATTTCTAAAACTCCCCTGCTACAACTAGCCCAGATTGATACCTTTTATCATGTTGACCTTATTGTCATTTTGGTAGTGTTGGCCAAGGCACTAAAAGATAATCATTCGCTTTTCTCAAAATAGACCTTATTTTTACAAAATGAGTTAGGCGATTGAATGACCATTGCAGACGATTTCCAGTACCCACTTGTCTGATCATTATCTTTTCCCAGTCTTGTTGAAAGAACAAGGTAGTGTCCGAAAGGATGTAGATGATTCGAGTTTTCCAGCAACTGATGGTGGGAGTCGTAGCTCGGGGCCTTGACCAATGAATCGAAACTGATGTTTTGACATTTATGCTTGTGAAGTTGAGGTTTGGGGCATTGTTGGTCTTAGTTTTTGTACCTGTTGTCTCTTCTGCTGGGGTTCACTGTGTTTCGAGGGTGGAGGGAACTGAGCAGGGTGGGATCTTTATGATATCTGAGATTTGCTGTATTTCCTGGTCTGTGCAGGTGTGTAGATCCCCAGAGAATGCAACATAGCTCTTGAGTCTTTTAGTGCATGAAGGGATTTGTCTCTTTTTTCCGCAAAGAGTTTGGATCCTTCAAATGGAAGATCCTCCACAGTCATTTGGATTTTTCTTGGGAGTCCACAAAGGTGAAGCCATGAAGCTCTCATTACCATCTCTGTTGTAATGTAATGGGCAGATATTTTGGCAGCATCTAACAAGGTCTGTAATGATTGCCTGGCCAGAAGCTGACCCTCAGCAACGATGGCTTGGCACTGCTCTCTTTGATCATTTGGGAAATGTTTATTAAAGGTATTGAGTTTCAAATAATTGATGTGATTGTACTTTACCATAAAGGCCTGATAATTAGCAATCCTAAATTGTAGGGATGCTGATGAGTGTGATTTCCTGCCAAATATAAGTCCAGTGTTTTCCAGTCCTTATCATAGGGTGTTTATTTAGCTTGGTGCTGTCTGTCACATTAATTTACAGCATCTACCACAAGGGAATTTGGGGATTAATGGGAAAATAGAAAGTTCACATCTTTTTTTAGAGGGGACATAATATTTTGGTTGGGCCTACTAGGGCCTCACTGACAGGGAGTTCAATGCAAGTTGATGAGGATATATGCAGGATGTTAAGCAGCTTGTGTTGTGACTCCTTCATTTCTTTGATGGGAATCTGAAGTGAGTCCACTATTCTTTTGGTAAGGTCCTGAAATTGGTTGAAGTTGTCTGCCGTGGTTGGTGGAGGAGGCATAATAGCTTCATCTGGAGAGGATGATGAGATGTTTGTTGCTGGAGTAATCTCTTTGTTCAGTCTTGCTTCCTGTTACTCAAAAGTCCCCTCCTGAGAATTAGTCTAGAAAGGGAGGCCAAGGGACATCATTTTCCTCAATCCCGATGTGAGACATTCAAGGTCCACAACCTCCCTATGTCTCTAGGTCTTTTAGGAAACTTGACTGTGCAAGGGCTGGCTCTTCCATCAAAACTGCACTAGCACTAATTCTGCAAATGCAATAGAGAATAGATCATTTTATTAAATTGCTTTCACTGCATAAATGGCTAATGGAGTTGGTAACCGAGTTACTGAGGAAGAATCAAAAGCAGAGCAGATTTTAATTAAATATCAATTGGCAAGATGTCCAGATATGGGGCTGTGGTGAGAGAAGGTGGGTGGTGAAAACTGGCAATGAAAACAGTTGCCATTGCTGCATTTCAAATTCTATAAGGCAGGTGGAACCTCAGTGGAATCGTAACAGGAAATAATACATTCAGATATCCATTTAGAAAATCTCTGAGTGGAGATAAAGGTTCCCCATGACCTACCTGCAATAGAAACAAAGAGTCTAAGGATCCTCCTGAATGGCCTACTTCTGTCCAAGTAAAAGGCTAATGACCTCTTAACATCAAGTGTACAGAAGGCAGATTCATGGGCAAACTAATGCTGCTTATGAAAGAAAACTGGAAGGTAAACAGTTTGGTTAATGTTAAACTCAAAGAAACCTTAGGTAAAAATTTTAGATGGGCTCATAATGACACCTTCTCTTTGGAGAACACAGTAAATGGAGGGCCTGCACTAGAGCCCTCATCTCCCCAATCCTGTGAGCATAAGCAATAGCCATCAAAAAGGCCATCTTCATACACAGATGTACAAGCAAGCACATAGCTCATAAAACAGCCCTTTGAGCCACAAGCTGGTTACATTCTAGACTGTGATCCCAAAGTGGCACAGGAGCTCTGATCTGCAGAAAAAGATTCATAAGGTCTTCCAGGAATGTCATTGTGGCTGGAGGAGAAAACATCGGGAAGCCTTCTACTGCCCTGTGGAAAGCTGTTATTGCTGTTAAAAGAACTTTGATGGAACTCATAGAAAGGTCATTCCTTTCTGCAATTTATAAGTACATTTTGTACTCCTAATGAACAGGCTGCTTCTAGACTCAAGAATCATTGATGAACCATGTTTGTAGTTTCAGAACATTCAGAATGGGGTAAAATGTCTGACCTGCATCCTGAGACAACAGTCGAGAATTGGTCAGGAGCCACCATGGAGGGCGAGAGATGAGTTTAATGAGGTAAGGAATCCACAATTGTCTTGGGCAAGTTGGTGCAACCAAAATGATCTTGGCTTGGTCCTGTTTGATCTTGATGAGGACATTTAAAAAGTAATGGAGTGGGAGAATATGCATATAAAAGACCTTTTATCCATGTAATGAAGAAAACATCTCCTAGAGAATAGGGATCAAGTTCCCCTTTTGGACAGAATTTCCTATATTTCATGTTGGCCGTCATGGTAAAATGGTCCAAACTCTGGAAATCCCCAAGCTAGGAATATTTTGTTGAGGACTTGAGTCCAACCCCCATTTGTAATTTAGGAAGAAATATCTGCTGAGGTCATCTGCCATGGTGTTTTGTATACCTGGGAGGTAAGAACCTGAGAAGTATCTGATCAGCTATGCACCAGTTTCAGAGCTTTCTCACTTTGGTGCAGAGCAAGAGGGAATGCACTCCTCCTGGACAACCGATATAATATATGCAAGCTATGTTGTCAGTCATTATCTTGATGGACTTTTTTTTGACTAGGGGAAGAAAGTAAAGGCAAATTATTTCTGACTGCTCTTAACTCCAACAAATTGACGTGCAAGTGTTATTCCTGTCATGATAATTTGCCTTGGACTGTGAGAGGACCCAAATGTACTCCCCTTCCCAAGGGGGAAGCGTCCAATGTTAACATGACTGTAGGAAAAATCTGGCTGAATGGGACTCCTGAACAAATCTCAGAAGATTCTTCCACTAGGTGAGTGACTGAAGGACCCGGCTGGGTAGAGACATCCAGACTCTGTGTGTTGGGTACATAAACTGTCCTGAGCCACCTCTGGAGACATCAATAATGCAACCTGGCATCTTTTGTGACAAAAACTGAAGTTGCCATGTATCCCAAAATTGCAGACATGTCCTTGCTGGAACTTGAGGACTGAGCTACATTCTTTGGATAAAGTTCTTTAGAGCAAGGATCCTGTTGGGAGGGAGATAAACCCTGCCTGTTATCGAATTCAGAAATACTTCTGTAACCCGTTCGTGCCCAGGGTAGCCCACTGATAATGCCAGGGTCAGGGCGGGCTGCAAAAGGAGAGCAAATTCTCCCAGCACTGGTGGGTGACACTGCAGTCAGACTTCCCAACCAGCCACAAACAGTGCTTCTGATTCCCCCACACTGGTTATCAAGAAGCCACTGTGCAAATACACACAGCCCCCTTTACTGCATTTCAGTCTCTGGCTCCCAAACTGACACTAGGTCCAGTAAAGAGACCAGTCATTTAAACTCTATGCTCTTTACTAAAAGATTCCCTCTGATCCCAAAGGACCAGCCACAGTACCAGTTCACTATAAGTTTGGATCTTACCCAAAATACCACGCTGCCAGCCAATCCTTTAGTAACTAAAACTAAAGGTTTATTAATAAAAGAAAAACAAACAATAAGAGAAGTGTTAAAGGCTTAAAGCAATCAGATAGATACAAATGATTTAAAAGTCCATATACATCAGGTTTCTAGAACAATTGTGGAGTTGCAGGCTTGTACAGTCCCTCTGGTATACATCCAGTACCTGGATGGGTCTAAGTCCTTCAGTTCAGTTGCAAAGTGTGTTAATCCAGAGGTATGTCCGCAGCTGGACAGGAACAAAGAACCAAACAAAGACCAAATGGTTTCTGTGGTTTGATCTTATATACCCTCTGTTGCTGGCCATGTGGCTTGTGGAATTTTACAGGAACCAAAATGGAGTCCATAGTCACATGGGCCAATCCGGGTAACTCTTCAGGCATGCCTTTAGTTTCTTCCTAGGCCTTTGGCTTTTGTAAAGGTCTTGATGGGCCATTAAGCTGGCTATTGTCCTGCGGCCTCTCTGTCTGGGGTGTGTCTTCTATAGCACAGTTTGAAATACAGGATATCAAAGATCCCCATAACTTTCTTCACATATATCACACATGAACACAAATATTATCTTCTTACTCAGCACATTATAACCTTTCTAACAGTACCTGACATGGCATGTCTTACATGAATAATTATGATTTTGACATATTAATGTCAAATAACACAAATGCCCCCCCCTCCTAATGCAGTCCGCATGACAACTTCTATGAAAAGGTTTTGCTGTGTAGAGGTCAAGAACTTTTTTTCAAGATTTATCTCTAGGCCTAGACTTCGAAATAGTGAAGTTGTTTGAATTGCCAATCACACCTCCTGGTAAGACTGACCTTTGAGAATCCAGTTGTCAAGG
The DNA here is from genome assembly GCA_007922155.1 of Mesoclemmys tuberculata. Taxonomy (NCBI): domain Eukaryota; kingdom Metazoa; phylum Chordata; order Testudines; family Chelidae; genus Mesoclemmys; species Mesoclemmys tuberculata. The sequence continues at coordinate 9,545,892 of ML675631.1, forward strand.
TAGGGAAAGACTTATTCCCAGATGATGGAGGTAGGCAGCTACCACCACCATGATTTTTGAGAACATTGCTGGGCAGAAGACACTGAAGTGTAGGACCAGGTACTGGCAATAATTGTGATAGAATGTGAAAGCGATGAATCGCTACATGGAAATAGGCATCTTTGAGGTCAAGAGTTGCAAACCAGCCCCCAGATTCCAAGGAGGGAATCCATAGCTGTTAGTGACATCATCCTGAGTTTCAGATGTCTGACATGCTTGTTCAATTGTCTGAGATCCAGTATTGGCTTACAGCCCTCATTTTTCTTGGTTATCAGAAAATATCTTGAATAGAACTCTTTTCCCCTGTGTTGAATTAGAACTGGTTGTGTGGACACTAGACTAAGGAGTGATAAGATCTCCCGTGTCAGCAAATGATCATGAGATGGGTCCATTAAGAGGGATAGGAAAAGAGTGTGGAAGGGGGAGATAGAAGTAAATTGAATAGTACAACCTGATATAATGGCCTCCATTACCCAGTTGTCTGATATTATAGACTTCCATGCCCGATGGAATATAAAGAGGTGGTGCCAAATTGAGGAAGGGAGGGTCGTGTTGCCAAGAAACCTTGGTTACTGGGTGGTTCGGACTCTCAACCAAAACTGGTGACTGAATGATGTTGATGTCTGGGATGACACAGCTGAGATAGTTGCAGACTTCTTTTTAGAAAATCTCATCCTCTTCATCCATGGTTCTGGTGGCCAACAGAAGGTGAAAAATTGAGCAGGACAAGGATCTGTGCTGAATAAGACCTGCTAAATTTTCTCTTATTTGAAGGTGTGTATATTCCTAAAGAATTAAGTGTTGTCCTGAAGTCCTACAGAGTAGGAAGTGAGCCACCTGTGGAGTCTGCAAAGAGCTTGTGCCGTCAAAAAGTAAATTGTCCATGGCTGATTATTCTTCCCAGGGAAAACCAGACAACTGAAGCGAGGAAGCTTGTCTCATTGCTACTGTGGTGGAAATAGATCTAGCTGCAGTGTCTGATTCATCAAGTGATACCTGCAGATATTTGTGTCCCAAGAGCTAACTTTCCTTCATTATTATGGGCTGACCTGTTTTCTGTGTTCCTGTGGCAAATGGTCAATAAAAGCATTAAACCTCTCATAGTTCAAGCAGTCATATTTTGACATCAATTCCTGGTAATTAGCAGATGTTTCTGGTCCTTATTATATAAGGTGGCTTTTTGGGAATGTTGCCTGCCCCTTTCATTGTCTGCATCCACAACCAGAGAATTAGATATTAGTCAAGAAAAACAAATCCCTAGTCAGGACATGGTATTTTTTATCACCCTACTTGCATGTATGGAAAGCCATTACTGGACTTTGCCAAATGGTCTTGGCTGGCTTAATAAGGGCTTCATTAATTGGCAGTGCCACCAGTGCTGAAGGAGAAGTGTGCAATATGTCCAGGAGCTTGTGATGGGAATGTTGAATTTCTTCCATGGGAATTTGCAGGGTTTTTTGTGAACCACTTCATCAGGTCCTGGAATTGCCAAAGGCCATCACCTGATGGTAGTGGTGGCATTATTACCTCATCAGTTGATGACGAAGATATATTTGTAAGAGGGGAAACCTCAGTGTCCATTCTTACCTCATGCTTCTTAAAGGTCTCCTCTGAGGACTCAGATTGGAGAGGAGAGATGGATGGTATTAGGGAACAAGGCCCTTTATGTTCCTTATGGGACTGAATCGGGGCCCTTCAAAATAGCTGGCAGTACGTTGCCTATGGTTCCCAGTAAGGTCAATAAGACTGACCTTATGTGGGGGAGGTATACTTTGGTCATCCCAAGTTTTAATAGGCAGGGCTCTGGTATTCTGCCTTTCTTGCATGTGCATCAGGGAATAACATCTCCTGGACTAAACTGGAGAGCCTTGAACAGAAAGTTTTGAGTCAGGCTGCTCCTCCACATATTGTACAGGAGGTGACAACCCCTCTTCATGAATAGTAGAAGTTGGGGAAGAGGGAAGTCTCTCAGAAACATGAGCAAATGGTGATCCAGCAGACCTCAGTACCAAGAGGCTTCTAGAGTTCACAAGGAGGGGAGATTCACGCTCATTCAGAACGATAAGGCCTTTCAGGTATCAGAACTCCTGAGGTACTGGGAACACAATAAAACGGGCATGGGCACCAATGTTCCCAATGCTGTTGTCCAAGGTATGGTGTCAATACCAACAGGATCATGGATTCCATTGAAGCTGCACCTTTGGTAACAATAGTCTTTGGTACCGAGCCCTTTACCGCTGAGGTAAAACGTACATAATTACCACCAATATATTCACATTATGTTAAAAGTTGCACATAATGAATTTTGGTTTAGAACTTACAACAGAGCACTGGGATCTAGAAAACTTAGTATGGAATTTTTAAATGTGTTCACCATTAGCCTTACTCTAGTTCCCATTCAAGTCAATGATAAAACTTCTATTGACTTCAATAGGAATAGAGTTATACCAAGACTGAATACTTCTGAAAATCCCATTCTTCGATACATCTACACTAGAGGTGTGATTTCCAGTTGGGTATATGCACGCACACACTAACTTAGCTTCCTTTTCTGGGGCTGTAACTGGCTTGCTGTGTGACTTTGGGCAGCTCACTTACTCTCTCTGCACGTTACTGTACTCAACTGTAAAATTAGTATCATAATACATTCTAGGGCATCTGGTATAGATGCATGTTTGTTAGATGACAAACTATATGAAGATGTAAATCTTTCACAATTATTTAAAAGGTTTACTTTTTTTCCTAAATAAGTCTTACACACTACTAGATACTAAAACTTGTAGATATGTTGTCTGGGAAATAGCTCTTGAAGCTCTTTGCTGATAGCCACGGATAAAATGTACAAGAGAGAATTCTAACAGCTCTGCAGCTGTGTACCATTACCACTCCAGTTTCCATAGAAACAGACATCAGCTCAGGAAAAACAAGGTAACTGAAAGTTTTAAAATGGTGATTATTTTAAATCACGCTTTGTCATGAAAATGGTGTCCAGCAGCACATTTTTAAGAACTCCTGTAAATTTCAACAGTAGCTGCTGAATGAATATAGTGAATATAGTTAGAACAGCGCCTACAGACACAAAGATGTTAAAATGTACAATACATTAATTCTGAAGAAAAAAATCAAACATTTTTCTTCTCGGGGTAATGACAACTGAGTTGAGGGAAGACAAAATGTTCGTAAAGTATTTTCAGCAAAGAACAATTGTTTTCTGGGAGTATGAGTTTTTTGGAACTTAAGTTTTGTTTTTAAATTAGATATTTTTCAGTGAAAAATTCATAGAAGATATTTTTGCTATTAGGACAACCATAGAAAGATGTTTTACAAATGTTTTTATAGTCCTGATGTTACACTGCAAGACTTAGATACTGTGTTAAACTGGAGCACTTTACTAAAACTTTTGTCAGGATGAAACAAACGCATACAGATTGCATAAGCCCCACTGCTGGAAAGATCATACTCTAGTGTCCAACAGCTGCTCACTAGAGTTATATCCCTCTAACCTCTTCAGCACAGTTCCAACCCTAAAAGGGATAGGATGCTGGAAAATATAGCCCTGACCATAGACCACACTGACATTTATGCATGCGCTTAACTTTACTCATTGAAGTTTTCCCATTGACTCCTATGAATCTACTCACATGTATAAAGTTATTCACATGAGTGTTTGCAGGATCGAGGCCTGTGTTTCAAGCACAGTTGCTTAGCTGATAGTGGTCATACGTTACATATCACTGATTCTGGTTTGCTGATTGGATAAGCCTGTTCCATATGGCCAGAGTGCTCAACTGAAGTAATTTTGACTCATGTTCTTAGAGGGAGTGGCAGCATCACAGAGTAGCATTGTATGTTAATTTCTGCTGCAGTGGGAAAAGCTATTTTTTCCCTACTCTGAAGACTATCGAGGGGTTTCAGGAGAATAGTAGCCCAGCCCAGTAGTCCCCTGAAGACACCACAGAGAGTGGTCCATCCACAAAAGATGTGTGGGAGTGAAGGGCAGCTGATCATTGGTCCTTTGCAAGAAAAAACACAAGCTAGTTGTGAAGGGAGGAATGTATGGAGCCTCCAGAGAGTTGGATAAGCATTCAAATCTGAACTTTGATGGTTTCCTGTCACCATGTCTATTTGGAGTTTGACTATGGAGCAGCTGGTTTACAAGCTGATTTTACATGTGTAATAGTTTGGCTACAAAGCCTAAAAGTTCACTCTGTGAATTTCCTCCAACAAATCTCTTTTAAACTGAGAAGCTATTTTCTGTTGGTAAAGATTTCATACCATGTTTGAACTGAGTACTAGAAAAAATAGATTTAATTGAATATTGACAGATATTTTCTCCCCACAAGAGGCCCTATCTGTTTAGGCGTAAACTGTTGTTCTTGTTTTCCTTTCCCTTTTGTTTGTCCAAGGATGGAGGTATGTCAGGGAATGGGATTCCTTGCCATCCTGTTGCTTGTTTAGGGGGCCTTGAGAGTAGAGCCTCATTCCTTCCTTCCTGGCTCCATGACCTGCAGGGATGTTTTTCCTTTAATGATTAGCTGTTTTTCTCTTCTGGGAAACTTTTTTTATTGTGAGAGAGAAAGTGTGTGTGTAAGAGAGAGAGGAGTTGATGGAGCATGACAGGTTACCTCTCCTTCTCTCAAAAGAAAGAGGGAGGTTATTTACAGTAACTGATGGTTTTTCAATAGGGGTGTTCCCTATCTGGATTCCATGCATAGGTGCACATTGCAATTGCACTTTGAAAATAGTGCACTTTGAAAATAGATGACAACTTAGGTTCAAATGTTAAATTAGATCTCTACATTGCATGAACGTAACAAGATATTAATCTAGATTTACATTAAAAGGCCTTGTCCTTAATTTTTGCACTGGACAGTGAGTGACAGAGGAGTACAGTTCAGGAAAAAGTTCCTTCTCTTAATTGTGGACTTGATTAATTTAATTTGATTAACACAAAAATCCAGTTTTCATTAAAATAAATGTACTTTAAAAAATACACCGCATCTGAGTCCTGAAAGCTGGCCTCCGGATCAATAGAAATGTTATGACTATTGATTAAAAAGTGCATGCATCTTGGTTTTGTTAATATGCTAATAAACTTTCAAGACATTATTACATTTCAGAGTAGTTATTCTATGAGAGAAAGAGGGGGAGTGTAGTGTTCACAAATACACACGTTCGCACTAGTGGTGAAATATGGATCTGATAATTGTATCTGTGCTTTTTTGTTTGTGTTTCATGGTTGCAATCATTTGTTCTCAAACTACATTGGAAATATCATCAATAAAATGTGACTGAATCAACTATGTAACCTATTACTTAACTTCAGTCTCCACAAGCTCATGCTGCGAACATGACCTGCAGCAGATGAGGATTTATAGTAATGAATAAATAGGCTGGGACTGATGTTTAGAAACATAATGCACTGTTCACCATAGTTGTGAGTACAAAACCCCTTTGATATTCTCAGTTTTACTCTTGTTTGCGTAACTGGCTTTCACATTAATCCCACAATGTTCCGGCACACATGCCCTTGAGGTATTAAGAAATTTAAACTGCTCCTAGCATGAAAGCTTAACAGAGTTGCTGAAATGAAAGATAACCTTAAGACTCACATCATTTGCTTTGAATATGCTTGTGAGTTGAAACTATGACTGAGCATGGTGACTAAGGGAGACTGTAAATGAGGGAAGAGCAAAAAAAGAAAATCCCTTTAAAATGTTAATTTTTTCTAAAAATGTCCAACATGGAGAAAAGTAAAAAACAAAGGATCATGCATTTTCAGTGTTTTGTTACACTTAGTGCGTGTTCATCCTCTTGATGAGTACTGTAGTGTAATGATCATATACCACAGAGCATGTACATGAATCATTAGCAGAGTGAGATTACATAGAAAAGATTCCACAAACATGAACTGAGATTCATAATGTGCTTACTGCTACTTAGGATGCCCTCCAGTACCTACCTCCTCTAAACATGAAGTGCAAATTGTTTTCTCAGCCAGTACCTGGCACTACTGTAAACAGCATACAAATGCACTGAACTTGTATTCACTTTGAACTCTTTTAGGCTTCTGAATAAAGAAGGGTCTGGGCAGTGAAGCTCCAATCCAAATGTGGATCTGACCTCCCCCAAAGGACAAGAAATTCACATACACAAGGCTATTCACATTCACATCCTATCTCTAATAATGCTATCTAATTTTGTGTCATCATTAATAGGAAGTTCAGCACTCATAAGGGTTAATTCTGCATCATTCAAATCAACTGGAGTCGATGGGATCAACTTGCTATTTCCAAAACAAGCCTTGCAGCCACCAGTAGTTGATTTGTATTAAAGACTCTTAATTCTAAAACATCAGTAGTAAAACACATTGAATGAGCAATGCTCTGTAAAATCAAATTTAGGAAAGTGGAAAGGGAAGTGTCAGCATGTTTTACAATCCAGCATGGACTAAAGCAAAAATAAAAATTAACTGATGGTGAGATCTGAGAGGCAATAGGTGCAATAGCTTAAAGACCTTCTATGTGGTTGAAGAAACAAACAACTACTCCAGCTGTGAAGAGTCGTTAGGGGAAATAGCAAGAGAAATCCAAGTCTGGAGGAGTACAGAAGCTACACCAGGAGAGTAAGATGGTTATAACATCAAATATACACACAATAGCTAGTGTATTTTGAAAACCAGAGGGCCACACTTGCATTTGGAATTTTTAATTTATTTCTGATATAAATCTCAAAATGTGCTAAGGGCTTTATAGAGCAATAAGACATGACACCTGCCCCAAACAGTTTGTAACTTTTTAGACATTGACACGTTGAGTGAAAACAAAACACACAAAAGCATCGGGGGGAAGGAAGGAGTATATGGGAAGGACAAAGCTAACATGAAGAAGATAATTCGGGACCTAGATTTTTGTATGCATCAAGTTGATAGCTGTGTTCTTTTTTTTTTTAAATTCCTTCTCTTAAATTTGCTTGTTTGGGTGGGAAACTATTACGATCAGGATAAGAAAGTAATTGGGAACGTGACTACAGGGAGATGGAAGGAAGGCGCTTAAGTGGAGATTGAAATGGCAATGATGATACCAGTGAGCAATTTTCATGATAATGTGAGAGTCGGTGTTGAGAGAGTGGAGCAGACAAGACCAAGGAGGTACTGTGAATGCACTGATAATGGGAGGGTAGGTCTATGTGCTGGTAGGTCCCTACACTCATCTCCGTAACAGCTGGCTGCCGCTACCTGGGAAGAATAAGAAATAAGTACAATCCGGCTACATGGCTGTAACAGAGAGTAGCCTGGCTACAGTTTTTCTTGGATCCCATCCTCTTGTGAAGTTTAGAGCATAGGGAGGCCATAAAAATGGACATTTCAGTAATGGAGAATGCATGATTAAAGCCTAAGGGGTTCAGCAGAGGCAGGATTGGGGTACGCATAAATTCTAGGTGCATTCCAAGTTTGTTAGAGGCAGATTTACATGAAGGGGAGTGGTGGTGGGGAAATAATAAGTGCAGGGTCTAAAGATTTAACATTTCTGGCTTTGGAAGTAAATAAGTAAATGCTTGGGGTCTTTTTTGGCATTGACTTTTTAAAGGCTGAAAATTAATTGTTTTCGCTTGCCCAGCAGATTTTCTCAAAAGCATATGGCTCATCAAGTATTTCCCTGACAGCTCTGTACTCTCTATGATGCTTAGAGCATTCACTAACCATTCTCTCACACTATTGTAGGTGTCTGATCCTATTTTGTTCTGCAGGCTGTACAGCCAAACCAGATGTTTACTTCAGTAATGACAGGGGCAATTAAATAAGCGTGTGATGTAATTTTTAAGCATCTGAGACAAGATTGCCTAAAAGATTGCCCTAAAGCCCCATCTACCTTCTATTTGTCCCCAAGGATAGGAACCTGCTGTCACCATGAATTCAAAAACTATGTTCCATTAATACAGTTGTGCGAACAGGACAGGACTTTGTTTAAACCATTTTTTAAACCTGTTCCCAGGTTTTAATTATCATTTCAACTTAAGGCCCTTTTTCACTGCCAGAGCGTAGTATAAATAAGAATCAGCCCCCACTGTCTCAGATACTCTTAAAAATGGTTTTAAAAAGCTATGCCATATCCATTCTAGTCAGCACAACAACGTTGGGAGAAACTAACAGGTTCCTAACAAACTGCAGTGTATATTGGGCCTGTCCTAAAACAGGCATTCTCTGACAGGACTCTCTCCAGAGACTTAAATAGATTATTGGCAGTCTCAGGCAAATTGGAAGAAAGATCTGTTATAGTGCCCAATTCAGATTTTTCTCAGAAAAAACTCTCATGGACTTCTGTAGGTCTCTATTTCATTGACTGTAGAGGAAGATTTTGCATAAGGAACGCTATTGTATAGATTTTGTATAAGGAATGCTTGTTCTGGAGCGGAAATCAGAGATAAGCAGCAAGGGAAGTCACCATCTTAAAATAAAAATGCAAATAAAGTAAACACTATTTAAAATCACCTATATGACATAAAATAAAATTTACCACCATGCATGTACGTAGCACACAACATGTAAATAATATTTACACAAGTAGCAAGATTTTTTTGAAGGAGATTATTTGTTAAGGGCATAATCTCTCAATGACACACGTATAACTCTTCTTAATTATACTGAACTGTCAATGAAGGAAAAGGGAGAAAGGGCCTATGAGAAGACAGAATGAAGGCGACAAAGGGAAATCATCTGCCTTGTAGGAGGTTAACAGGAAGGAGGAGCAGGAATAGAACTGGGAAAAGAATGTAGGATCACTATTTCAATGGATCCAAACCTGAAAATAAAAGCTTTCAGATATAGTTCAGTTCTAGGTATGAACAACTCAAGCTGGGTCTTTACCACAAGACCTGAAACTGGCTTGCCTTATCTTTCACTAGTACCAGTTAATCCATGCTAAAGCAAAAATTAGTGATCATTGTCAAAAGGAAAGGAAATAAGAGAAAAGAGGGGATGGAATAAATAGCTGTGGGAAATGGAGAGGGAAAGGCAAAAGAAGTAAAGACAAATGTTCAGCTGGTATAAACTGTCATAGCTCAAATGCAGTCTATGTATCTATGACACTTAACACCAGCTGAGTTTAACCATGAGCATGTAAAAGAGAAAAAGAGAAAATGAATAAAGAGGACTGATAAAAGAAATAGGAAAGCAAGGAATCTATAAGATATGCTACAAAAACTGGCCCAGTAAAGAGCTGCTTAATTCCAAGGCCCTGCTTGTAGTTCACAGCTGTTTTTATGGCACACATACCATACCTCTCTTGGTCTCTATGATAATCTATTATATATGCGGGTTGATTAAAAATGTGCTTGGCAGTTTAAAACGGAATAAGGTATTAATGTGGAAGACAGTCAGTGATTCAAGTGGAGGACTCTTGAATTTAAATGAATTATAGACTAAAGTAGTACTTTGTGTTCCAAGGTATTTCCAGGGTAGTAGCTGCTGAATTTATTTTTGTAACCTAGAAACATTTTCCATGATAGTTCCATCACTTTTTACATTACCAGTCACTCATCACTATAGACCTATTGTTACAGCTAGCCAAGGGATATCAAGAAGCACCTGTGGGTAATTTATTTAAAATGGCATCCTAGATTTGTAAATACCAAGTGCTATATTGATTAGATAAATAGGGGATTCTCCATCTTTCACACAGGAGTTTTTAATTTGCACAATACAAAAAGCTATGAGAGGAAAAAGAGAAGCCAGCCAGGTACCTTCTTACAAAATGTGTTTCAGATGAATGTAGTAACAATGATGATCAGCACTGTAGAAGTAAGCCAAGAATGGTGTGTTTCCACTATCATCTAAAATGAAATTTATGGAGTGCAATGAATTTACTCTTACAGCGCCTGAACAGTAACACCCAAAGGGCAAGAATCAATTTAATATATCATATAAGATCTATTCAATACTGTATTCTTTTTCACTATTGATTTTACACACAGTGCTACTTATTTTGGATCAGAATAAAAATTAAAAACCACATGAGCCAAAAAAAACCTTTTAAATTTAGCATCCAGTGTGAAGGTAAAATCATATTAAGTGTAAAAGTATATTCAGTATAACGTTCAGTGTAAAAATGAGTGAATATACAGTATATGCTGTCAAGTGTTTATGTGCTCTCAAAACCAACCCACTCTGATGTCAGAGACCAAGAATTATCATGGATGATGAAGCTTAAAAAAGTACCTAAAACTTTAACTAAACATGAAAACTTTCATACTGCTTCTACAATATCTGATTCTGGTTGGAACTAGAAGTGCCAAAACCAGGCCACACTTTGGGAAATAATCTCAGCAGGTACAGAGAAAGGGATACACCTAAAACATTAAATGTTGACATTTTTATGTGCAAATCACTGAAGCATATTGCAGGTATCTTCTGCCTGAGACTTCAGTTAATCACTTTGTGTGGTGCTCCATATACTGTTATACATTCTGAGTAGCAGGATGACCATTACCTATATATGCCTTTTGATTATCATTTACCACATCACATAGCACATGAGCTGAACTGTTTGTTAATATGGTGTTTTTAAGTCTATAGCACCGCTGGTCTTTTGGTTGCATCACATGACAGGGAATTAGGATATTTGGATACTGTTCCTCACTGGTCCAGAGACTTCTGTGCAGCCGAGGATAACCTACTTTACTTCTCTATGCCTGTTTAATTATCTGTAATTGTATGTAGTGTTGTTGTTGCTGGGTCGAAAGCTTGTCTCTCTCACCAACAGAAGTTGGTCCAATAAAATAAATTACCTCACGCACCTTGTGTCTCTAATTATCTGTAAGACATAGATAAAAGCATATGCTTCCCATGGGGGTTGTGAGGTTTAATGTTTGTAAAGTGCTTTGATAGCCTCTGGTGCAAGGTGCTATAACAATGTAAAGTAGTTTAATATTATTATTTTTCTTTTGCCTATATATTAAATAGTTAATGGTGATTAGCAATTACTAAATAATCAATAGTAATTGTGCCTGACTTCTTGGGCACAATTAGTTCCACTAGCAGGCAACCTGCATACTACACTCAGACTATCACCATACTAACTGTTTTTTAATTGCATGTTCCTCCTGCAACACAATGAATCCCTGCACAGTATCTAAGATACACTCGGGTTCTCATTAAACATAATTGTTTTCTCTTATAAGAATATTTCATTTATAGTTAGTTATTTCTTTGTGGAAATATTATTAGGGCAATGGACAAGGTTTAAGAGAATCCTCTGAGATTCTTAGATTGTTTAGATGATATTAGATGCAAACCGCTTACTTTATACCATCACCCTCACATTATTTTGAACCCAGCTCTATTATGAAGATTACATCTAAACAGTGGCATTCATGTGAGCTCAGTGTAAACGGTAGCTTAAACTAGGCTGTTAGACTTTTCTGGTCTAAGTCACCTATGGAAGTCCAAGCACTTTAGAACAACAATCTTGCAGCCTGCTCCAAGACCGTTAACTTCAGTGAGCTTTGGATCTGGTCTTTTGATCTTAGGTCAAAATGGTATTCTAGAAAACGACTGTTATATGCAGGATCATTTTCAAACACATTATACCCCCAGGAACATTATCTAAAGATGCTTCTCAAACACAAATTGATTTAGATGGTAGATTGGCAAAGTCCCAGGCCTAGAAGAAAATATTACACAACTGGTATCATGCCCAGTAAACACACAATGCATAAAATGGATTTATCTCCCAACTACAGCCAGTACAATCAACCCTGGAGCAACCTGCAATTCAATTCAGCTGGGCCCGCTCCCAAATCCATTCAGTTGAGCCCTCTCTACACTTAAAATGAAAAATTGTTATTGTCACATTCTGTTAATTTATGACATTTTATTCTGATTTGGAGATGATAGAAGTCAGTACTGTTGTCGAAATAGAGTTATATGAATTTGTGTTTCATGGAATTTGATGTGACAATGTTTTCTTTGTGTAATGTAAACCTAACTTCCCACTCGCCCAAATTTTGCTTTGTGAAACCTCTGCAAAACTGCTGTTTTCAAAATCAAAACAACTAGAAGTAATTTTTCTGCATATTCTCAAGGTAAATCCATGATGAAAAAAGGGCCATCAAGCAGGTAACTTGGATTCTTCTTCCTGTACAATTAGGCAAGGAATGACTTGGACAGACAATTGGGGGGGAGAAGTTAATATAAAAACTGCAGCTCTGAATTGAAGGCAATGGCAGAATTGCCACAATTTTCTTTAAAATTCTTAAAAAGTAGTTCCCTAAATTTCAGCTAGGGACAGTATAGGATCAGGAACTAAAACTTACCTGCCAAAAACTACATTAAAAGCAATTTAAAAACCATATAAAAATGAATAAGGTAGCTATTGAAGCAAATCATATATGGCAAATATGAATGGTTAGTAGATTGTTTATAAAAATTCTTCTGATTTAGGAAATACTTCTGTGAGAAGATAACACTTCTTTGGTTTTACAGTTTACATTTAATATTAAATGTGGCTAAAATTATTTTTTTGACAGTCACTGTTTTTGTATTGAAATACACTTAGGTAGCAGCTAATTGACAGATATAGCCTGTGAACTATAATCTAAATGAACTGAAAAAGATTACACTCCTGAGCCAGCTTTTAAAATGTTGGCACAGGATCCTAGCACTGGATTCTCTCCAAGAAAAATCACTTATACACTTAAGGATTGTACAACACAGGTGTGGACAATAAGTATGCGCTGGAACAGAGTTGGATTTATTGTTAAATATGGGGAGATCAAACAGGTCAGTGAAGACAGATGAGCTGGGCATTGCAAGGGTTGTTTATTTGATTCTTGTTTTTAAAATGACTTCCTTCAGCAATAAAACTACAGTAGTATTCAACTCAGTTAATAATTCGGTCCAGTGTCCCAATTCTATCTGTAGGGGGAAGGGTGGTTTTTTTGTATGGGTTTGGGTGGGGCTGTATAAAAACAATTTTTGCTTTCCACAAAATATATAGTGGACAGTTCAGCTACTAATTGGGTACATCTTCGAAGTGCTGAATCAGTGATTTTCCTTCCTCCTAGGCAACTGCTGCTTTATCCGAGTAACAGAAAGCCCCTTGCTTTGGAAGCATATAACTGTGCTTTATAATTGAAGTTGGTTAGAGGAATAGTCCAGTTAAAGAAAATAATATTGTGGCAGTAAAGATACTTGATGGGCTCTTTCATTGCCTGGGGATTCCATGCTGCTACATGACTCTCGGCTGTTTAAGAGAAGATGAGAAGGAAAAATAAGACTGATTCAAGATAAACACAAAAGAGACAGACTTCCATGAATAAAGATTTTCTACTCCTTTTCTAGTTGTCTCACCCATGGGAGATGAGTTGTGCTTCAAGGTGGGGATGGCTGCAAACCCTATAGATGACCAAATGTTTTCATATTAATCCTTACAGTCTATCTATTCTCTGTGGTTCTTAGCACAATATGTTGTAAAGTTAATAATGGGTTCCAATTCTCACTTGCCATGACTACAGAGTTTCAAAATAATCTATGGATTTTAAGTGATTCCATCAGTAAGCTTAATGAAAAGTGTCCAGAACGTTGCCAGATAAATTATATGAATGGACTCAACTTTTTTCATTTTTACCTTTGAAAAAGGCCCTATCTGGAGCCAAATTTGGGATTTTTTAAAGCAGAGTCAGTCCACAGTGGATATGTTTGAATAAGCTGTTTGCTCAGCTGTTGATTTATCCACCTCTTTTCCTGAAAGTGCCAGGCATTTTAAATATTAAGGAAATTAAGAGAGGTGATATCCAAAATTTGGTAGCTTGAAGCAGGAGTTGTCCAGCGACAGAAAATCTCTTGAGGGAGAATCAAATTCATATTATTGCAGAATCTGGCGGCACAGAAGATTTGAAACAGTCTTATTCACTCAGATCAGAAAGCAGTGACAAATCAGTAATATACATGTTCTTGTTGTGTGGGACAAACTAAATTAGAGAAAAAGAAATCAAACCAAAACTGCACACCTTCACACACATTTTACAATTTTGGAAAAAATTACATCAGAAAGCTTTCAACTCCCTATTCCTCGATTATTAAACCACAGTTTATTTCCTTCTTTTCTTCAGACAACTTTGAAAGATCCTCCCATATCCTTTCTTCCCTGTAACGTTCTACAGTGCCTCCACACCTTTCCCTTTCCACTGTCCTACTACAGGTCCTCAAAATTCTCTATGATCTTCCAACGGGCCTCCCAAATCCTCTTCTCTGCAGTAGCCATTATTTTCTCCTCAAACTTTCCCAAAGCATGCAATAAAGCCCTTTCATCTTGACATCACCTTCTAATAGGTCCCTAGTCCTTTGGCTTTGTGTTCTCTATTTGCTATGGAATATTTACAGCATTAGCAATATAGGTCCCAGAATATTAGAGAGACAGGGTGAGTGAGGTACTATATTTTATTGGACCAACTTCTGTTGGTGAGAGAGACAAGCTTTCAACCTTACACAGAGTTCTTTTGGAGGTCTGGGATACATTTTCGAGATCTGAAGAAGAGCTTTGTGAAAGCTTGTCTCTCTCACCAACAGAAGTTGAACTAATAAAAGCTATTACTTCACTCACCTTGCACTTTACTTTGGTCTTTATGGAGGTACAACTTGGAGATCTGCACAAAGGATCAATTTTCCAGGGACAACAGAAAAAGGGCCTACCATAGGCAGTTAGTAAAGTACAGATGGTTGAAAAAGATAAGATGGGCCTAAATTAGATTACCAGCCAAGTGCAGATAGCACACTGTTTATCGTTATCTTTTAAATGATATACAATGGAAAATTGCTGAACATTTGAAAATGTCTGATTAAACATTTTGGCAGATTTGGAAGATATTCCTCAACACTGGCAAATATAACTTCAATTTTTACAAAAAAAAAGGACCAAGAGACTAATCAGTAAATTCTACTAACAAGTGAGTCTGATGTCTGGTACAGGGAAAATATTTGAAAAGCCTCAAGAGATAGGATGGGTAAACATCTGGAAAGCCCACTTTGATTAAGAATAGCCGGTATGAACTCATGCAGAGGATGTCATGCTTAACCAGCATGTTGCAGTTCACAATTCTCAATCTCCAAACATGTCCATGTGTAATGAAAGTCATTGACATGTGTGACAAATACCCCAAATTTGTTTTGTTTCATGTTGAAACACAATTGTCAGATTATAACAGTTTTTAAGTATAAAACCTGTTTCTAAGGATTTTCTCTCATTGTGCAAAACAACTGTGCCAGTTACCCAATCTGTAAAAGACTGCATTCCCTTCCAACCAATCAATCTGGTTCAGATTGTAAAACAGGTTATTTTGATTTGTACAATGAGCAGATATCCTTAAAAGAGGGTTTATACTTACAAATAATATTATATATCAATTGTGGCACAACCCACAACAAAACATGTAACCCAAATAACCAAAGTACTTCGACACTTAAGTGGAATGATGGGAGGGACTCTTTTAAGGCTCCCCAACACATATACACCACTGCCCACCTGCCACAATTAATGCAAAGCCTACATCCTACAATTATACAGCATCCCTGATACACATCACCTCTCCTCTTCCCCATATAGTTAATGCAAGCTGTGACCTCCCTCCCTTTCTGCTGCACTGCAGTCAGTCCAGAGACTCCCACTTGCTTTGGTTGTTTCAGCTCTGGGCCCCCAGCCTGCTCTTCATATCAAGGTGTAGAGCCAGTCCTGGAAGGAGAGCTGCCCTAGAGCCAACAGAGAATTTGAGGTAGGGGAGAGATAAGAAGTAAAGGAACCGATAAAATGCCCACCGAAGGAAAAAAGGGAGGAGCGAGCAGAGCTTAATCTTTCTGCTCATTCCTTCCCTGATCCCTATGGTGAAAAAGACATCTACTCCATTTGGTTCTCTTCCTCTTCATTCCTCTTCTGAAATCTCTTCTTGACTCCTGGGCAGCTCCCCTCTTCCACCCATCTGGTTTCTGCTGCTTAGAGTGAATGGAAGAGGGGGCAGAGCTGCAAGCTGATAGCCCCTGTCCTGTCAAACACTCCTGAGAATCAAGATGAGAGGTTGAACCATTCCAGTGCAGGATGTGCTGCACAATGCAATCTATCTGAGAAGTCTGTGTGCAGGTTAGAAAACTAGCTAAAAGCATGAGATAAATAAGAGCTACAGATAAAAATTGTTCAAGGTGGCAAGGGGTTATTTTAGTACCTCAGATACCTGTTCTAGGTTATCTGCCATTGATTATTATTAAGTATGGTAAATAGATATAATGGTAATAGATCCCAGTGGCACCTCCACTAATTTAAACTTCAGCATCTCTGTGGTTTATGTATGGGGTATAGTGATGACGGAGGAGCAGATTGAAAGCAAGGCATCTAAATCTATAGATGCTGAAATTGGAGATCTCCCAAAGGACTTATAATGTAACAGGATTAAAAAAGATTCAGATGTAGTTAAGTGGCCAGAAAGTTGCAAATTCAGCTCATTTAAGATAAATGTAAATGTGAAATAACATGGGAGCAAGGAACCAAACTAGGAAATATGTGGTATTTGGGACACCCATCCAGCATACTTATCACAAAAGGTATTTGGATATTACTACAGAAATAGAAAATAATTAAAATTATCAACCCAGTGTACAGACTACATTTGTTAGACCCAATATAGAATCCAATGTGCTTTGCTGGCCACTGTCTCACAGAAAGGATGTTACTAATGTGGCAAAGATGCCACTCACAGAAATAAAAATAGTACCAGGGCTGGAGAATCTAAGTTCTAAGGATAGGTTTTTTGAGTTTTTTATTCTCATTAAAAAGAGACTTGAAGGATCAAGCAATGACAAAAAGGGGAAAGTTCAGCATGAAATCAAGTTTTAAAAAAGTGACTTACTGGCAGACAAGCCATCTTCTATGTCATTCTCAGATACACCACACCCAAAACCTGAACTAATTGGAGATACATTATGTCATTTTGACCACCCAGCTCAGCAGCATCTTACAGAAGTACCAATTTCACACAGTGTTTCAAAACTATGTGACAGTGTAATGAACAGTAACTACAGAACATAATCTAAACATTAATAAATGAGTATTAAATAGGAATGTCTGGCAGAACAATAAACAAAAGATTATAAACATGGAATAAATTGGTAGGGAAGACAATTAAAAAGAGTACAAAAGGCAACTAGATTTCTTCATCGGAAAGGTGAAAAAGTAGTAATTTCGGATTAAGGAAGTACACTAAAAATGGGCTACCACTCTAGGCTTTGCCTTTTGCATAATATTCCTTATGATTTTATGAGTCTTAGATAAGAAGGACCAATGTACCAGAAAGAGACTGGTTGGAGAATACTGGGCAGATATGCTAGAAAGTTTTGCTGCTTTAATTATATCAGTATAGTTAAACAGGGGGTGGGAGGAAACTCGTATAGATGGAGAGAGACAAGTCATCTTTTATGGGACCAACTTCTGTTGGTGAGAGAAACATGCTTTCAAGCTACACAGAGCTCTTCTTCAGGTACAGTTATTGTGGATGCAGTTATGCTGGTATAGCTTATTCCAGTTCAGGAAGTAGAATGGGCCATGCCAGTATAATGCACCTTTAAACTGGGTTTTTAACCAATATTTTGCCAGTTCTGTGAAAATTATTTTGTGAAAAATGCTGTTCATTCTTTTCTTGGTTTGAGACAATGGTAGGACTTAAAAAAAAAATTCCAGTTGACACATCATGTCCAAATGCATCAGTCATGTCCCATTATATATACATTATATATATATATATATATATATATAATATAATGGGACTGACATGATCCAACGTAACATGACAGAACTTGACCAGTCACTTGTGAAATTTGAAAGAATGGTTCTCTTAAAACTGCAGTGATATAAATACTGTTTTTAAGGAAAAGAAAGAGGCTGCTTTGAAAAGCAGTGAAGCTATCATATATATGACAAACGAATCTTCACCTCATTTATGTAAATAGAGCAACTCCTATATCAGCACATTCAGGAGTCTTACATAATTCCTTCTTCTCAACCTAGTTGGCATATTTTTGTTTTACATGTTTCCTTAATCATACTTCAAGGCAGAGTATGTAAGAATACAGCAGAATGACAACAGTTTCCATTTTCATCAGAGACTTAAGGCTTAAGTATGAGTTCATTTATACTTGTTTTACATTGTTGTAACTCCATTTACTTCAGTGATTTACCGAAGTGTAAGGATGCTTAATAAGGCCCAATTATTTTTTCAGGGGTGGGGAGGACTTGCAGGTCTACATTAATATGTAGAATTCTATGGGATTATAGGCATGAAACTGGTATGAAAACATAGAAATATGCATTTCATGTGAAAATGTAGTATGCATGTATTTGCATGTGCAGGTGAGTCTATATACACGGTCAGAGTGACTCAATCTGTCAAAGCCTTCTTGGACAAAATGGGGAGATTAACTAAAATATTTGTTTTCTGATTCATTCTACACACATCCAATGTGGCTTCTGGGTGACTGTACCTCTGTGGCTGGGTGGTAATAATGTGACAGTCAATTAGCATTATGTCAAAGACACAAGAAATTCATCCAACTCTGAACATGAGTGTCCATGGGCAAAAACAAACAAATAAAAATTAAGAACCAAGTGTTAAAAAATAAATGAGGAAAAATCCATAGAAAACAAGCAAGAATTAAAATAGGAAATAAGCAACAACAGAGGAAAAAAAATAAGAGGTAGTGACAGCTACGTATTAGAATAAAATAAGACCATTTAAAAAAAAAGACACTGGTGGAAATGCCATTTTCTACATCACTCTTGGATATACCATCTCAAAAATCTCTACAACTTGAATGTGCACTATTGTGTCATTTTCATGCCCAGCTCAGTTGTACCATTTATAGAAATATCAGTTTCTCACAATGTTTAGATTCCCTTCCAAATCTAATTAAACTGCCCATAAAGATATGCATGGGCAAATCTTTCTCCAACACTACTGTGCATCATCCGCACAAAAGGAAACTGTGCTATTTAAAGAGTAGACAAAAAGTTTCGGGACTGTATTTGAATGCAAAATTGCAAGTTACAACATCGGCAATTGGACGACTTGCAAATATAGTGCAATTTTTGGGGCTGTAATGAAAAAGTACTTTAAAGTGTTAATTTTTTTAATACTTTCAACTTTATGTACGTGATTAATTAATTAATTATTAATAATTAGTATGTATTAATTAATTATTTAATTAATTTAATTAATTATGTACGTGATTAATTACAATTTTATGACTCTGCTATCCACATACTCTTGCTCAGTATGACTCATTGAGGTGTCTCACTTTGTTTCACTTAAAACATTATTCAGTCTTTTTGTGCCTGTGTCCTATCATGTTTTTCTTATTCTTAATTTGAACAGTAAAAACCGATCTAACTCTTAATAGCATTGCATCAGAAATAATCTTTGATCTAATTCACATAGGCTTCTATTGATGCTTAAATGTTTGACATACACATACGTTTAAGGTTGCAGTGTTCTCCGAAATCTAATTCAGCATTTACTAAAGGCATAATTTTTAATGGCTCATTTTGGTAGAACACACAGGGACAGTCCCACTTAGCAGATCTGGGCAAACTGTTCCATAATACTCAAATCTGCTGAACCAAATGTAAAGCTGAACATTGCAATTTTGGATTTGCCAGAGGCAATGTTATAACTTCAACCCAGAAGACCCAGTGCTCCAGGAATGCATCTGCAGGGTGTGGATTACATGAGGGCAAGCTGCATCTGGCTCTTTCTCCCAATGGTCTGGCTCTTCTGGGTTTGCAGCTTCCATATGTGAACAGCTGCCCAGGAACGGAAAACTATCATCAAAGCACACTCTCTGGGGCCTGGTTTATCCTACAACGTTAGGATCACCTAAGTCAACTTGTTTTAACCTACTTGTGATGTGTCTACAGCTGAGCTTGTCTCCCGTCAACATAAAGACCCTATTAAAAAGACAGAATAACATCACCTCCCCAAATGACACAGAGGCATGGTCGACCTACTTATATTGATGCAGTGCAAGTGCAAACATTGCATTAGCTGCATCGACCCTAACAGTCCTCCAGCAGTTGTCCTATAATGCCCCATGCCCCACAACAACGATTGCTCTAGTCACAATTCTGGACTCCACTGCCAGGGGTCACACAAACCAGACGCATATTTCTGAATTGCCTTTTCCTTATCGTCCACCTTGGCAAGCACATCTTCGTGAGCAGCTGACCATGCCAGTTCCACACATAAAGAGCTACTAGATGTGCTCCCATACGGAGCAGGAAAGAAGTCACGGATCTCCTCAAGCTGTTAAGACAAGAGACAGCACAAACACAGCTAAGGAATAGCCAAAGAAAAATAAACATCTACATTCAGACTGCACACCGGATGCTGAAACTGGGACATGACAGGAGTGAGCAGCAGTCCATATGAAAGCAAAGGAACTTTACCAGGCAACCAGAAGGTGAGGGAAGCTAAAACTGGGGCCACCCTTGAGAGCTGCTGCTTCTACAACAAACAGCATGTCATGCTAGGTGTGGATCCCACCAGTCTTCTGCCTACATCTGTGGACTTTTCAAAGCAGCCTGACATGAAGACCACTGCAGCCCACGGCGAGGAAGAGGAAGTGGGGTGATGGGAAAGAGGGATGCAAACCATGTGGCAAGCCAGGAGCTGTTTGAAACAATGCCAGAATCTAGCCAATCCTGCCAGGTGAGCATAGACGAGCCCACTAATGAAGCAGGAGGGAATCTGCGTAAGTGCATGCACACATTTGTGATCCTGGATGCCCATTAGTTCAAAATGGCAGAAGGCTCACCATACTATAATTCACATGATACCTCACAAACTCATTGTCCCAACACACTGTTGTCATAATCTGTATCTAAAAAAGTGTCATGTAAGGTATCACATGTAAACTGGTGACAAGCTGGTCCCAAAAATCACTGTATGATGTATGTATGGATTATGTATAAGGAGTTATATGAGTGTGCTAGAAATATGTTTTTAAACTGTGTTTGGAAGGCAGCACATAAGCCCCAGCCTGCCCTACAAAGGGACCTCTTCATCAACCTCCTCCTTGCCCTGGCCAAAGTGGCCATCTACAAGACCAGGGAGAGGAGGTTGGCTGTGTGGGCGCTCTGCGACTATGGGGGCTACTTCCATTCCTTCGTCCACTCACGCATCTGGGCAGAGTTCCTCTGGGCAATATCCGCTGGCTCCCTTGACACCTTCCGGGAGCAGTGTGTGCTGTCTGAGGTTCTATGCTCGGTGTTCCTTTCTGGTTCCCTTTGTTTAAACCTGTGACCCCTACGCCCGCTCCTTTTTTCATTAGTTGTTTCCTGGGCCCAGTGACTTCTCCCCTTAAGGGGGAGGGGCCTTTAGCAGTGGGCAGGCTCGCCCACTTCCCAAGTTACAAATGGTACAAAGGAATGTGTATTTAGTTGTCTGATTGGCTTGATCACCAGCAGAGGACAAATGAAAGTACATTTATACATAAAGTGAATAAAGCCATCAAGCTAACAACCAGGGGAGAAGACTGCTTAATGATCACACCTGGGGACAGAATCTGTACCCCAGGAAACATTCTTGGCTCCTGAAATATAGACAAAAATAGACTTTGGATAATATAAGGGGGGCAAAGAGACATTTTAGTTATCCATTATTTAGAGGATGATAGCATATAGCACCCTTTGAGCCTATGAAAGCTGAATTTTCTTGGCCTAGAAGGCTAAAAGTTGCTGGAGACTTAATGTAAGGGAGAAACTTGCTTAGACAAAGATTGTAACTTGCTGAAATTAAGTTTTAGTCATTTGATAGTGTTTTGTTTATAGCTATACCTGTCTTCTGTTCATACTTAGTATTACTTAAATCTCTGTTCCAGAGGGATAATGCAGAGGCTCACAATTCTGGGTCCCTGAAGCAGGATGTTACAGCAT
The DNA here is from genome assembly GCA_007922155.1 of Mesoclemmys tuberculata. Lineage (NCBI taxonomy): Eukaryota > Metazoa > Chordata > Testudines > Chelidae > Mesoclemmys > Mesoclemmys tuberculata. The sequence goes on from ML675631.1 coordinate 9,567,896, forward strand.
TATTCTTTCATGTTCTACTTTTTTTACCTTTTCATTGTTTCATCTCCCTGTCCGCTCTCCCTTCTGCCCTTCTTCCCATTTAAAAATAGTGCCCATCTCATCTGCACATTTAGAGAACACAGGCAATCATTTCTGAGCCTTTGTTTTTCATTTTAAAATGCCAGAAAATCAAAAAAAAATTTGAATGGCAGTCTGAATTACACATTTCACATTAGGTCAGTAACCTGTGCTAGGACAGAGGCAGGAAAAGAAAAAGGTTGAGGCACATCCACTTCTCCATTTTTCATCTTGTTGGGTTAAACATGGGGGAACCACATGGAGTACTTTGTTTACCTGAACAGGGATGTCCTTTTTATCTTCTTGAGAGAGCTCAATGAAACTTTCATGGAAATACTCTGAATTCTTCCAAACATTTCTAGGGATGGTAGCCTTGTTTTTTCCACTCCAGTAGGAGACTTTCCAACACCACTCTGTGATGAGTTCCACTTACGTTATTGCCATAAACAGGTTAGCAGTACACAGGCCCAGGCAGCTTCAGAATGCCAGTAGCAGCTGGTTCTGTGACTTGTCAGGAGTGAGATATCAGCCAAAATCACCACTGCCTGTGAAAATATTAGCAATATTCACTGCAAATTCCTTATATTTATTCCCAGTGAGCCCACCATCTAAACTTTGCAACAGGCCGCTGCCCATCCTCCCCATGGCTTGAACTACAGAGAGGTACCGTAGCAATGTGCTCCAAAGCTCTTCTGACAATTAGCAGTTCTTATTTATGGAAATAACATAAGAGAGTTTTGAGATTTATTGTTCCCTTTTCATTCTGACTACAAATCTAATAGTACATATGTGTGTTTCAATCAGCACTCTCTGGCATGGTGCCCTTCAGAGGTGCCCCTTCCATGTCTGCCACACATGTGACCCTGATCAAGTGAAGAAAGAAGTGGACCAGGAAGAATATGTTCTGTGAGACCCACCAGTCCTGTAGCTGCGGATTGTGATCACAGGGCTTGTAGGGGCCACATGTCTGTGACCACAGAGGACCAAGCTTGGAAAGAGTATTTGCTGCAGGAGAAGCAAATGGACTGAAAGGTGCAGCAGGAAGTGCACCAAGGCATCCTGGGTTTGCTCAGGCAACAAATTCAGATATTGCAGAACATTACCAAACTACATGCCCAGAGACACTGGATGCAGCCTTTACAGGGGTAGCCAAACCATGGCTCGTGAGCTACATTCAGCTCTTTTAGAGTTAAAGTGTGGCTCGTGGAGCCTCCTATGTCTCCCTCATTCTCTGCCTCATTATCCGCCAGACTGGGGTGGGGAGTTCAGAGCTTGTGCCCTGTGGCAGGGTGTTGGGTCTAGAGGATTCTGCCCAGTGGGGAGGGGATTCTTGGGGGGTCAGTAAGTTTCGCCACCACTGCATAGAAAGCTCCATGGTTGCTGCCCCCTAAAAACTTTCAACTTACCAGGTGGCAGTATAGTTTGAACTCTTTCCCCTACCACTCCACACCAGGAGAAAACAAGAACCATAACTACACATACCCCAACCTGTGAAAACCACAGGATCAGCCACAATGCACCATGTGCTTTGTAATGTAACTGAAACATTGTAAGTTTTTAATACATAAACTAAATGTTTCTTGTTTATTTGAGTTTTTATTGGGTTTTCAGCCCTACTAAAATATTTTTACCTGGTGTATTTGCACTTTAACTTTGTTTCCTGTTTCTTTGCACACAATCAAGTTTTATTTTTGGAAACTCAGAGTTCATTTATTAGTTTTACAACAAGCACAACTGTTGCATTACAGAATTCATAACAGGAGTCAATAATCCACCCATATTTAAGCTCCATACACACAAAGGTTCACTATTTCATAAAAGCATCACATAACACTATTGTGGATGACTGTTAACAAAATCTTTTAAGGCCTTCCTCAGCCAATATAGCTTCCTGATTGGCTCTTCTCATAGCCCTTGAGTTTGGCTGTTCAAATTCAGCAGACCTCACAGCTCCACACTGGCAGTCACCTTCCCCCTGTCAATTCATAGATATTATGCAACACACAACAGGTGGCTACAACAATGAGTATGTTTGCCTCACTGAGATCCAATCTAGTCAGTAAACAGAGTCAAGGCCCTTTAATCTACCAAATGCATATTCAACAATCATCCTGAATTTGCCAAGTCAGTAGCTAAATCCCTCTTTGGTGCTGTCCAGGTATCCAGTGCACAGCTGCATGAGTCAGAAGAGAGAGTAGTAGGCTGGGTCCTCCAGAATCACTGCTGGCATTTCAATATTGCCAGTGGAAATGCACTAACCAAGAATGTTCCTGCTTGCAGCTACTGGAAAAGTCTTATGTTCTTAAAGATGCAAGCATCATGCACATACCCACCCCAGTCCACTTTGATATCAGTGAAGTGTCCCTAGTGATCCAATAATTTTCCATCATTATGAAAGTGTTATCCCTATTTGTCTATGTACTCACTCGCAAGGCAAGGAGGTGCCAGAACAGGGATATGCATGTAATCTATCACTGCACCACAGTTCGGGAATTCCATTGCTGCAAATCCATCCATTGTTTTCTGCACAGAACTGAGAATCACAGTCCTGGGCAGTAGGATACATTTTTATGCAAGCTTGGATGACAACAGTCTCACTGCAGATATTCTAACTCCAAAATGATTGCCCAATGACCAATGGCAATTCAACAGTGCAACCTTCCAGAAAGTTATCACCACTCACTTCTCCCCTTCAATGAAGTTCTCATTCTGATGTCCTTGAGCTGTAGGGCTGGGGCAAGCTCACAACACAAATTCAGGAATGTGGCCCTTCACATACAAAAGCTCTGCAGCCACTGCTTGTCATCCCAAACCATCATTATGATGCAATCCCACCAATCAGTGCTCATTGCTGAGGTCCAGAAGCAGCAATCCACCATGTAGAGCTGCTCCATGAATATCAGCAGCAATATGGTTTGTTCTGGGTTTTTTTGCAGCCTGCCATGGTGGTTGAACATCACCTTCTCCTCACTAACCCAGTTGTAGTCATACTCATTGAAGTTCTGCAAATAGGAGAATTGCATATCCCGTATTAGCAACAGTCATGACAATTGTTCTGATTCTGCAAGGTCCATGTTTCTGCCTGAAAACTAGCAGAGATGAAGAGCTGTGCACAGGACTGTGAGCTTTTTTTAAAAGGCACAAAAATTATGGGATTGAAAATATATTATGAGATTGAGAAAGTGGCATTGTGGGAACTTGACCTTATTCAAATTGCTGTTATCCTCAAAAGCACTGCAAAAATGTCCCACAACATATTGTATGGGATGGTGATCAAGAGCACACTAGGAGATCAACCTTTTCATTGACATAACCACTTGTAGTGAGTACAGGAAGCACTGACATAAGCAGCCAAGTAGCATGCACCTGAGCGATATATAAAAAAGTTGGCAGTTGTACACTAACATAACTTATATCAACCAATCTTTGCAATGCAGACATAGTCTGAGGCCGATCTTCTCACACTTCCTTAGTTTTTACACTTTGGTGTGGAAGTCCTGGTGACGTAAGGTAAAACTTTAAAAACCACCAAAAGTGACTTAGGAGTCTAAATCCAGTTTTCAAAAGTGACTAAAGAGCCTAAATTCAACTGAATTTCAATGACATGTGAACTCCTACGTGACATACATGCTTTTGAAAATTTTACACAGTCTATTCAATTTTCCTTCTTTACTACGAAAGAAGGAAGCTAAAACAGACTTTGCGTGCTAAGTGGGGTTCTCACTGTTGAGTAGCAAAGGAAGGATTGGATTCCTGGCAGGGTCTGATAAGGTTCCTCAGAGGAGGTAGTTAATATTAAAGTGACTGGCAGACTATGGCAAGGTTGAATTTTTGGTATGAATTTCAAATGCTCTGCTGCCTGTGGAATAGAGCCATTGACGAAGTATGGAATGTAATGAAATACACTTATTCAGTCTATGTGAGCATATTTCCTGCTATTGGCGGATCCCAGTCAGGATACGAGACTACTATTTAGTGCTAGCTAACAGTGATTCCTTTAACTTCTGTGTTGGGGCTTGTAATGGGGTGTACCAGGCCCTTTGAGGCCCCCTGCTGAAGGCCTTGTGGTCCTACCACACCCTGCCCCAGAAAAGGACCAGTAAAGGTGGGTCCTCCAGGCCTGCTTAGAGATGCAGCAGGAAAGCAGCCAATCGGAGCACAGTAGGCTCAGTTAAAAGGAGCTGCAAGGGCTGATCAGTTACTAGCTGGGACCAGAAGGGTGAGGAAGAACTGGAAGGCTGTGAGACTTTCCAAGCGAGGGGCTATGTGGGAAGTGGCCCAGGAAATAGTAGCAGCAACTATTACAGGAAGCGACACATAGCTGCTATTTATAGGGCTCCTGGGTCAGGATCTGGAGTAGTGGGTGGGCCTGGGTCCTCTCACCTGCCACTGGGGAAGTGGCCTGAGAACGGGCTAAGACTTGTTTAGAGGCCCACGTGAAGGACAGGATTTAAAGAGCCTCCAGGGAGAAAGCTCTGGGGGCATTGCTCCATACCAAGGCAGACACGGACTTAAAGTTAGCCCAGAAAGGGCTGAGAACTGAGCCTAGGGACAAGGCTGCAGACACAAACAAGGGCACAAGGACAGGCCCTGTTGGACCTCTAACCACAAAAGGGGTGTGTTCATTCATTCATTAGACTAGGCATAATTTAGCCCCAGGGCTGAGTCATTGAATGCCTGTCTGACAAGGTTAACATCTGACAGTGGGTGCTGGGAGCAGAGAGAGAGAGAGAGAGAGAGTGAGTGTGCAGGTTTTCACCCGCCTGATAGGAGGCACTCAAGAAAAGTGAGTATCCTCTGTCACAGGGCTTTTGGTGCTGAAGTTCTCTGTTTCAATCCCTGATGACTCTTGTGATCTTTGTACTATATGGCAGCCATGATTCATCATAATAAGAAATGTTAGCCGTTCCTTCGAGTTGCTGACAAACACACCATAATCCAAAAGTGTGCAATGAATAGAATCAGTACTACTACATTCAGTTGTTACAACACTAGTCCTCAATTATGTTTAGCAATGTATAGTACTCCTAATATATGCTGCAATCACCTCTGTATTCTAAACACCAGCTAGGAAAAGCAACAAGACACTCTCTTGTCAGCGATCAACATCTTAAAATTAACGTAAAATGGGTACCTGAATGTACAGTATCTGCTGCCACTGAGATGTCTTCTTCTCTCAATAAACCCGTATAACTCACACAAGCACTAATGAAAGTTAAAAATGGAACTAGCAAGAGGTGAATACACATCTCTTCCTTCCAAGTCATGCTTTATTGACATGATGTCATACAAAATATTATATATAAATTAAGAATGGGTGGATTAGTTCAGATACAATAAGAATTTATCTGAATCTTTACTCCAAACTCAAATAATCATAATAATTTGAGCTTAAAAGTTTTCTTCTGATTATTTTTCAATTTCACACACTTCTGCACTTCCTGGTTCCATTAAAAAGTTTTTGCAGTTCTTGTGCAACATTTTCAGCCTAGACAGAAATAAGGGGCACGAGACAGCTCACAAATAAAATTATTCTCCCTAAACTGCCAGCTGCTTTTTCATATCCAAGGGGGTCATCTAAGCATCAGAATGTTTAGGAGTGTAATCCAAAGAATTTCTGACTTTACTCTTTTTTAAAAAACAATTTCAGTCCAATAAAATATCATGAAATTTGAAGATTAAATTTACTTTGACTACATGTGCAATACAATACATAAGTACATTAATCTTCACACTGGGTTTCACTTTGACTATGCTTCTAGGTTATTATTAGTAAAGCGCACACCTATGTTGCTGCCAAATGTGCCTCTCTGCATTCTTTGCCTCCTGCCTACAACACAACACAATAGTTCAATATTAATAAAAAAACCAGCAACATTTCTTTCAGCCTTTATGTATATACAGCATGGACACAGAAACACACAGTATTGTTTACTTTCATTCAAAGCATCTTCCAATTACCAAACTAGTGTAACTTACATTACTGACAAATAAAACTTGCCATCTGTTCATGAGAATTACATGCCTGTCAGACGAATATCACATTTGGGCCACCTTATTAAACAATAATTATACCCTACAAGTATTCAATATTTTAAATTATGGACAGGCACAAAGGGTGTTGCATCAGCCCATTATTTATTGGGAATGCACTGGGAGAATGGTAGTGACCTTTGGAAGTTTGAATGGAGTTAACTATAATTTGATTCTCTTGTAAATATTTTACTACATCACAGCTTGTATTGTTTTGCTTTTGAAAGAATATAGCTATATTTCTTCTGTCATTTTTGCAACCTGGGTTTCTGAGATGCTCATTTCACCACTCTGCTACATAAATGAAAATACCAAAGCTCACAATCAAAATAATCAAAACAATATCAATAATGTGGTAGGCTGTAAGAAAATAATTTTCCTAAGATTAATTTGAGCTTTGTTTTACTGCATCACTCTCATCCTTCACTATGTAAGGTTCTTAAATCAGGATATTTATTACCAAATAATAGCCTGCTATTAAGAATTTTTTTTTCTCTGAGCCTAGAGCAAGTCTCTATGCACATGTGTGCACATAGGAAAATGGACATTTTCTGCACAATATAGAAGCTATGGATTTTATTTCTAACCCTCAAAAGAATTCAGTGCACAGCAGAGTCCCCTAGAGCTAGCATACAAATCTCCTCAAAATGCATCTGAGGGGAGAGGTACCTATCTTTAATATTAATAGGCTTCTGTTTGGATCTCTGGAAGGATTTTTACAAGCTTGTTTCCTTAAAAAAATGTTCAAAGCCTTCAAAATAAAATATTATAAAAACAAAATTGTCACTAAGAGTACAGTACATATTTCCTAATTCTTTAAAATCTAATGATTAAATGTTCCACATCTTAATATTTTTATTATAGCAATCCCCTAAGAAAAGATGTTGCATTGAGTATGAGAATATAGGGTTTGAGACACAAGGTACATTTTGAAAACACCAACTAGAATATTGGGCTTGAATGCCTTTGGCAAAACAATGGGTTCCATTAATCTTACATGTGATATCTATTAAAGATGTTTTATCATCAGTGTTTGCTGCTGGGCTCATTAAAGTTCTGGACTTGTATTAAATTGCCACAGAACTTTCAAGTTTGGAAATTACTTCCTAAGCAGCAGTACTCTTAAAAGTAATTGCTGCAAAATATGATAAGACAAAGAAATATTTTGTGTTCTTGCATGAAGAAAAACTCCAAAATATAGGTTCAGCAATAGGGAAGGAGGGCAACCCTTCATAATCTAGAGGCACTCCCTCTAAGGGTAAGAGGCACTAGTGGTTGAACTAACTACCCCATCAGTCACTGGGATCTCTACCCAGAGTACAAACATGGTTGTCAGTGCCAGTTAAGGAGAGTAATCTCTCCAGTTCCATATCACAGAACTGGACAACCACCATATTAATTTCATATAGGCCATCATTTCTCATACCTTTGAAAACTGAACCCCCCCTCCGTTTTGTAAAATGAAGCCAATCACATCTAATCTTAAACTCTGCCATGTATTGTTAAAGACCTTTCACCTTAATTTATATCATCTGTGAACTACTTCCAGCTATTTCTGCATTATTTTTATGAAAAATTGTGTTTCTGTTTACCTGTTTAATCTTGTGCTGCTTGTTACCTGATCTAAGGGGGTTAATTTCTTCCCAGAGACAGTCACTGGGAGTAATGAATAGGCAATTAATGAACTAGTATATGTGTGTCACTTAGGCTATGTCTTGTCTATACTACAAGCTAGGGGTATGATTCCCCTGCTTGGGAACACATACTTGCACCAGCTGCCATTAAGATAGCATGAGCATAAATAGCAGTATAGCCATGGAATCATGGGTAGTGGCAGCAGAGGCATATCTTAGTCTTGCTGTGTACGTACCCATTCATTTCAGGAGGATATATATTCAGCACAGCTAAGCTGTATCTCCACTGCCATTACCAGTGCTATTGCAGCTATGCTGCTATTTATACTCATGCTATCTTAATGATATCTAGTGCAACTGTATGTGTGTAAGCAGGGCAATCACACCCCTAGCTCGTAGTATTCATATACCTTTAGACATGTATGGGTAGGATGAATGGATTATCAAGACACATTGATATCTAAATAAATTTACCTAGATGTGATGGGATTTCCACCCCATACAAGGCCTTAAGGGGTAAATTAGGCCAATTAATTTATAGGCTACCTGGAGAAAGTCACGGAGTGTTAAGGCCTAATTGGTTGATGAAGTCCATCTGAGGGAGAAGCTGGGCCAGGTTTATAAAGCCAGGAAGGAAGCTGCAGTCACTCCTTGGGAGTAGGGTACTGTGGGTGGGGTTATAAAGGTAGGTAGCATATGGTTATTTCCTGGGAGGAGTTGGTTTGGCACACCCATAAGAGTAGGGAGAGCCAGAAGTTATGCAAGAGGCTCGGGGAAAAGTAGGATGGTTCAAGAGGGAATAGACCTTGGCTACTGACTAGAGGGTCCCTAAACTAGAACCCAGTATAGAGGATAGGCCCAGGTTCCACTGCTGAGGAAGTGGCCCAATAGGGCAGTGAACAGCAAGACTGCTGAAGGAAAGCTTTGATTGCCAGGAAGGGGGAAACATGCATAGTGACCTGGCCAGAGGGTCAAGTCTCAGAAAAAGGGGCAGCTGGAGTTGTATGGAATGAGAGAAAAAGTGGCAGTAGGGCATGCAGTGAACAGCAGTGAGTGGACCCCATGACACTTGGTAATACAATTGTTATGTTAAAGAAGGTGGCCAAGCCAAGAAAACTCCTGCCAGGAAGGCTGATAACCAAATAAAGGTTATAATCACAAGTCATGTCTGATCTGGGAGTCCCATGACACAGGCAACATGCATATGATAAAAAGGTAAGAGCAGCTCTAGTCCCTCTCTCTCGCCATTTCACCAGCACCCCTGCTTTAGCTGGGCAAGCTTGCTGCAGGAGCCTGAGGAGACAGGTGGACCCTGCCTACCTGAATGCAGATGGACCTCTTATGAAAAAGTAAGCTAGAGCAATGACCATGGCACTTTAGTATTTGAGGTTGTTTTCTAAATTATCTGTGATCTTGTGCTGTACTGCTGTTTAAGTAAAGCATGCATTTGGTTTAGAATTCCTTTTTGCAAAGTCTGTCTATTTGATTCAACTATCAAATGTTCCTGAAGCGACAAACTGTAAATCAGGGTTCCCAGAAGTGATTCTCTTGGAAGGGTTTGCTTAAAGTTTACAGGATAGTCTAAGAAAATCAGCATTAGTTTCGGGGCCTAACCAGTTGGACTGAGGAGTCTTAGCTCTCAGAAAGCTGGGCTAGGTGGAGGATCTGTACCCAGAGCGTGCTATACTAATTCAGGAAGTTTGTTTACCAGGAGTAATAAATTTGTCCTACAATACCCAATGTGGACTCTGGGCAGACACAACAAGCCACAAGCATATGGGTCCAGCATATGGATCCGAACACAGCAGCCTAGTGAGTATCCAGCAAGGGGAGCTTTATCAGAGCTGGATTTGATGGGGTAAACTAGAAGTGAAAAGACTATAATTACTAATTCCTTCAGTCCTCTAGTTCCACATCAGCAAACAACTTGTAAAAGCTAAGTGTACTAGAGTCTCTTGATGCTTTAATTAAGCTTACCTAAACTATAAACAAAACACCAAATCACTGAAGTCATAGATGCCAAATGCTAGCCTTCACTGATTGAAGGAATAGGATGTTTCAAGGATACAGAATATCATGCAGGCGCTGTAAGGAATCAACAGGACTGGTCTACAGTTTACATAATCTTCAAAGAGGAAAAATAATTAGGTATCCTGTAAGTATAGTCACGAACTGCTTAATACCATTCAAAGGGATGCCAGAAAGTGTCTCACTGGTATTTACAATTCTTTACCACGTTCCTGTCCAACTTAGGCTTCTTAAAAGTAGTTAGTTTTTTTTTTATAAGAATCCTAGATGTTTAGGATTTTTAAATGTTTAAAAAGTAAGCATGTGTTCTTGAACTGTCTCTGACAAAGACAAATACAATTCTCACCACTAGTACTTCCTCTTATATCCTCTCTGATGAAGACACTGCTCCTTCATGGTGCATGATTTTCCTCCCACATCTCATCTGAAAACAAAGCTCAATGATGCAATCGTATCCTGAACATAACCTTTCATTTCAGTAGCACTGTTGGTTCTCAGGCCTTCAAAAATGTAAATTTAAAGCTGGATCTATGCCTGCAATATTAACTTTCCCCCTAGTCTGTTAAATGCCCCTTCAGTTTCAGGTTGAAGAAGTAAACATCAGCAATCCTGTGACCTTTCAAGACATTATTCACCTAAGCGTAGTGAGTGGTTGAAGAGTGTTGCAGTTCTAATTAGTAAGCTAGTTATTATTGAGTACAAGCTACACTAGGGGCCTGGTGACACTCAATGACCTTGACAATTTCAATGAGATAAAGTTTTTAAATGACTAGGAGATTGACTACTAATCAGTAGACTGCCAGAAGACTGACACTGTTAATCAGTGCCATGTTAGTTGCAGAGAAAAATTCCTAATATTTTTGAGGATAGGGACACTTGATTTGTTCTGTTTTCACATCAGAGAAATAAAATAAGTTTTCATCCTTGGTTTTACTAAATTCTATTTGCTTTAATGTAACTGTCTGTTCAGATCCACTGATGTTGAAAATTGCATTTGTCCTTATCAGTAGAGGTAGTCTTGAAATTCTCATTCTATTTTTTTAAGACATACAGCTTTAATCCAAATAAGCTCAGTTTATTACTTTTAAACTGAGAAATCTTATAAATCCCCAGGAAAAGGCAAAGTGTTATTTTAGATCTACGGAACTGGTTATTTACAAAACACTTCATATACAAGCCACAAAAGTTGGAGAAGTTGAATATGACTTTTGGAATATGACATTTGTCCTACAGTACTGAAGTTGTCACAGGCCCAAAATGTTATGGTACCCCTTCAAGCATTGGCCTCTTCCTGTTCAGCTGAGAGGAATAGACATGAAACTGTATACCTACCAAGGTGACAATGTCTCTTGCACCACTATAGCTTCTGCAACATTTATAATTTTTTTATTTATTATATAGTCCCAGTCATGGACCAGGACCCCAGCTAGGAGCATTAAGTCACTTTCTGACTGCCACAAATTACTTCAACAGAGCATGGTGAGAAGTTCAGGAGGAGTATGTGGGATAATATGAATAGCATTTTTCCTTTGTTCCATCTGTCTATTGATTTTTTTGTTATAAATGGATATACTTCAGAAGTACCTGTTTTGTGTTGCTGTATTGTTTCCTTATCTTGTATCTTTGACACCACTGTTTTTCATGTTATTTAAACAGCTTGTACTGAGTCAACAGTTCTGTTTTATGTTCAATAAAATATTAGCTACTAAGAATGCAGTGTTTCCTGTAGGGGGAGCTACTCTAGTATCCATTGTTTAACCAAATCCTACAGGGCTTTAATAAGTAGCTCCTGTGATTTGTTTATGGTTGAATTCATATTATGGAAATGAATGTCATTACATTTTTCCAAGTCGTACTGAGTTTCATTTGTAATAAAAAAAGTTCCTAAGGCTAAATCAGTTACTCTATTAAGGTAGCTCAAGTGGAAAAATAAACTGCTTAAATGTAAGCAAAAGAAACTCATTTTTTAGTTGACTTGCAGAAGATTTGTTGATCCTTGTTTTGGCTAAGTGGTATTTAGCAAAATGATTGCCCCACATCCCCATTTTTATTTTCAAGAGAATGCCCCCATTTCTCCTTAGGATAGGTTCAGCTGCAAACAGTCATAGTGCATGAGTTTTTTACATATCAGCTGACCCCATGTATAAAAGCTCTCCTTCTGTTAAAAGGATCTCAAATTTTATAATCTCTTCAATCAATTACTTCAATAGTTTCTCCCTGAGCTCCTTTGCCATCACTCTTAAATAGTGGTAACTTATTTCTTGCCTTTAATTGTTCAAATACTTTACTTGCATATCTATGGACTATAAGGCCTGAAATTACTCTCAGCTTTGACTAATTTTAAATGTTACTCCATGTGGCTTTCATTATCTTAAACTGAGACCTGCATCATAGGCTATGCATGGGAAGATCTTGAAGTTAAAACCTGTACCTCCAATTGAAGACTTCCTCTAGTGTAATGTAAGACACAGCAGGCATACTCCATCTCAAGATGACTTGAATCTCCCTGGGGAAAAAGTAATAAAGGCTCCTAAACACAGATTGGAGACTTAAGAGTTTAGGCTGATTCAGAACATGCATTCTTCATTATCATTCCTCCAGTATTTTAGCACTTTCCACCCTGGAAGGCCAGTGGAACCTTCCATTCCTGAGAGCACTCTTTTTTTAAAAAAAAAAAGACAGCTCACTCTTTGGCAACCATAAAATTACTTGGTGTCACATCTTTCTCCAAGAATTTTCACAAAAAGCTTCAGTGTGTTTAAAATCCAGGAGGTCATGTACAAGTGCAGTGGAAAATAAGGAGGGACCGGACTGGCAACTAGGCAAGAATGAATGAGTAAAAGCTAGACCGGGGAAGGGGGCCCCAGCAGAGAAAATTCAGCAATGTGCATAAGGGATAATAAACAGAAAATTAACTCTGCAGCAAGAAAACTATTTACTTTTGAAGGTTTTTCATTCATTAGTGATTAACAAAGTGGAGTTAAAGTTGAGGTGCTTGTGCATAAATTGATTTAAATCAATATCCACAAGCCAGATTTGATATCCTCTCACATTGAGTAGCACCATGCACAATTATTGCTACTGAATTAAACAGGACTACTCATGTGAGTAAAGGTACCAGAATCTTTCCCTCTATTGGTTTGAGGAAATCAACAGATTTGGTAACTCCAATGACCACATCTTCATTTGTATATTACAGTACCTAGTCCTATTGGACCTGTTCATGATTGGGGTCTCGACACTTATAATAGAAATATAAATACATTCTAGAACATTCCATTTTATTTACAACTAGAAATTATATCAAATATAATGCAGCAAAAAGTTGTAATTTAAAAGCATATTCAAAAATATCCTAAATTTCTAATAAAACTTGCTAGCTTGACTTTGTGTAAAGAAAAAAGGAAATCACACACACAACCCGATAATTCTCCTTAAATACATCAAATAGCTTAAACTAAGGGACTTTCAGTCCTGAGTCTCAGAGAATTGATAAGGTGTGAGGAGCTACTTGAAATATTTATGGACAGCTACCGCTTACCATTACACACTTTTAGTTCTGTCACATCTAAACATAAAATAGCATTTTCAGAAGTAAGGATGGTTATGGACCCTGCACAGAGACTATTTCAGATTGGGGGGGACAGTTTTTTCAATGACTTAATATGAATTCTACCTCAATATAGAAAATCTTACTAAAAACTTGGGATTTTTAATATTTGTTGTGGTTTCCCTCTCACTTCAGGGATGATAGTGTTGTTGAGCAGCACCTCCATTCCAAGTTATTACTAAATCACCAGGCCTGCAATCACATAGCTATAGATGTTGTACTGTCAATTCACAAACCAAGCACTCTAATTCATAAGAATTAAAGCCTCAAGCCTACAAACTCTAACCTTTATTCAGAGTTAAGGATATGCATAAGTGTTTGCAATAGTGGGGCTTAAGTTAACCTTTGTAAGCTATAACTCTAAGCAATAATTTCTCTGGCAAATGTGGAGCAGGTCAGTTTGCTATCAGTGCTTAGCAAGTATGGCAGACTTACAATTAGGTTGTCTATTATGTTTTCTCTGCCACTTTGAGCCCAGCATTGTTTTGGGCTGAATTTTCCTCAGTTTTGATTAATATTCAAAAACAAAAGAACCCCAATGTTCTGTTTAAAAAGCCCTCCACACTTTTGGAGATCTCATATTCCAGTAAGTAGCAAAGCAGAGCTCTAGTAACACTTTCCACTTTCTTTAACCAGTAATAGAACTTGCACATGGAGAGGAATATGTACCAAATATACCTTCACTACATACAGTTCATTACACAATATCAAATCAGGTAAAATGAAAAATAATTAAATCATAAACATCTCCTAGAGCACCACAAGCCTTGAACATTCAAGGGTCTTTCTGACATCAGATAGTCCTGACAGGGGCACAGTCCAAATGCCAAGAGTGACCATGACACAGGTAGATGTTTTTTAAATTTTTTTTAAAGATTGGTGTTTGGCATAAAGTTTAGAGTGAAGGAACCATGGGGGAAGTGATATTTTTAAAAACATATATTAACTCTTCAATGCCGATGAGGAAGGAAGCAAAATATTTTGTTTTTTGAGTTTCCCAGTTTGGTTAGTGTTTCTAGCGCATCTTGCAAGTGTCTCAAAATCTCTTCTCTCCACAGTCAGAAAAACACATCCACTGTTTTAATCTGAACCTCAGGTACTAATAATATTGAATATTAAGAATTTGTAGGGCCATGCTTTTGCTTCCCTCTGGGGCTTTGTCAGTCCAGCGGGCGGGCCTTCACCGCAGCTCCCTTTACTATCAGAAACATTTAGCTCACACATGACTGAGACAAGAGAATTTCCTCAAGAGGTGGAACGCTGGGCTTGTTTGTCTCGGCGGCGCCTACCCCCCAGGAGCGCTGTTTAGTCGAGCACAGCCCCCCTCTAGCTATCCGGTTCAGGCAGCTCCTCGCAGACACTTCCTGCAAGTGACTTCACTTAACTTTTATTTATAAACTTGCACTTACAATAATTCATCTTATGGTCAACATCCTCACCCCCCCCCCACCGTGGGGGCGAGCGGGCTCACGCGACCGTGCAACGCCTGCGAGCTGCGGCCGGGCGCGCGCGCCCGCGCGCGCGGGAGGAGGCACTGGGGGCGGTTGATAGCGGGCACCCGGGCTGCGCGGGTGGGTGGCAGTTGGGGAGCAGTGGCAGTTGGTGAGGGGAGTGACCGCCGCGGGCTTGGCGGAGCTGGGGTAGGGGCTGCGGGGGGAGAAGTTGGCACCACCACTGCGCCCCTCACCTGCTGCTACCGTCGCCAGAACCGTCCGCCCGCCACTGCCGGCCTAGCTAGGCGCCGCGTGAGGAGGCGGGAACAGCGCGAGCGAAGGCGCCGCAGCCAGAAGGCGCAACTGCCGCTCAGTCGCGCCCGCGCTTCAGCCTTCCTGGCGGGGCACGCGCGCTGAGAGGTGAATGGCGCTGGGCAGCCCCGCCACAATGCGTTCAAGGGATTCCCATCCATCGTTATGCTGCCTTGGGGCTCCGCTACAGCCTGTGTGCACAGTCTAATGCTTTGTTTCGCTCCTGCAATTTCGGCTATTTGGATGCGTAGTTGGCCTGGTGGAGGCGTGATTGGTCGTTTCCCTATACAGTGACTCGACTGGCATATACGTTTGTGATCATTGCACAGGCAAAATCAGACACAGCCGGTACCGTTTTTACACATGCACAATATCCTCCCTTCATTTCTCAGCAAGAGCAGGACTCCCGACTCTTCTAGTAGCAACAACACAAGGAGAAAGGAACTCTAGTTTCTACAGACTAAGAGTGCTTAAAAGGTTCTGCAGTTCCATTTCGCCTCTCCTGTCTAGAAACAACAGAATAAGGGGAAGCATATAGCCCTCATAGAGGAATAATGCCATGTTTTAAGGTAATAAATAAAGTAACTGCCTTCCACCAATAAGCAACATCTGACAGAGCTAACAGGCCCAAGAGGAAGAAAAGTAAGGCCTCCCCCGGTTACCAGGATATCTATGCAACAGCCATTGTTACCTGAAGTTGTACAGGGCTCTAAAGAGACAGCAACGTCCTCCATTTTGGAAGGCTGGGTTCTGGACTACAGAATAGACTGCAGCTGGCTGCTATTAACAGCAAGTGTTCATTGCTGTGTTGTGCCCTGGCAAACAAAAACACCTCATTAATGCAGTTTATGGCTCCCCAGGGGTGCTATCTGCCCTTTGAGAACACAGAATTCAGCTGAACTCAAACTCAAAAAGAGGAAATGAAGAGTTGGGGTGATGCAAACTTAAATCCCTGAAAAGCAGAAAATATGTCAGGGGATGTGCCCTCCTCCAACATAGTCTAAACTCTGCCCCTGAGAGATGACAACAGTGCTTACAGTCCACCTGTGCTGCTGGTCAGTGGGAGTCACAGACCCCACAAATGAAATTTCCACAATACCACCTAAGCTGCTGCGGGATGCACATTTTGCTCTGTCTTCGGGGAAACCTCTTCTGATTGGCTGCTTTCCCCCTTACTGCCAATCAGGGCTGCTGCAGGAAGCAGGCCCTCGTCTCTACACTTGCCCCTCAGGAGACAGGAAGGAGCAGAAAGAGTTTAGTCAGTCGCTTGGTGCTGTGTTGCTCTTCCTTTCCATCTGCTCCTGTGATAAGGGAGGGGGTCTTGTGCTGTCTCCCTTCCTGCACCTGGCCTGTGAGCGAGGGGTGGAGAGTCCTTGGAAGTGCAGGAGCAGTAAAGGTGAGCCGGGGGCAGAACCAATGTGGGATAGAATTAGGAGGGGCAGAACTGATGTGAGGGGTGAATTGATGGAGGTGGAGGGACAGAACAGATATTGTGGTGTTTTTATTTATGTAGAAAATGACAGGACTCCTCCCCACTTCTTTAAAACTACTTTAAGCACTAGCTACTTTGCAGAGTTCAGGAAGGAGGGGCAGCCATTGTAAGTAGATGTAAAGAATGGATAGGACAATGTATGATATTTGGCTTGTGTTCCCCAGCATTTCTCCTCATGCATGTCTGCTGTTATTTACTATGTTAAATGCAGCTGTATTGAATGATTGATCAGTTGGAGAGATGTTACTGAGAGTGAATCATCTATATCATATAAAGTCAAATATGCCCTTATTTCAGAGCTGAAATCTGTATGCTTTTTCAGTAGAGGCACACAATGGTGTCTCTTTGCTATAGGGATTGTCAGCTTTCTAGTGGCATGTATGATAGTGGTCTGCAGGACTTACTGAAGGGTACATGAAAGCAGGATCTCAGAAGCAATTATTGGGGCAAGGATGAAGGGGTGATACATTTTGTGTGTTTGGGGGTAGTTTGTGTAGTGGGCTCAGTATTTGAGTATTGACTAAGTCAAGGTAATTCCTGTTTGTTACCTCTGACCTAAACCCAAGTTTGCCTTAGTAAAGAGAAAGCTGCAGTGTAGATGTAGCTTAAATCTCATGGTGTTCAGTCTGTGCTGCAGTAGTGCTGTAGCTTTGAGGGTTCCTACACTGATAGAAAGATTTTTTCCATCACTGTAGTTAATCCATCCTCCAGGAGGTGGTAGCTAGGCTGATGGAAGAATTATTCCATCGTCCTCGCTTCATCTACGATGGGCGGATAGGTTGCTTAACTACGTTGTTCAGAATTGTGAATTTTTCTGAATTTATCATCCCCCTAAACGAGGTAGCTATGTCAAGCTAAATTGTAAATGTAGGCAGGCCTTAGACTTTGCTAGAGCACTCATGTAGCATCTGTAAGGGTAGCATGTTAGTATATATGCTATTGATGTGTTGGGGCACTAGAGGGTGTGGCATGTATTTTAGCTCTGTATTTCCTGCTTTTTAGATTTTGTGTTCAGCTGAATTCAATGTTCTTAAAGTGAATATGGCACCATTCATTAGTGAATTTCCTAGGGTTTTGTTGTTATAGCATTTCATGGTAGATAGTTAGCATGTGGATTTGCAGGTGAAATTGAGGGTAGGTAAGGGATCCTATGTGGTTCCTACAGAACCATCACCATAGCTGAATTTCTTAGAGCTAATATGAGATTAGCAGAAAGCAGCACCTCCTCTTTATCCTCCTCCTCCCACTCCTAAGAGCAGAAGGGATTCCTCCCCTACTGGCAGGATTCAGCCCCATGTCAGGAAAGACCCTTACCTGCCCCAAACAGCCTGATGCCTTAATCTTTAAAACTAAAAAGTCTCCTGTTTCCAATCACTTTAGACTATTCTGGAGTGGACCGTTGTGGGCTTTGTCCTTTCCTAAAGTACAGCAACAACACTCTGACCAGTTGTGTGGAGAGCACACTTTTCATGCCCAGGGCCCTCTGTCCCATCATCCCCCTGCCACATCCCAGATCTTCACCAAGTTACTATTCAGCATGAGCATCTGACCCTTAGAAGTCAGTAAAGACAGACAGAAAAGTGAAAATATAATAGAAAGTTTTGTTTTTGGAGAGCAGGCAGCTGTTGCAGTGAAAGAAGGAGGCAACCTGGTTGGCTTTGAAAACGCCAGTGGTTCAAATGGGATTAGCCAGTTTGCCAACTACTTGAATTTCTTTCTTCCAGGTTCACAAAACAGCAAATCTTGAATTCAGACTCAGCTCATTATGAATGAATCTTCCACACATTTATAACTTGTTTTGAAACCTACTGATGTTTTAACTTTTAAACTTGTGGTGTTTGCACTAACAGTGAACTATAATGGATATTTTTGAGCTGCCATATTCTCAGTTAGCTGCCTGCTCTTCCCCCTTCCCCCCAATTCCCCCCCCCCCCCCCCAAAAAAAGGGCAAATTAATCCCTGCCTACAGCTTTTCCTGGCCCTGGTCCAGCAAAGCACTTAAACATATGTTTGTTTATAGCAAAGCACATGAGTATTTTATTGAAAAGAACATGCCTGTTTACTTTCTTAAAGTTAAACATGGGTTTAGTGTTTTGCTGAGTTGGAGATTTAATGAGTAATCTGCTTGAAAAATAATGATCACAGAATTTTATGTGATTTGTCACTTGGATTATTCTGTCAATATTTTTTCATGAAATGCCTAGAGCAAGATTTTCTGAGCCAAAATCCAGACTTCAAATGTCTCTTAGTCTCATTTTAGATAGAACTCATTTATTACTGAAATTCAGTATAACTGAGTAATTTAGAGATCACAATGCTGCAAAGCAGACAAGGATTAGCAAACTAAAAGGACATATTTCAAGATTATCCAGGGTCATAATCAAACCAAAGAAAAAAAGAAACCACATTCAAATTGTATTAAAGGTGATACAGTATGGTGTCATTTTGCACCAAGAATGGCCTCTCTGTACCTTCCTAATGGTTTTAATGGCATATAAAAGTCTATAATTGAACCTGCATGTTATTGTTCAAAAGCAAGCAAATTATGCTAATAAGATTATTAAAAATGGTACTAATTTGAGGCTTCGAAGAATACAAAGGTACAGCTCATAAATGCTATGTTCTCATTAGTCACACACAGTAGAACATGAGGCAAAGAAGGTATTTTGTCTCAGAAACAAAACAGCTTGAGCAAACAAAAGATTGCACATCAATTCACTGGAATTTTTTTGTCAGTTTAACAGAATGGATCCTGTTTAAAAAAAAAAAAACCCTAGTGGTAAAAAGAAAAACGAGAGGTTACTAGTGGAAAGAACACTCACTCACTCACTCACATTCTCTCTTTCTCTCCATAGAGAAGAAACAAGCACCTCTCAGAGATCTTATTATTTCAAATGAAACCTAGAAACCTCAAACCTGCTATAAAGATAGCCCTGCTTTCAAAAGTACTCCATCCCTCAGTGCAAAACTAATGTAGGGAGAGTCTCTGTAGCCTCAAAGAATAGTTAATTTATTTGAAGCCCTAAAATTAACAACTATGACTGTGTCATTATAATAAATAAGTAGGAAACTACAGTGATCATGTCTATAGTAAACAAGACCATAGGCATCTACTACAGAAAACTGAGCTTGAAATGGCATACCAGTATTATATTTTGTATCTGAAAAGTGGCTCGTTAGTCATCCAGTAGGAATCTTATTTTGGTTTTTTTTTAAATATTTCGCTATACCAGATTCTGAGCTAAAAATTTTATTTTATTTTCAAGGCTGATTGTCTTATGAAATATTTAATTAAAATACTGCTAAATAGAAAAATATTAATTTACTGAGAATTGTTACAAACATTTGGGAGACATTTGTGCAGATATCAAAAATAAATAGAAATTTATTATTTTAGGAAGAGAAAGTAATGGATTTATCACATCTTAGAAAAACTGAAAAGCCTTTATTTGCTAGTCTTGCTTTTTTGGCTCATGCTATTGCACACAGGTGCTGTGGTGGTGTTTCAATATTAATGACTACTCATTCTTTTTATGTGAATGAATGAGAGAAATATGTGGAAAGAGTTACAAGACATCTTTAGAATGATGGTCTTTCTTAAATGTTGTTGCAAATGCAGAGGACCTGCTCCAGAGTCCCATGGAACAGCTCCTAAATGGAAGAAGTTCAACAGGATAGTATAGGCTATCAAGTATTTTTCCCTTTCAGCCCCTCTTTGAACTAAAGCCACATCCCTCTTGTTTGTTGTCATTCCTGAAGAATAAATCTCCATAGATTCTCTCTGGGAGTGACATCACATCATCTGGGGCTATATGACATCCTTTGGGGATATAATGCCTACCATAGATTTGGTGTGGTATGCCAGGTTAGGACCACAGGATACTTCCTTTGTGGTTAGTGGGAAAGGATTTAGAGCAGGCCCTATTTCCAAGAATTAATTTTCAACTCAGTAAAGGAACCTTAATCTGTCATTAATCAGTATTTATTTAATATATGTGTAGTGTTATATGAGTGGTACTAATAAAATTATGACCAGTCTAGATTAATTATTCGTACACTGGTGTATGCAGGTCTGCTGTCACATTAATGGTAGCAATAACCCTTAGCATTTATTCTAACACAAATAATTACATTAAGGTGAAGTTAAGTTGCAGGCATATACCAGAATTAGTGTTGCCCTTCCACAGCGAACCATAGAACTGTACTCAGATAACTACCATATCCTTAACTACCCTATTAGATTTGAAATAATATGGTATTCTCAGATACATTTAGAATATATTCGGGAAGATTTTCTGTTCAGCTGGGTATCTTTAAATGAGAAAATTCAGTTAAGGAAGAGCTGCTGAAAATATTTATGCACCAATTGTCCCATTCTTGTTAATTAATATCTGGCCTGGAAAGTTATTTGCAATTGTTTTCTGTTGGTGAATACCAGTGTAATAGGCCTACTGGTGATGACTTTAGACATCTGTAATGTCTAGCACATGGTGATAAGATTTATAGTACCAATTCTCCATTCTTTTTTATTGTATAACTGTTGCACATTTATGCATGCAAACCTTGTTTTTAAAATTACTCCTTACTACTTAAGAAAATATGTACTTTTAATTAAGAATTTACACAAATCTTCTCCATTTGAACTCTTAAAAAAAGGACAAGAGCACATTACTGTTTTATGTTTTAAAGTGGATTTCCCTGTGTGCACGTCAATAGAATGTAACATGGTATTTGGATATATGTATAGAAAGTGAATTGATTATGGAATACATCTTGAAATGTGTTCATTACAATTACTCTTCAGGGAACCCAATTTCTAATATATGGTTATAATCACTTTACTTGCACTTCCTTATGACCATTCATAGTAATGGCATGATGTTCCTCTACTCTTAACAGCCGTGAGTTTCGGCTTTTGTTATCTCTGCTGAGGCAGAGTTAATGTTCTGATTGTGAGTGTAGCATTTTTGTGAAAATGCAATTATGATGCTCCCCAGGCATACTCACGCTTGTGAGGCACCTTACCACCACCTGCCCTTGGTGTGAAACATTCTTGCTGGATGCTTGCTGTAACTCTGCTCCCTGAAACCAATAGCCTCTGACCTTCGATGAACAATGACTTCCAGGTCTCCATAGACCTCGCCTTCTCTCATGCATGCTAGTGACAGACACATACACTAGGTCCCAAGCCTTTCTGCTAGCACCCTCCTTTGTAGTATCCAGACCCTGTCACTGGACTGTTACATAAATAACCAGGTAAGCTATCTACGAAGAGACGTATGTGCAGCTTGGCTGGCATAACTCAGGATCAGGTCACTTATTACAACATAACACTGGAATCTACTTGTAGTACTGTAAAAACAAATATAACTTTATTTGCTAAGATTAAGATTTAAGAGATAGTAAATAAGGGTAATAACAGGTTATATGAAAAACAAGAGGGATAGCATGATTCTTAGAGTCTAAAGTTAATGCTAACTAGCTAAAATCCTTGTCCAAAACAATTTCTCACCTAAAGCAGCCTCCCGGCATCACTAGCCCCACGTGTCCAGGATCCAACTTTCATGAATGCAAAAAGCACTGTCTTTTTTGCTTTCTCTGTGAAGGATAAAAAGGGGGACTCTTTCTTTCCTCTTATATCCCAGCAAAACTTTCAAATGCCCCTTTTGAAATGTGAACTGTTCTCTCTCATAGTTTGTTCTCTGGTGTGCTCCTTCCTGGTTTCACATCCCTTCTGTCAACCTGTTTTTCCTGTGTTGGCTTTATTTACATGTGGCAGAGAGGAGAGGTCTTATCTCCTGTTTAAAGAAAAAACTGTCAACTCTGTTTGGCTTTCAGCAGGTGCAGATAATTCCTTACACACCCACCATGCCTATATCTTGCAGTGTTTATGATCAGTAATATATAAGCTTTCATTTGATACCTTATACAACATTCTTTATAGATAAATATTATGATAGCAATGTGTTAAGTATGACGAGTTTATCAGACTTAGTAGGAGTTGCTGTTAAAGAGCACTGAACCCTTTGCAAATTGGCGTTGAGGCGTTCTTGAGGTCACAGCAACCTTAATTCTGAATTTCCTGGCTTCCTAAATATTCCCTTCAGCTATCAATTTTCCAGTTCTGGTGCGTTCTGCACTATTCTCTTTTTTGATTATTCTTGATAGTAATACCAAACCAATTAGGTGAGAATTTTCTAAGGAAGAAAGGTCGCTTCTCTGCTATCTATGAGATGTCAGGTATAATTAAGAAAAATGGAGGTGAGTAGAAGCCACAGAGGAAATATATCTCTCATATTTAATTCTTACACCAAGTTTCTTCTTATATTGATAAATTGAATGTTGTTCTTTTTAACGTGGTTGCAGAGTTGGACTGAGTATCCAGCAATCATTGCATAGACATAAATCCATTGTTCATCCTAATAATCTCATCTATTTCTACTTGACAGAAGCTTCATCAATACTCCAGGACAAGATCTTGCAAAGAACAAAATATTTCAACATCCATGTTCAGGCTGTCTTGGGCATGATATTTTTATAATTTAATTCAGCTCAGTCAGTATCTTATTCATCATTTGGACATATATAGCTTGACATTTTTCCCTATGTCTTCATCAGCAATGTATCTTATACTAGGCCTTCATTTAGGATTTTTCCTAACTCACATTAGATATAAGGTTTTGGTTTTGTTTAGTACAATTCAGGTGCTTGACCTGCCTCTGATGTGTGGGTTTTGTTTTTTTTTTTTATTATCATTGCAGCAAAGTTATTGCTTTTCTTCATCCCAGGGGTAAGGGACAAAATCTGGTTTAAATTAAAACAGTTCAGTTCAAATCCAAATTTCTTTGTAGTTTTCTCTGATAAATTCTTGCCTGCTATGTTGTCATCTATATAGCTGGTATATATAAATTTGGTATAAATCAATCTTTCTTCCAAACTTACATCATCTGACTTTCACCATCTGTTCTGATTTGCTTTTGTGTAGAATACAAGATATCTAAGATCATTATTGCAATTATACTGGCAAACCTGTTAAGTTAGGGAGTGCATGCTATCCCAAGGCCAGGGAGCCAAAATGCATAGAATAGAGCTAACCTTAAATTAGTTTTCAGAGCTATTTTATTAATTTCCCTTATTCCATATCTTAAATGTCTGCCCTGTGTAGTATATTTTTTTATGGTCTTATTGTTTTATTTCAAATACAGTAGAGGTAATGTAATTTTCAGGTAGACTAGCTCAAGGTGCTTAGCATACTGAAAGCATCCTGCCCTGTCTTACAGATGGCCTGAATTTTCTCCTAGGTGGACATAATTTTAACTTAATATTTTTATTGATCCCAGACAGATGAATAAACAGGCCATTCCCTAGACAGGGAAAGATACCTTTAGGGGAATCTGTATTAGTGAGGAGGCTTATTAGAGGTCTGAAAGGGTGAGGATCTGCACAGCAAAGAAGACATTTCATTCTGATTTGTACTTGTAGCAAGCATCTTAGTTTGTGACCCAGCCAACCTGCACTAGCCCACTATCCAAGAAACAAGGTTTTGATAATATATCCATCTGTCTAAAAATTCTTTAGGGACAAAGAATAACTTGTTTAATGAAATACCATCGGAATTTTTTATCCTGAAATAGATAATACTATTGACCTCCATTCCACCCACTCCCATATCACTTAGGTTCAGAGAAAAGCAGCTATTACACAGCTTGGATGCTTGTGGGACTTAATCTTTCTATATTTCTTAGAAAATGACATGTAAAGATTACTACTTAGTCATTTATCTTATGAAAATTCTTTAGCAGCAAACTGATCAGTGTCCAATTTTGTTATTCCAAAGTATAACAAACTTTGTGTAACATTGCATCATATCCTATACAGCTAAGCTCCATCCTTAGCAAATTGTTAGGGGAATGTTTATCTTGTTCATGTTTTAATGTTTTATTTTTAAAAAAGGGAGCATTTTGCATTCTTTGCTCCCTTCCGTATGCAACCTGAATGCACATTAAATTAAAGCAGTGCATTCTGTATTATGTCATGGATTCATGACCTAAATGCATTATTGAGTAGATCAATTCATGGTACATAACCTTTATGATATACATTGTCATGAATGTCTGTTAGGAATAATTTCAAATTCAGCTACATTTTAATGGATATGGTTCCCAAAGGATCCAATTATATGTGGATAAATACGTTTATATAAAAATATGTAGCTTGCTATCTCTCTCTTAATAGAGAGAGATGGTTGTGTTTTTCAGTGTAACTGTTTTATTGGCACAAGTGTGGGATGGCTGCATTACTCAGTTAGGGTCTGATTTTTGTGTGGTCTCAACTCAGGAAATAGTTGGAGGTTCCTTGCACTTCATATTATGTGGATTATCCAATATAATTGCTAATGAAACCTTTCTAATCCAACACTACGCACCATCATGTATTGGGGTCAGAGGGGGAACGTTTTTTAGAAGGTGTTTATCATCTTGACACTATTTTTGGTATGCTTCCCCTGCTATTTTTGTTACTATGGGTTCAATTCCTGCAAGATGCTAAGCACTCCCAATTCACTCTAGATGTCAGTGGGAGTTGAGGGTGTACAATACTGCCTGGACTGAGCCACATGTGAAGACACCACAGTGACCAGGAAAAATATTTATACATTTGTAAAATCTCTTTTCTTTATCTTCTTTGTTTAACTATTTTGAAAACCAAGGTGCTGCAGTTTTATTGTCTGATATCCCTGAAGTCCCAGAAGATTGGAGAAGGGCATGCATGGTACCTTCTTTAAAAAGATACTGGAACAAGTTATTACACAGTATGTTTGTAAGAACCTAGGAGATAATAGGGTGATGCAGTAGTCAACATCTATTTGTCAAGAACAAATCAGGCCAAACAAACTTTTTTTTTTTTTTTTTTTTAAACAAGATTATTAGTCTAGTGGATTAGGGGAAAGCAGTAGATGTGACATAGCTTGATTTTAGTAAAACTATTTGACACAGTGCTACATGACACTTTCATACACAAACTAGGGAAATGTGGTATGGATGAAATTACTATATGGTGGGTGCACAGCTGGCGATTGTCAGTGGCTTGCTGTCAAACTGTGAGGTCGTATCTGATGGGAGCCTGCAGAGGTCAGTCCTGAGTCTGGTGCTATTGACTATATTTAATGATTTGGATAATGACCTGGCAAATATGCTTCTAAAATTTGTTGATGATGCCAAGTGGGAGTGGTTTGCCAGCCCTTTTGAGGATGAGCTTAGAATACAAAACAAATTTGACAAAGTGGAGATTTGGTCTGAAGTTAACAAGATGAAATTAATACAAGTGTGAAGTACTACACTGAGGAATAGTCCTGGAAGAAAAGAATCTGGATGTTATGAATCCATACTGAATTACAAAATCGTGGTGCAGTTGTGAAAAAGGCTGATATTTTGGGATACATTAACAGATGTGTTGTATGTAAGCCATGGGAAGGAACTGTTTCACTCTAATCAGAACTATTGAGACCTCGACTGGAGTACTGTGTCCAGTTCTTGGTGCCACACTTTAAGAAAGAGGTAGACAAATTGAAGAGAGTCCAGAGGAGAACAACAAAAATTATAAAATACTTACAAAAATGATCTATGAGGAAAGTGTTTTGTTGTTTTTTTTTTTTAAGTGGACATATTTAGTTTTGGGAAAAGAAGACTGGGGGGTGGAGTGTGGAAGAGAGAGGGGAGGTGGGACCTGATAAGTCTTGAAATATGTTAAGGGTTGTTACAAAGAGGATGGTGATCAATTGTTTGCCATGTCCACTAAAGGTGTAGGACAAGAAGTAATTTGTCTTAATTTGCAGCAAGGGAGATATACTAAAGATGTTCTGGCTAGAAGGACAGTTAAGTACTGCAATAGACTTCCAAGGCAGGTTGTGGAATCCCCATCTCTGGAAGTTTTTTTTCTTTTTAAGAACAGGTTAGACAAACACCTGTCAGGGATGGTCTAGGTATACTTGGTCCTGCCTCAGCGTGAGGGGTGGGAGGTGACCTCTGGAGGTCCCTTCCAGCCCTGCATTTCAATGATCTTGTGACACATCAGGGCTAGAAGAAATAGGCACTGCTGCATATAATTGGAAATCCAGGAATTTCAGCTTTCTCATCAGAGTGAGATTATGTATAAATTAAGGATAAGAAATTTTACAAGGATGTTGTAATTAATCCAAAATCCAAGCGCTCTAAGATATTGGGGACTGAGAGGAAATGAGACTTTTCTGGTGTTCCAATTTTCCTATTGTCAGCAAATCAATAGGGGTTTTCCCACTAATGCCTAGAACATTCCCTGAAATCTTTAAATTGTTCAGATGCAATCTTCAAAAGTTATTGTGTTACAAATAGACAAACAGAAATGCCTTTGAGTTGTTTGGTCTCACTTTGCTTGGCCAGCATCATAGGAATTAGATACAATAATTACTACTAACTTAGTGTAGTTACACTCTAATTTTTTCAAGTATAGACTATGCAAGATTTAAATTATTTTAACTGTATGGAAAATAATTAAGTGTCTGTTTAATTTGTTAAGGTCATTTGGGACACAGAGAAGATGGTAATAGTAAAATTTCTTAAAGGACTGTTTAACTCAAACTGGTTAACATATTTACTTATAATTCTTAGAAAATTCATTTGGTATTCAAAGAGTAAGTGCTTTGAATCTTGGGAGGATAAATGTTACTGTTCATATAAAACAAAGGGGTTAAAGCCCTGCTTTTTATGCACAACTCTGACTGTGGAGTCATAATAAAAGACCTTCAAACTGTCTTGGTTACTATATATGGGTATATTTATGGGATGTCATTCTGCAGAAAAACAGCTTAATGAAAAGCGTCTGCTAATGGCATGCATAAAACTTCCATTGATATAAACTGAAGTACCACACAAAGACTGAAGTTTGAATATGGCCCCAAAACAAAAACTCCTCTCCATTCCCAGTGAACACTGTGATGCAGCTTGGATCTCTAGACAGTGGGTAATTAGACACATTCATTATATTGTAACGTCTATGCATGATGGAGTTAACTGAAAGTTGTGGTCTTAATTATGAATTTTCTTCTCTTTGAGGCCTTTTTCTTTTTTTCTTTTTTTTTTTTTTTTGGTGGCTTAACATGAGCACTGTTGTTTTTTCCAGTGTATACACTTATTGTTACAGATGTAAAGAAGCATAAGTATTGAAGAAAATAGATCTTAACTAGAAATTGTTATCTCATTCAAGCTCTTTGTTTGAAGACTTTTGTCAAAAGAGCTAGAAAGCTGATTGGACAAAATACATCTGAGCTGAACTGACGTAGTATGCATGTTGATTACAATTAACTGAGTTTGCTGTTGGCATACATTAAATGGGACTTGCAGCTGAAAATGATATAGTAGTAGCTGTTATTGTCAATAGCTGTATACTTGAATTATATTGAGCTGTTTCTCCGATGTACAAAGAAAGGCATTCTTAGTACTTTCCCATATGGAGCACATTGTCTGTGTGAATAAAATGCTTATAATATAGTTTTTTATGTTTCACTGAAAACCTTTTAATCACTATTTTGCAACTATTGTCTTTCCATTTATGGTTTTAATGTTGGAGGATTTGTATAGAATGCTAAAAGATGAACATATTCAATGCATGGCCATGAGTCTGAAGACTGAGGTATATCATAGCTGAGGCTCTAAAGTCAGGGTTCCTGCCAAAATGATTATTAGTGAGCTGGAAAGTTGAGCTAAGGTTTCAACATTACAAACTTCTGCCAGCAGATTTGTGACTAACATAGCTGTTGGCCGGCAAAAACCTCTGGTGTAGATACAGTTAAACTAGAAAAACTGTATTTTGTTGTTTTCTGGTATAGTTTTTCAGTTGCAGGAGGGGGCAAATAAGGTACACCAGCGAAAGTGAAGTTGTGTCAATATAAGTTCTGTCCATTCTAGGAGTGCTTTATTGGCATAGTATAGTTATGCTGGCAAAGCTTACCAAGTATAGTCAATTATTTTTTGTAAACGTCAAAATTTCTTCGCCAAGGTCCAGTCTCCAGTGAAAATAAAAAATAATAATAAAAAAAACAAAAAAACCCTACCCCCAATTATGATAATAAAAATAAGAAGATTTTGGGGTCTGTTCAAAAGCATATGATGGTCTGGATCTGGCCCTCAGTCTACCTGTTGACTACCCCTGCCTTAGACTTGGACTGTCCCTGCCTTAGACTTGGAAGGCAAGGAGACTGCCTGAGCATTCGGAAGCCTAAACAGATGAGACCTAAACCCTAAGAACATTCCATAGCCTAAACACATATTTGTATCTGGGGCCATTGCTGGAAATGTGTTGTATATGCTAAATGTGTAAAATTACTGATCATCACAGCAGAGAGTGACACCAGGTATTCAAAGAGCATTATACAAAAGTCTACTGAAGAAATAGAACTCAGCAATACAAAACATCAGTTAAATACAGCCTTGCCCAGCCCTACAGATAAGGAATTACAGCATTAATACTTCTGCCATTAAGATTCAATTGTGCCAATTCACTTGCACTTGTGGAAAACATTGTCTGTGTTTCTGAAAGTTTGTGCCGTTACACAGAACTATACATTTTGTAGATGTTGTTGGGCTTCCAGCTATTTTGTAAAAATAGGGCTGGGGATGAAAAATACTGGCAGCATTTCCATACCTAGGAATCCTGGCCCTACGTCTAACCCCTAGGAGCACTGCAGACCCCCAAAGTGGCAGAACTGAGATGGTGTCCCAGCACAGTGGAAACAGGCTGTAGAAGGATTACTAAGGGGACCAAGATTTGGCTACTAGGGCCTGATTCTATCTCCCACTGGTATAAAATCAGGTACAACTCCAGTGACCTCAGTGCAATTACCTTGGTGTATAAACAAGTGTGAAAAGAGAGTCAAGCCTGTACTGGTGGTCATCCTGCCTTGAGTTTTTGCTTGTATGCATTCTTTAGTAGAAATGTAAAACAATTAGGAATAAGAAAATTAGTAAATGTATTTGTTATAAAAACAATATGGCAGCAATGATATGGAAGAATAGAGTATTTCTAGAGTCAAGAAAATTTTCTGTTTTAAAACAGAGGGACAAGTTATAATTTGGAATGTGTAATTTAATAGGCAACAATATGGAGTATTGGGGGGGGTGGCTGGGTAGTGAGAAGCATAGAGCACAGGAACTCTCCAGGAATCCTTGACTGCTGAAACAGCCCTTTGAGGATTGTGGGCAGCTTGTAGAATTTAAAGGAGCCCTGAGTTTCCTTTATATTGTTCCTGAGGATTGGCTCCCAGATTAGGGAGAGCATAAAGCCCTCTTTGTATAAACATTCATTCTAAACTATGCTGGGCACAGAAGGGCTTACCCTGAGGATTTGGTCCATGAAAACTTCCCATCAATACTCTGCTTTTTACCGAGTGACTTTTGAATGAAAATTATTAACACCAAACTCTGTATGCATGCTTGTGGGAATTAAACTGTTATACTACAAAAATTCTGGTAATTGCATATTAATAAGGTAATACCTTTTTGTAAAATAGCATGAAGTCTTACAGAATCATTTTTATATTAAAGCTCATTTGCAAAACACCATATACATAGTTCTCCAAAGAGGTCACATAGGCTTTTTGTGGTTTTAATAGTCATCATCTTTTGTTTTCCATTCCATTAGATATTCTAATGCATCCAGATATGCTGATGGAAGAAAAATGCCTCTGAATGATATTGGAAATCAGAATCTGCATTTTCACACACATGCTGCATACAAAACAGGGTAAGACGAAAAAACTGAGCTCTGTAATAATACATGGACATACTGATATCCATATTAATTTAAACTAATCGTATACAAAAGAATTTACTTGTATTCTGCTTTATATAATTAGAAGCCACTTAGACCGTTTTTCCCCCCCTGCATGCTGTTCCAGGGGAAAGTCAGGAAACTAAACTCAATATGAAAGTAGTATTTAATAGAATTGTTTGCTAATTCTGATGATTATCATTTCACATAGGAGATTCTTTGTGCATTTAAGATGCAGAAAAATTGTTTGTGCTCTGCAATTGATGGATTAACCTCTAAACAAGCAACGTTAGCTTTTTTCCTTTTAAATAAGTTATTTCTCTTTATACACCAGAACGCATGCTACTGTACTGCCAATGAGAATTGTTGCCGAAAAAGTGTTCATGCCTTTTTAATTAGCTTTGCCCAATATATTAAAGCTTTGGATATGGGTACAGGTAAGGAAAGTTGAGGTTTTGTTTTGTTTTTTGTTTTTTTACTTGTACAGTTTAAAACCAATGATGGTTAGTCCAGTGGCTCAGTATGGCATTTGGGTTTCAAGGTCATTTTCTTAGTTTTGGTACCTGATTGACAAGCAATTTGATTGTTCCCCTCTTCCACTTACTGAGAATTTGCTTGTCCTTGAAGAGTCAGTTCCAACAATAGCATGTGTCAGTGGCTTCTCATTGTCAAAGTTTCTCTGTATGAAAATCTTAATTCTTACTACTTTTCCACTATCGCCAGCAGATTATATTAGTGTCAGATAGCACAAGAATAATGGAAAGATGGAAAAATAAGATTAGAAATGATATGAATACATTTGTCTACTCATATTGAGCCAAATTCAGGCTTGGTATGACTCCCATGACTTCAGTGGCCTTACACCAGGTAGGAATTCAGATTTTCTTAATACACTTTTCCCCTTAACTATACCTTTTTTCTTACAATTTACTCATAATTCCAGTTTTGCTAATCTTGTGAACGAGGTACCAATTAGGGAGGAAAAGAAGATGCCTCACAAAGCTAGTTACCAGAAAGCAGTGCCATTTAAGGATTATAACATTCCACTATTGTCAAGATTATGTTAGAAATTCTGTGACAAGCCCTAAATTTTTAAGGATTAGTTGTAATGTGATTGTAGAACGTTATTATTTATATGGCACTATAGCTGTGCATCATATTTGACCCATGAAGGTCTTGGTACCTGAGTCTGGCTAAGCTGTCTTTGGTGCAGAAGGCTGGCAGGGATGGAGGGAAAGGTGATAAGCCACCTTTTCATTTCCTGAATCCTGGAGATGTTCAGTGGCTGACTGAGATCCCATAACGACTTAGAATACCCTAAAGGCCTGTAAAACCATCTGCCTGTCTGCTTGGGGTCACCAGAGTCCAGTGCCCTGAGGTTACATCACTCAACATGCCTCCTGTTATAGAGGGTGGCCAAGTTAGATGATACAGAGCAGGTTATTTTCGCTTCACAGTATCTGAGGATTTCCCTATACCAGAGAAATCTCTAGATACCCTGCTAGGGTAGCTTTGCAATGATTGGATAACACAGAGTAGTGGTTGTAATTCATATGATCATACTGCCTGGGAGCCCCAGTCATGGACTGGGACCCCATTGTGCTAGTCATTGTATAAACGGCAAAAAGATGGTTGCTGTCTGAAAAGCATACATTCTAAGTATAAGACAATCAACAGCAGAAGATATGGAAAATCAGATGGGGTAATACAAGATCATAATGAGACAGTATTGGTTAGCATGACAGGCAGTGTGATCACCATGCGGCAGTGGCCTAACCATTGTTAATTTTATTTTTTTGGTAAGCATCTCAGCAAATGATAATTTTTAAGGAGAGATCTGAAGGAGGACAATTATGTGGTTTTGCAGATGTTTATGCAGAGCTCAATCCAAGCCTTAGGGCAGCATGGGAGAACACATGAAGGTACTTATTTGAACATTTAACAAGTGAGCAATAGAAGCTGGCCTGATTGGAGGTGGGAGCTGACATTTTGATTCTGAAAGGGAGGTGTTAGCAAGGGTGGAGATGGGCAACAGAGAGCCTTGAAAGTATAGACAGGGCTAGAAGACCTGTCCCATATACAGAATATATGATATCCTTGTCCTGAGGAACTTATTGTCTAAATAAATCTGCATTGAAACATAGCATTTAAGATTTCAGGCTGAAAAGTCATTTGTTTTAATGTATGTAATATATGCCCATGTGGTGATAGGCACAATATAAATAAATGTTTGAATCAAGAAGACAGTATTGAAGCCTTGTCTTTCTAATTTAGTTCAGTCCCCTTGAAGTAATTATAAAATCAGCTCTCTAGTATATCCCTACAAGAAACATTTCAAAATAATATAGAAAGTTTTATATAACTGTCCCCTTTCTATTATTGATGACTTTCATATTATTGCTGCAATATCAAGACATGTTTTCAATCTCTATTTAACCTTTTCATTTTTAGTTATGTTGATTTGTTGGATAACTCCCATATTTTTCAATATCTTCTTGAATATTTTCAGGGCTCATGGTATGGCAATCCAAAAATCTCTTGTAATTGTTTAAAAAAAATGTTTTTGGTGTCCTTGAAACCAGAACTCCATATTACAGCAAGTTAACATAATCAGATATTGGTTTTATGCCAAAGTCTGGTTTTAAAATATTTATTCTGTGCTGCCTGTAGAATAGCTCTGGAAATCCTAGGGCATATATTGAGCCTCTTCTTATTCAGAAGGAGCTTTTAGTTGTAATAATAAATACATTTTGTTACACACTACTTCATTGTGAATGTAAATTTATTTATATAGAGAGAGAAACTGTGGACCTGACAATTGATGTTCTCCATTTCCAGTATAGCATTTAAAAAGAAAGGCAAGGATGGTGCTGATTTATTGGGCTCTCCAAATAAAAATTGTTGGTGAAAGATGTGAAAGTGAACCCAAGAAAGGAGCAGGAAAAGATACTGCTTTGACACAAGAGGTGGGGGTGGAATAGGGATGAAAAAAAGCCTTTTGTCCAGGACTGGCTGTGTCAAACATCCTCTTAGATAAGAACCAGAGAGACTGCATGAAGAGAGCCTGTGTTTCTGTTGCATCTATGGCACTATAAAGTATCATTAATATTTTGTTGGTGTTTGACTAATACAAATGGTTCAAGGGAAACATTTCTTGTTATATTTTCTGTTATTTCTCTCTATGAACAGTTAACCTGCCATATGTAGCTACATTAATATTTATGAGCAAGCACTATGTTTTCCAAAAAGAAGAGCTGTTAGTGGTGTAAATAATCAGGGTCCCAAGCATAATTTTTTTGGACGCAGTACAAACTTGTAACACAGGTCCCCTCCCACACATATACCACAATCCCTCATCCCATACATACAATCTCATGAGCCATGAAAAAAAGTTTGAATTCTGAAATTACTGTTACATATTCTACATTTCAGAAAAATGACCCCCCCCTTTAGTATTTTTGTTTAACATAACACCCAGCCTGAGAATCCTACAAGTGTGCTGATTTTTGTAACTTTTTGGTCATTATAAAGTAGTATATCCTGTCAATATCTTTATTTTTTTATTCTAATGGACTAATGTTACTGCAAACACTTTATGATTAGGCCAATTAACTTTAAAGCATTATTTTTCTGGCCTTTTTCATTGCCAAATCATGAATTAGCCCCCCAAAGCTACAATCTCAAAAGTTCTAAGAAAATTACCATTGTGTTGAGGCAGGCTACTTTCCGAGGCTGGCTACATACATTTTTCCCTAGCTTCACTTGGCCGGTCATAAATCATAGCTCATGTTGTATTGTAGATAGAATGCACCTGGCCAACTATCTAACTGTGCACATAATTTTGAAGAGTAACGGGGAATATAATTATCAATCTGTGTTATTCTATGGTATGTAATCTTAAGTAAAAAGCTGGTTTTCTTTTAGTGTCTAGGTGAGTCCAGATAGGCCCAAATTTTAGACAAAAAAAACTACACTGCGCACACTCTCACACATTCCTAAGAGATAACCAGAAGGCCCTAAATCTTAGATAAAGAAAACCAAACTGCGCATACTCTCCCACAAAATCTCAGACAAAGAAAACGACACTGCGCATCCTCACCCACCTTATCTATGTAAAATGTAGTGATGTTATGTATGAATATTCATGTAATCCTAGAAATGTATATAAGGCAACGCCCCAGTATAATCCGGGCTCAGCCTTTGGAAATTATTCCGCTGAGCCTGTTGCCGGCAATAATAATAAACCGCTGTTTTCCTCACGTCGGTGTCCATCTCATTATGTGTGCCATAAATCTTGCTACAGTGTGGGTCACCTATCACATTAGTATCTCCTTGGAATGCTAAACCTTGTAAAACAAGCAATAAGGTATCATTCAACCATCTTTCAAATATTTCTTTCCATGTTGTAGCTTCTTTTAACATTTGTTTTTAAATCTCACTGTCCACTCCAGATCCACCTGACAGTGACTGCTATAATTGCGTCCACTGGCAGTAGCAGGTTTTATGTTCTATGCTCTTGCCATGTTCAGGAAGTTTAGTATACCGTTTATGCCATTTTTTCACAATTGGTGAATACCCTTCATTTTTTGACAGCATATTACGTTGTTTAAGCCTCCCTTCCGGGAACAGCCGACATGGAAAACAATACAGTGCTTGGTTGGTAGCGCTCCAAACAAGCCAGTTTCTTGGTATCTTTTCTCTCTTGTTGGAAGTCTTACATTTGATAAGAAATTCAGGAAAATTATGCCCATCAACATCTTTTGGCATTGACTTTGCTAGCTTCCGCATTTCTTCAAAAGTCAAGACACCAGATGGAACAATTTTTTGATGGATAGAATCTGTTATGTTTTCAGGCCACAAGCCTGGATCTTTGAAAAGACAAGAATGAGATAGTGTAGCACTGCTTTCCTGCTTCTTGTAAACCTTCTGAATGGGGTGATGCTAATGGTGATACTACCTGACTATCTTCAAGAATTAGATTGGAGTCACATGATGCATTCTGGCAGCTTTTCTTTGTCATCAATTGCCAGTGCCACGGATACAGTTTCTATATTGAAATCATTTTCATCTTGATTTTGTTCATCTGCTTCCCTAGTTAGTGTATTGCCTGACCACAGAGAGGCCTTGTCTGATTTGAAAAATTGGAGGATAGAGTGATGTCCTATAGCTTCTTTTAGTTCCCTTTGTTTTACCACCTTCTGTTTCTGGCTGCCTGATTTGTATTTATAGCCACCAGACATGGCAGTATGAGGGGTGTGTGAGACTGTGAGTGAATTAGATACTTAAATATATTTTGGACCTGGAAATCCTAACCTTCCCTACCCTCTCCCGCCCCCCCCCCCATTTGGGGGCACTGTAAGTAATGCAAATGGCTAATGCAACAGATTGTTAAAGAGCAGAATGGAAATACAGTAGTGCTTTTGATTTCAGTCTGGGATCTGCAATGCAGTATGAAGTCGTCTTTTCTGGTCACCAGACCGATATTATAAATTGATTAATTTGACAATTTATTGTTGCTGCAAACTCTAGAAGCAAAGCAGTTGAGTTTGGGTTTTGATTATGTTTTAATTTATAATCAGTGAGAATTATGAGGATGTTCTTAGGCTGAAATTTCATTAGGGATAGGAAGGATGTTTGTTAAAGTCTTCCCTATCTGTGAAGCACAGCCTGGTGCACGCTGAATTTCAAAGAGCTTTTTCTTGTACCATTTGGAACAAGGAGACTCAGGCTGGGTCCACACTGATGGTGGCGAATTTGCTGCCGTCAGATCGACCGCTCTGGATCGACTGAGCGGTCTGTGTAGACGCGCTTAGTTGATCCAGCAAGCGACGCAGGAAAATCACCCCGCTGTTCCCTTCGACGGCGTGCGGAGGAGACGCTGCAAAGTTGACGGGAGATACGCAAGTGATTTATATCACTTGCGTATCTCCCGTCGACTGCTGCTGAATTGCAAAGGTAAGTGTAGACCGGGCCTCAGGCCATGTCTAGGTTATGGGTGAAATAGCGCCATAGCTATGGTGCTGTAGCTATGCTGCTGTAACCCTGTAATGCAGACCCAGACTACAGTGACAGAAGAGTTTTTTTTCCATCGCTATAGGGACTCCACCTCCTGGAGTGGCGGTAGCTTGGTCAATCAATGGAGGCATTTTTCTGTCAGTCTAGTTATGCCTACATCAAAGGTTTGGTTGACATAACAATGGTGATCAGGGGTGTAGGTTGTTTTGTTTTGTTTTGTTTTTAAACGTCTGTGAGTACTCTAACTATGTCAACCTAAACTTTAAGTGTCAACAAAGCCTTCCTAATGAAAGCTGCCTGTGTGTGATCTTCCTATTCCTCTGTGGAGACTTTCAAGTTGCTATTGTTCTTATTTAAACAGTTCAAATATTAGTCTGAGTTTTAACTCTAGATAGACACAAAGAGATTAGGTTATTTAAGAAATCCTTTTGTCAGCATTAAAATCTCTAAGTCACACAAATGAGTTTCTAGGAATAAGTATTGGCAATTTATGAATAATGAACACTAGAAATGTATATGAAAATTAATACAAAAGTCCAATTCGGTGTTGATGATTTGGTGAAAAGTCTATGTATTGTAGACCTGATGTTCCTTTCACTTACATTGATGTAAATCTGGAGTAACTCCAATGAAGTCAGTAAAGTTACAGTAGTGTAAATGAATGAGAATTGGGAGTCAGTATTCAGTCTCCGTTACATTTGAAACTGCATACTAATTCTCTAGAGTTTTGAATAATTTTTGAGGTAGGAGTTAGCTTTTATGTTGTTTTGCCTCTTCTCAGTTGCTGCTTCTAAGAAATGTCTCTTTAACCCTACCAGCCTTATTTGTGATCTCCCCTGAAATGTTGTACATCAGAGGGATACATGAAGGAATTTGAGAAACTTTCTAAAAGATCCTGAGAGAGTATGAATGAAGTAGATTGGACATTGGAGCCTGTCTATGTTCAGAAAAGCCTCTAATCCCTAAAATTGATGGCTCAAGGGAGTGCTGCAAATTCTGAAGTTTGTCTAATCACAATTCTTTATGTGATTCATACTTTACTTGAAAGGGGAAGTTTAGCCTCAGAAATACACATTAGTCTGTGATATCCCTCCCCCCCCTTAAACTTTGGAAAACTGGATAAATTCAGAATTTAGTGACAATGTCATCAGTGAGTTTCCACTGGGGAGTGGAAGGGAGACCCCATGTTCTGACTTTGTGGTTGTGTTTTATTTGTCTTTGGAAAGGAAGCAGGAAATACATTGCAGGAAAATTAGAATGATTTTTAAAGTCTCCAGAATGCAGCCCTATTAGCAAAAATAGGGCAGCTAGCAAGATACCCTTTCAAGGAAAAGGCTAGAACATTCCTTTTTTTATTTTTAAATGAAAGCTGGGATTTTTCTTTTATATTTTAACTTCCCCAGAAGTTGGAGATGGTATGCCCAGAAAGCCATGGCTGCAAGGCCAGCTCTAATTTTAGATCAATAATGGAATCAACATAGTGGATTTTATTGCCTACAAGATAGTCAATATCAAAATGACTACCCACGATTGCATATCAGGGGCAAAGAAACAGAGATCCCTCCCCAGTCAACACTACTGTTTCTCCAGAAATAACCATGATGCTCTGTGATGTTTTTACACTAGCTTTTTGTATTTTCCATAAATTAGCTCTTTATATTGCTGTTTCTCAAAAGCGAACTTGAGGGGGGCAGTGTTGTTTTTGTGTGTGGTTTTTGTTTTTTGGTGAGCCTGACATACAGTAGATAACATCATAATGAAGCAAACTGAAACCTGGAAAACGTGGGTGAGAATTAATTGGCCCTCAATGGAGTTTAATCTGCTTACACCAGGCCTAAATTTGGCCCATCACTTTAATTAAATTTTAAAAGCCTACATTAAAGAATACTAAGGTTGCAAAGTCAAGTACTCAAAAGTTAGGAAAGTCAAGAGTTAAGATTACCATTTTTGTACATATGCATTATCATACAGTCTTTAATTATATGATCATATACTACATTTTTTCTTATAAACATTATTTTTTGTTGAGCACCAAACAAACGTGGGAAGAAATGAACACTGCCACAAGGAACTTTCAGTCTAAGGACTTGTCTACATGGGAAAATTATATCAATAGGGGTGTGTGTGTATATAATGATAGGGTGTAACCGTCTGTATGGATGCTCTTATTCCAAGTGTTTGGGGTTGGTTTTTTTTGTTTTATC
The DNA here is from genome assembly GCA_007922155.1 of Mesoclemmys tuberculata. Classification (NCBI taxonomy): domain Eukaryota; kingdom Metazoa; phylum Chordata; order Testudines; family Chelidae; genus Mesoclemmys; species Mesoclemmys tuberculata. The sequence goes on from ML675631.1 coordinate 9,606,514, forward strand.
TCTGTTGCTTTTGAAGAGGTTTAAGCTAAACTGAGAAAAGTTGCACATACCAGAATGAGAGTTGATATGGGGAGTTACACTGGTGTAGCTATATGGGTTTAATGATACCAACATCATTGTGCCACTATAAGAGGTAAAATTTTCCCATGTAGACAAGCCATGAGTAACGGTTTGTTTTGGGTTGACACTGGCAGATCATGTGCCAGCTCTTGCCAAGGCTTTAGGTGTCAGCCGAGAACTGACAATTTCATTGCTGGAAAGGAAACCAGTCCACTGCACCTGTGTATTAGTATTGTTAAGATGGATTTTGAACTTTATAACTGTGTGTTTTAGTGTTTAGACTTTATTAAATGCTTTTAAGTTGCTATATGTATGTATTCTACTTATAATGTCTATACTTCAGTGTCTGCTATATAGCTGTAAAATGTTCGTTCTGAACTGTGTAGCTCAACAAACAAGGGGGAAAAAAAGTACCTAGTGCAAAATCCCTGTGAAAGGTATTCCTCTTGCCTAGCAAGAAAGACTATCATAACTAAATGGGCTACTATGGCACATCACAGTGCAAAGACTTTGGTAATTGTCCATGCACAGGCTACTTCTGTTTGAATTTTGGAAGAAGGAAATAAAGATAGCTGCCATGAAAACTTTTAATCTCTTCTGCAGTTTGGACTCTGACAGGGCTGAGCTATGAAACAGAAGCCCCCAGATCAACCTGTTTTAGCCCTAAAGACATTCAGTGGTGACAGATTGCCTCAACTCTGTCACCATTGAGAAGCATAGACTGTAACTCATTTGTGTATATATTTGCCTGCTTTAACCTGTAAATAACTTTCTCCTGTCTTTTTTCTAGTTAATCTTGAGTTAGTTTACTATAGGATTGGCTACAAGCATCGTCTTTGATGTGAGATCTGAGATACAAATTGACCTGGGTAAGCGACTGGTCCCTTGAAACTGGAAGCAACCTAAATCTTTTGGGATCTTTGGAAGCAACCATCACTAAGTCCATCTTGGTAAAATAGACTGGAACGCTCAAGGGGACAGACAGTCTGTGATTCCATGGTCAGACTGTTATAGTGCATCAGGAGTTCACATGTGTTACAGGGTAGCTGAAATCTAATTTATTAAACATACAACCCAATTGGGGTTTCTGCCCTGCCTTTTTGACAGGCTGCGCTAAAATTGGGCACTTATGGTCATGAGCCACTCCAGACAGCACGACATAGCTATATGGGTTTAACGATACCAACATAATTGTAGTGCTATATAACTGGTAAAACTTTCCCGAGTAGACAAGCCCTGAGCAAGACCTTGGGTCTGAATCATTTGGTTTTGCTGGTGTGAGCTATGCACCACATGGGATGTTTCCTTTAAAACATGTTTCTGGCTTTTACAGGTGGCTTTATCTCCAAGAATGATCATGTTCTCCGAAAGGATAGGTGCTAGTTTTGTAAGTTTATGCACATGACTAAAATTTTAATAGAGATAAGGTGGGTAAGATAATATCTTTTATTGGACCCACTTCTATTAGTGGAAAGAACAAGCTTTTAAGCTTCACAGAGCTCTTCTTCATGTCTGGAAGAGGAAATTAGAGTGTCCAAATTAAAACGTGGTGGGACAAATTGTTACATTAATGGGGCTCACACAGGTTGTAGGAGACCATTTAAAATGAAGAGGGCAGTTAATACCTCTGCACTCATAGGACAGTGTAAGTTTTGTAGGCAACAGGGTGTGTTACAAGTTTCACTGGACTATAAAACAAGTGTGTATGTTAAGCCAATGGTTTTCAGTGTCCAGCAAAGTATGAATTTAAGTTCCCAGACTCATCTTATTGAGGCGTTAGGCTGGTTTCCGCTGAGGACAAGGACTAAGAGGTCAGATATGAACTCACTGCTTTGTGAAAAGTGTTTTGATGTATAGTAGTAAGTTACATCTCCAGGCCTCAAAAAGTGTAACTATATCCTATAGTTATTTACCTCTGAGATGATACTTGGTTCCCCAGTAATCATCCTTCTGTTTATAAGGCTGTGTACATAACACATCCTTCTACATTTATTAGGAGTGAAAAGGGCCTGATTCAGATCTTACGCATGTAGATGCATATCTTTTTGAACAATGTGAAAACACAGTAGCAGAACATTCAAGAATGCGCTAATACCCAAGGGCATAACCAGAATCAGGTCCTTTGTATGGCTGATCCAAGAATTGATCCTCATATGTAAATGAGGATCAGTGGAAATATTTAGAAGTCCTGGAGTTGTTGGTACCCAGTTCAGGGAGTGTGTGGCATGGCTGAGAATTATACAGAATGTATGAAATCCTAGTAGTTGAGTAGTCCAGTATCCTGTCTGACACTGGCCAGTACTAGATGTTTCAGAGGAAGGTGCAAGAACCCTGCACTAAGCACTGAGCTAATCTGCAGCTCGTTATCTCATGTGAAAAATCAAACTAGTGAGCTATCACATGACTTTTTATGCATTTTAAAAATTAATTGCTGATACAGTTTTGAAGGGATTTATCCAAAGGAAATGTACCTTTCAACTAGGCATGTTTCTTAAAATTTTTGCAAAAATTATTATAAAATTAATTTAAACATGATTAAGGTTAAGATTTTATCAGTTACCTTAAGTAAAGTCAGGGACGCGTCATGGGCTTCCGTGAATTATTGTTTATTGCCAATGACCTGTCCCTGAGTTTTACTAGAACTAATCATGACAAAATGGGGCTGACTGGGGGGGATGAAAGCCTGAGCCCCACTGGGGGGGCGGGATCCAGCACTCACTGTCACTCTGTGGCTGACAGCTCAGCCTCTCCCCCCAGTCCCCCGCTGCCCGAGGCAGCTCAAAGCTGCAGAGTTATGGGCTTGGAGCTCTGGGTCCCCCCCACCACTTGTGGCTGCTTGGAGTTCTGGCACCAGCAGCTTGGAGATGCGGGCCCCCCCTCACTGCTTGTGGCAGACAGCTCTGGCCCTGCTGCCCCAGGGCTGAAGCAGAAAATGTCATGGAGGTCTCTGGAAGTCACAGAATCTGTGATCTCCATGACATAATCTTATCCTTGACCATGACACTTGGCAGGGAGGGAGGGAAGGACTGTGAAGGAGAGCTGGCAGCATTTGTAAGATATGGCTGGAGTTTAGGCATACAGATAATTATATTGAAATATAAAACCTTATGCAGTATTTTTAACTTATTAGTTAGAAGTGCTGTATGCCCTGTCGTAGTTTTGTACTACTTCAGAGCTTACTTCTCATAGATTTGGCTTTCCATTCATTCCCTAAGGATTTTTCTATCACTTTGTAATGTCAGTTACATAGAAACAGATGTGTTCTCATTCTCAGCTTCACTGAGACATTTTTTAAGAGCTTTGTTGTTCTAGAGGCATCTCTAGTTAATGTCATGTTGAGTTTTCACTCAAATCACGGATCAGCCCCCTTTATTTTGTCTGAAAGATACTGTGTAAGTTTCCCACTTCTGCAGCTCAAAGTCTGAGTAAAGATAGAATTTTTTGAGGATTTTCAAGTAATAATCTGTTAATTGAAGTGTGGCCTTTTTAATAGCAGTCTGCCTAACAAATGGCATATTACTACTCTTCAGACTTTCCATATCGTTGTAATGCATTGAAAACTTAAGCATAGGCTACAATTGGAGTTATAATTAGCAAGGTTAACAGCTATATTTACAGTCAAGGCCAAGTCACTAGTTCAGATCCTTCTTAAATAGTGTCAGTATGACGACAGAGGTAATTTAGCCGATTACCATTCCTCTTTAGTTAACGTGTGTGCTGCAATTCTCTTGATTAAACTGAGTCAGTGAAATGAGAGGTACTGTACATAGGTGTCAGGAGCTATCAGTGGAAGACTACTGCTAAATCAGGGAGAACTATATCCTTTACAGAGCTGTTAGGCAAAGGTCCCTGCAGGCAAATGAGCCCCAAAACATTTGAGGTTACACGTTTCCTATTTCAATATGATTTTTGTCATAGTTTCTCTGCATCACTTCACTTCCACTAATCTTCCACCCAGTCCTTTAAGATGAGTCATCTTTAGGGACAAAGAGTAGCTTTTGCCACCTTACTTGACATGGACATCAGAGCTGGATCCTTTGTAGTACACAGCATGGCTCTCTCCATTTGCTTGCTGTAAGTGAATAGGCATTGTTGTCTATCTTGGGGGATGCGGGGGGGACAGAGCATGCCCTGTTCCCCTGACCCCTCCCTTGTAGTTGACCTGTTGGCATAGATTGGACAGTTGCCTGAGGGTGAAACCTGCTCCCTAGCTTCAAAACAGTATTTAGACTCATTAAGAAGCCTCCTTCTGTTACCCATACACAGGAAAGAAATTGCTGTGTACTTTTAGTGTTTCAGGATCAGTCTTCCTCTGTGCTTTGCCTGACAGCTCTGTGAGGAAAACATAAAAGCAGAAAGAGTATTTCCGGGAGTTTCAATGGGAAATCTTTGTGCATAGGGAGTGGAGCCTCTCCTCTAATCCTTGCCAGCCAAACTTCTAGAGACATTAAATTTCCTACTTTCTGGTGAAATTCCTCCCTGCCAGACTCCCTAAGATCTTCAAGATCTCTAGTCCCATTTGGACCCAGAGTAGATGGGTCTTTCCCAATCTGCTCTCCTTTCCTTTAAAAAAAAAAAAATCAATTAGCTTCAGAAGGGAATTTTTCTAATTAAATTGGATTTGGTAAATAGAGGAAATAAACCAATATTTGAAAGGAAACTCGGGATAAGGGAACTTACTGTTCTCAGAACTCACCTGAAATCTTCTTGTTTCCTCCCAGTGTTGCTTCTTGAATCTCATCATCTCTCTCTCTCCTTCACTTTCATTCTGAGGCAGTGCACCCAGCTACTCTTCTCCTATTAATTCACCAGGCCCACAGAGGCAATGAAGACTTAATTTTCCTTTCTGATACCATGCACTAGTGCTGAGCTTTGCACATACAGAATGATGTCAGAGTGCAGAGCTGAGGTTGGAAACTGCCCCAATGAACTTTGAGAAGTTTACTCACTAACAGCTCAGGCTGGTAAGTGGAATGTGGAAATATTTTCTCTCCCCTTCCTGCACATTCCTGGGGGGGAAGAGAGGCTCAGCATAGAAGTAATGTTTACACAAATGCTCATTATAACTAAATTCAGGGAGTAGGGAAATATTCAGGATGAACTTTGCAGACCCGGTCATAGCTTATTTCAACTCCATCATAAGGTATAGAACTCAGTCCTTCATCTTCGGTGTTGTATCATTAGATAGTACTTCTGTTTTACTCATGGGAAGAATTAGTGAGCCTGTTAGTTAATTATAATGTTCACACTTATTATAGTGTATATTTTTCTTAAATACATGACTTCCATACTTAAACCTAATATTTACTACTTTTTATGGGTCTCCAACTAACACTTTTGAACTGGCAAGTGCTGTGTGCCACGGGCTGTATGTTCAGAGGGTATCCATACATGCACCCACAAAATTTGAGTGTACACACGACATTTGCGTGATATGTCCCAGTCCCCAAGACTAACTCATGTTTGTTTAAAGTGCAAGCAATAGTTAGATATTAATGTTTAATTTTTGTATGAAGTAATGCGCACAAGTGGAAATGCAAGTATGTATTAATTAAGTTATATAGGTGGATGAAAAGAGGAAGACACTGGGAATTAAAATAACTCAATTTATACAGAGGTAGCAGGTAATCAGGAAACTATTTGGTATAATGTTGCATGGTAATACATAGACAGAAATTTTTAATGACTTTATTATACGTGGATAAGTACCTAAACCTGCAGTTCAGGATTTATAGATCTGGCCAAGTCCTTTTACAGTGGGAGCAGTGTTCCACAAATGTAGTTCCTTAAATGAGGTAAACACTTTAAGATCCAGTCCAGAAAAGATGACAGCTCCTGGCTCTCTGCAAGTAGGCAGAGGCTTAAGAATCAAATACCTACCCTTCCTGTAAATAATTGATTGTCTTTGTGCTCAAAATTCCTGCAACATTTCTGATATTTTAATAAGTTGTATCTTGATTTGTTTTCCTGCTACAAGTTTAAGCCTGAAAAATGTAAAACAGTTGCATGTTTGTAGATAAAAGGGGGAAAGTTAAATATATTTTAACGGAGCCATTCAGAGTATTGAGCATATAAATCTCTTTGTCACTTAAACAATGCACCAGGTGAACTGATGCTAGTGAGATCACTTTTCTTTTTAGGGAAGTAAATAATGCTATGCCTCCAGATTTGATCACTGAAATTTTTTTGTGTGTACAAAGCTTACCTAGCTTGTAAGATGTATTTAGTTTGTATATGCTATACAGAAAACTGAATTTCCCTAATTAAAAACTAGCATAGGACATCCACATTGGATTTACAGAGTTTGTGAGCCATTCTGGAATGAAATGCCTCCCCAGCTTCAGTTCTTCACAGAGAAATTTAGTGGATTCCTTTTAAACTGTGTACCATTGCTGAGTGATGCCTTGCATGAGATCTTTATCAGAATTACTCTGATTAAAATAAGAGGTATTTCATCAGACAAAAAAAATCTAAATATGATTTTGCTGTGCACAGCTTAAATTGTTGTTCCCATTTAGTATTCAATAAGAAGTTTGATTTTATCATTAAAGCAGGCTCCATGTTGTCTATTAGCCATTTTGTATCAGAGCCTGATATCCCTTCTGAGAGTCCAGAAAGAGAATCCATTTGGGAGCAGAAAAGCATCCTGGCTCAAACAGATAAATATCCCCTTCTGAGCTATATTTTGAATTGTTTTTCCTTTCATTTTACTTGCTGCAGTTTAATGACTGAAGGCATAAGTGGTCTGGAATCCGAGGCAGTGAGTATGTTTGTTTGTTTTTTAATCCTCATTAGCCAACAGTTCTGTTCTTCTTTAGGCTTTAGTTTACTGTCAAGTGTCTCAAAGCCATCTTGTTTAAGGTATGTCATATCCTTCAGAAACCAAATCACTATGGTGATACTGGCAATATTTCTGGGGAAAAGTGTGATCAAATGGCCTATTTGCATATGGACAATTTATGACTTAGAGGCCAACCTGCAACTACTGCATATTTCTCTTTTCTACCATGTGTATCTCTGGATTGCTTGAGATCACAACTAGGAAAAAACAATGGCAAAGTGAACAACCTATCAGATTTATCTGAACGCTAATATATGGAAGGAGGAAGAAGCTAGGACTGACCTCAGACTAGCACATGAATTAGAACACAGGAGGGCATAAAACTTATATTAAGTTTGGAAAAAACTAATTTGGAAGGATTTGTTTTTAGGCTGAAGAAGACATACTGTAATTGTACAGTGTAAACTAATGCGGTATTGATGATGCTGTTGTAGCAAAGAAACTTAGTTTTTATAAAAGTTTAAGTTCTTTGAATGACTGACTGATTATCCTCCAGTGACAAAATATCCAGATAAATCTTCAGGTGATTAAATGTTGAGGCATTATGCATAGATTGCTTTTTCCTGGTAAGAACACTTTAAAAAATTCAGTTTAATTGCAAATTCATTGATCAAAGATCTGTGTTTATTCTCTGAGTGAGCACCGTGAAATCCTGACCACACTGAAGTCAATAGGAGTATTGCCATTGATTAGTGGGGCCAGCGTATCAACCCATGCCTCCTTAATACCCATAGCCGTATGTCCTACCTCTCTGTGGTGCACTCCTAAGTGTTCAAGGAGCAATGATGTAAACAGGCAATAAAAATTCATTTAGACAGTTTGCTGTGTCATGATTCATCCAGAACACCCACACAGTTATTTGATGTAGCTAAACTAAGTAGAGCTCTGAGGAAAATATTACCTAAGCTCTTTCAAAAACCTGAAGTTTACCTGTTTCCTGCTCAATATTGATGTTATATGGAAGGAAAAGAACAATCCTACCTCATCAGACAAAACCAATTTACTTGCAGTCTGGAAGTGGGTGGCAGTGAATGGGAGGAGAATCTCGCCAAGGTTTGGAGTCTGATTCAGATACTTATCCAAACCTTTGAGGGTTGTCATGGAGACATTACCTTCTCCCCATGTTCAGGCCACTATTGCCTCAGTTTCCATTCCTGGTGTTCTAATTGGTTAATCTCTCCAGTTAAACTGAAACTCAACCTTTTCTGGGGTAACAGAAGTCCAAAGGAGAGTCCAGGCTTTTTTCCATTCTTTCTCTTGGCCACAGCCCTTTCCTCAGGAATCAGTGTTGGTCTTTGAAACTTCTCTTCACTCTCAGCATTTCAGAGACACCCCCAGCATCTGTTCCAGCTGAAGGAGAACTTCTGCTTTCCCTGTTCCAAATATTTCAGTCTTGGGCCTTATACAACAAAGTAGGTATCAGGTCTGAGAACTGTCTCCATTTCTCTTCCCCCTTAGTTACTTCCTTGGGCGCTGCTATAATCCATTAGATTCCCCCTGGGGAACCAGAATTTATCTGTCTGCATTCCTGTCTAGTGACAACTGTCTCAGTAGAGTACTTTACCCAGAATCTGGCTGTTTCTTAGGTCCTTTCCATGCCCTTTGATTGGTGCTATCCACTAGAGGACCTGCTCTCTGCACTGAGCAAAGTGAGTTGCTTATATATAGTCTTTGCAATGAGGCCTACAAGTCCCAGAAATCTCCTGGACTACAGTCCCAATGTCTCTTGTTGTACGAAGTAGGGTTGCCACCTGCTGAGGTTTCCCCATTCTCATTCCTTTTTTAAGGTAGATGACCTTGGAAATGTGTAACGTTGCTCAGTACACATTGCCACCTGTCCAGTTTATGGACTCAGGATCATCCTGAAGGTTCTAGGTTTTTGTACCTCAGGTGGCAACCCTAGCAGGAACAAAGTAGCGCAGGACTGTAAGCCTGCCTTAAAAAGTCAGAGCACCCTGTTACAAAGCTCCAGAAGAGATCATGTGGTTTCCATAGACTTACTGTCTTGTACAGGCTCTGACTCAGCCCAGGAAATTGACTCTTTGGAATAGCCTATATGAAATCCTGGAAGGGTAGGCAGAATCAACCAAAACAAATTGCCTGCCCCTTCAAATAGGGGAGGGGCCACAGACCAAGAATCAGCTAAAGATGGGGGACAACAAATGATAAAACAGGAGGCTCCTTGAAGTAGTGTGTAGGGCATGCATGCTGATACTTTCTCCTCCTAACCACACTCCACCCTCAAGGGCTCTTGTTCGAAGGCAGAGATTTTCCCAAAGTTCTGTACTATTTCAAAAGGTGTATTTGAAGCTAGGGGGAAGGGCAGGAGAAGGCAAGTAATGATTGCCTGAAATGATTCAATTATTATTCAGTTACTTTTGAAATACATTCCTGATGGCTTCATGAAGCATCGTGAATTGATGGGCGCTGAAGACGTAATAAAAGAGAAATGAACTAAGCAAAGAATAATTGTGTACTTGTAAACTATTCCTGGACACTAAAGTCAGCCATCACACTCTGCAAAAGAAAGTGCAGAATCCTGAAGCTGATGAGTGTTTCTACGTAAACCAGAAAGTGATAGATGGAGGTGCTTATATCTAAATCCTTCTAGAATAAAAAGGACTGTATTGTTTACCTGCTGAGCTACAACTTAATCAACTCCTTGATGCTCTGCTTGTCTGTTTTAGACACAGAGAAAAGTTCAGTTTTGTTCAAACATAAAATAAAAATAGAAACTAAAATGATCTTTTCTTCCTGCACAACTATTCTGAATGTTGCTTGCTCTAGAAAGGTAATTTCTGGACAGCATTTCTGTGGTTTCATCTTATGCACCTTTAGAGAAGTCGTGCACTTACTACATTCTTACAGTTTGCAAATTTGCATGGCCTTTTCCTCCTAATTTAACTCATTTGTTTCATGTGTGGAGGGGTGGTTGTGAGGGAGGACAAGAATAAAATCTATGTGGGAGTTGGTCAGGCATCCAGACTTTCTCTTTCACATACCCAATTCCAACAATGTGGGCACTGTTAGGTCATAAGAGTTGGGTTAGGTACCAGAACAGTAACATGCAGCAAGGTGAATGAGTACAAATGACTACATAAAAATAGCATACACTGATTATCTGTGTAATATTACTTTGAATACGCAGTGTTGTAGCTGTGTTGGTCCCAAGATATTAGCCAGACAAGGTGGGTGTGGTAATATCTTTTTAGTAGACCAGTTTCTGTTGGTGAAAGGCAGAAAAGCTTTCAAGCTTACAAAAATGAAAGCTTGTCTGTCTCTCACTAACAGAAGTTGGTCAACAAAAAGATACTACCTCATCTACCTTCTCTTTCTCGTTACATTGAATAATTATCCCAAAAGGAATCCAGGGTTTATTTAAAAAACAAACAAACAAACTTGTGAACTATAAAACATATTTGCTCTTCTAGGATTAAATAAGAAATAGGCTCACTCAATAAAATGTGCTGTTTTTCCTCAAATACAACTTAGAGACAGTGCTATTCTTTATTTCTTGTTATGATTTATACAACTATGGTTGAGGCTTTTCCTGAATCATTCTTGTTAACTAGAAAAATGCAACCCAGCAATCTAATGGTGCAACCTATATCTTTTTGACTATTCCTATTAAGAACTATGCTGTACTGCCTGAAAATTAGTCTGATTTGATTTTATGCATAGTTGCTTTCAGATTTTAATAAAGAGTGTATAATATCATTATCTTCAGCAAGGGAGTTTAAGAAGCTCAAGGAAATGTATACAAAAGAACAAAGACGAATTGTATTCAATGGACTGTTACCTTTTGCTAGTATGCTAATGAAAAATGACATCCTTACTTGACATTTCAGTCCCCTTGTGTCCTTTTTACTTTAAAACACTAATTTAGCTCATAGCTGAATGTTTCTATAACTCTGTACCATTTGTCTTATAGAGGACAATGAAAGATGTTTATATTTGTATGTGTGGGGTTATAAGCTGTTTAGTTTTTAATAACAGTACACTATAAAATGACAATGTGAATATTTATGTGAGGTTCCATAATGTTTGCTTATGAATGCTTGTTTATGAATCCTTATGTATTTATATTGGATACTTATATGGCTTGCATTACCATAGTATTGGAATGCCTCATAATCCATACTGTATTTATCCTCACAGTACCTGTGTGAAGTGGAGAAGTGCTATTATCCCCATTTTACAGAAGGAAAATGGAGGCTCAGAGAGGTTAAGTGACTTGCCCAAGGTCATGCAGGAAGTATGGTGGAGCAAGGACTAGAACATATCCTTACCAGTGGACCGCTCTACCTCCCGTGACCCATCTAAAATGCAGTGAGATTACCTGAGCTAATCTCAATGGTATGATGATGCTGAAATACTGCTCTGGAAATAGAAGTCCTAATTTGTGTCAGAATCCATGTTATAGGAGCTGTGTTGCATTAAATCTTTAGATCCCAGTCTTGCAAATGCTTATGCATGTGCTTAACTTCACACATGAATAGTTACACTGGTTTCAGTGGGGCTACTTACACGTGTGAAGTTAAACACATCCATAAATATTTACAGCGTCAGGATCTTAGTGCCATTCAATGTATTGTGTACCAAAACAACTCTGTAGATGGATACCATACCTGATATGTAAAAATAAACTGAATGCCTTAAAAAACTGGTCTTGGGAGCACAATAGCATAATCATATGTGGTGTACAGTAAACATGGAATTTCCATAGAAGAACATCCAGCTCTCAGAGCAGAGACATGTATTTGTATCCAAGTGGTGAGAAGTAGGGGTTCCATCCATAAAATTATTTGAGCCTGGGAATGTCTGCCACAGAAAATTACTTGGTTTAAGGATTATACGCTTTCTGATCATTACTTATAAAACTTCATCTATCCAGCTGTATGTTGTTTTCCTCAAGCAGTGAAACACAATGAAAAGGCAGTTACCTATATTGGAACACCATCTCTATTTCTTGCAAACTGAAATCTGCATCCCTCCTTCTCCAGGCTCTCTGCTGTCACCAGGGAAATAAATATTCAGTTGCAAGAGCTATGTTGCGGCCCATACAACTTATCACTTGAGTTGCATCCTCCACCTCTTCTGTGTCTTGCAAATTTAATTTAGGTGAAATGAAAAAACCAGTTTTTACTGGCAAACTTTATTGTCCACTGATGGTGAAAGTCTAAATCTACTTTGACAAAATGTTTGTGTGGTTTACTGTTGAAAAGGTTGGAAAGGTGGGAGTGAATATCAGGGAATCACTGAGAGCTGCATAAAGATCTATTTCTTTCCCCTGCTGTATCTAGCATATTTATTACTAAAATATCTTCATTTTCACAAATTTGAAAAATTCCCTATTTGCCTGTTGCAAAATCACGACCCAGTTCTTCTTGCACTGAACTCAGTGTAGTGAAGCCCTACTGAAGACAAAGTTTTTGCCTCTTGGTTGTTGGGAACAAGGTCTGACCCTGCCTACTATAATTGCAGTGAGATTCATGGGAAATTCACTTTGCATTTCATTAGACATTTCAGTTCAGTTACAATCAAGCACACATAAGGAACTAAAGACTGGAACTTGCTTGTTATTTTGTTGTGTGGCATGAAGGAAGAGGGTGGGGAAACATGACTTGCACCAAGCATACCCATCTTCCCTTTTTGTAAAAGGGAGATGCTATGTATACCCTGCCCCAAGGAGGGGGAAAAAGGGGGTTTTGAGCTTTTCTGGATGGGAAGAAAACACTTGCTGTGCCTGGAAGGAGTCTTAGCTTTCATTCCTAGAGGGAGGGGCTGACAGCTGTGCCTCGTTAGGGAAGTAAATCTTTAAATGAAAATGTTTTGCTATGAGAGGACCATAGTTCCAAGAGAGACCAGTCTATACCTCTATCGTAGGCCAAAAGGACACTTCCCCACAAAGTCTAGGCCTGACTGAATAGAGAGTGAGAATCCATAGTTGGTTATGGAACTTTTAGTATAGAGTCCCCTGATTGTCCAGGAATGTTCATAACTTAACATTTCTTGAGTGTCATTCCATACATATAACAGTGCTGTGCCAGGGTGTGAACTCTGTATCAGATGTATCCAGAGACTGTGGTGGGGCTGCTACATACTTTGTATCCCATAATAAATCATTGCAGCGCTTCCATTGGCTTATGATGGATATTTAAAGTATCAGTTGTCTTATACAAAGTGTGAGATACTATGAATAATTCAGTATACTTTCTAACTAAAGACCAATATTTCTCCCTCTTCTAATCATTTCCACTCTTTTTTTCACCACTTCTGCTGCTGCTTTTTTTTTTTTTTTTTTTTTTTTGGTAACAGTTTTAAATTCATATTATTGCTGCTGCTTCCGGAACATATGTCGTCTTTGCATGGAATCTGTTCTTCCAAAAATACCACTACTTGTCAATGTATGATATATGATCTTACATACGAAGGGGAGATACTGATTTCATTACTTCAGGACCAGTGTCAACAGACAACCCACTGAAATATGCCAATATAAATAAAAACATTTACCTACCATGACAACTGGCACTATAGATTTAAAAAATATCCGCAATGTCGTATTCGCACAGAGCCTTGATAAGAAGCTAGGCAACAGTAATGTGTTGGGTGTTTTTGTTTGTTTGTTTGTTTTTGTTGCCTCCATCATGAGTGTCAGCTTATTTGTTTAGCTTGCTTTTTAGTGTCTAGGAATCGTGTGTGCGTGCGTGCACGAAGGTAGGTTTATCTGGCTGTGCACAAGCAGTAGCTCTCATCCTTTCTGGGGGTGCTTCCCAAAATGGCATCATAAGGTGACTAGCCAGATGGCGGCCTACATAGATGAATACTTGGAGCTCCCACTGAAGTCTGTAGTGGTTGGGAGCTTCTAAGACTAGAACTAAACCTTTTATGTAAAGCATTTATTTTATATTTGTTTCCTCGTTTATTTTGACAATTAAACTCTCTCCACATCATCCCCCATGCTGTAGCCAAGTAAGATGGCCTAGTGTAAAAGGCTCAGTGGGAAACAATCTATTGAAGTCTGAGGCTACAATAGTCTCCTTTACTCCTGCCCCTCCACTCTACAAATATCAGTAATCTCTGGATCTGCTGGCTGCACTTTTATTGGTCTTTGTCTTTCCTTCTAAAAACTAGCAAGGCCCTTTGGAGCTGGGTTCTACCACATGCAAGTGGACCAGAACCTCTCACTAAATCTTGTCTGCCCTTGTTCAGTGGAGCCATGCTTATTCTGTTTCTGCTCTATCTGGGGCTCTTGTCACTATGGAGTAGGTAGCAGGGTTTAGCAGCTTTACAGTAGTAAATATTTCTGAAACTGCTTGATCATCCTCTTGCTCTTAAAATCAGGATCAACTGTTGCTTTCATTGGCATTTCTCCTGCATGCATAGCACATGCTCTGGTTTTTCAGTTTCACTTTTATTAAATCAGCAGCATGTGGTTTATAAGGTCCCGATAAATAGTTACTGCATGGTGCACCTGTGGCAAAATCACCAGTCAATAGTGCTTTAATAACATCCTTTCTAAATCAGGAGATATTTAAATATAATGCTAAATTTAGGTGTTGGAGTCAGTGATCCAAGTCCTCCTATTCATTCAGATGTCTGAGTTTAACATCTTATTATCCGTTCTCTGGTAAGTAAGCCTATAGGTCTAACATCAAGGTCTGGAAGATTTTTCCTGAGATTTACTTTACTTTTTCCTCTTCTCAGTTACTGTGTATTTGTAGTCATTGTTCCCCCAAGCTCAACATAATTACTTTTCAATCTCTTATCACAAACTAGTACCTCAAGTCTCCTGATCACTTTTATTTCTCTTCTCTGTATTTTTTTCCCTTATTTGTCTGTATCTACCTACTGCTGAAATTCCCTGAACTGAGCACCATATTCCAGGTTTAGTCTCACTAGAAGAAATAAAAGCTAAGAAAAAGGCTTTATCCCCTATAGATATTGTAGAGAGACCTTAATTTTTTCAGACCTTAATGAACATATGCTGTGTTTGTGCCTTATAGTTATTATATTTTGTCATAAACATGTATTATTCAGTTCTGAAATAATTTGTTTTCCTTAACTTCATTTACGAAGCAAAAAGTTTTGTATTTTTGGAGACTGGTTTCATTTTTACCACTGACTAAAAGCATTTCACATAACACTGAAAGGCTGTTTGTCCACATTTACATGATAATGGAAAAGATTGAACAGTAATGGATACAAGACTGAAAATTGAGGATGTTCTTGCGCTTCTGTTTATAGCCAACTCATAAACAGAATGAAAATGTCCACTTTTCAGCAGCCTTTGTTTCACTAACACAGTGGCTTAACCCTTCTTTTTTTTTTTTCCCCCATTTGAGGATCCCTTTAAAAAAAAAACAAAAAAACAAACAAAAAAAACAAATGGAGGTGAAGACCCTTTTGGAAATCTTAGACATAGTGTGCGGACCTCCCAGAGATCCACGGACCTACAGGTTGAAAACCACTCGACTAACTGTTCCTTTTAAATAAAGACAAAAACCTTTCAATAGTCATTTGATAAGTACACAATTCATTTAAAAAAGGATGTGTTTGAAAGCCAGCATGCGCTAATATGTTTTACCATGGCATAATATAATATGATGTGCCAGTTAATGTGATGCCATCTCATTTGTCAAATAACCTTTTTGGTGCATCAAAAGATAAAGTAATATCAACTGTTATTTGTTCAGCTCATAGGGTTGTGCATACTCCTTCATTTCAGTTCTTTCCAAGCTGTTTGTTTCATTTCCATTCAGAATGTTAAACTTTTCAGCTTTTCACAGTAAATCCATCAGTATCTTCTTGTAGGTTAATTTAAACTCTCAATCTTCAGCTGTCTTCATCAGTGTGAAAAGTTATGTTTGGACAACAGTATTTGATTAAAAAACAGAAGAAGGTTATGGGGTTTTTTTGTTTTTTGATTTTTTTTAAATGTATCATTCATAAGACTTTGGAGGAAATTAACATTGACACATTTGCCTCCAAAAAAAAATTGGATCACAAAGATTATGTAATTCACTCTTTCCTTTAATCTTCTTTTTACTTTTTGTTTTCTTTAGTTGAACTTCTCCTTTAAGAAGGCATCTGGATATTATGTGTTAAGCAATATCTGCTACTAATGGGAATTTATGGGGACAACACTTTATTCTTCAATCCAACTACTGTGCTTCAATACTGTTGTATTAATGCTCACCTCTGTGCTCGGACTTGTGTTATGTACTCACCTTTCAAATAGCAACTTACAATTCTGTTTCTAAGTGCATCCTAATGTTTCTAGTTACACAAAATCACTCTTACTGAAGCAGGTTACCTGGTGGCAGTGATAAAAACTTAGCTCCTTTTTCAGGAAGATACTTTGAGAAACAGATTCTCAACAGGTATAAATTGATACACTGTCATGGAAGTTAGTGAAGTTATGTCTATTTACATCAACTCAGAATCTGTCTTAGATTTTACGGCATGTCTAAAATTCTGTTCAAACTGCTTATTTCATTAAATTGAATAAAGCAAGTGTGCTTGCAGGAGGAAGCTGTGTGGCTTCTGTGTTTGAGACCAATATAGTATTCAAAGAGAAGGAGGAAATAAAGGTTTAATTTAATGTAAACCAAAAGCCTGGGCATGTGAACACAATATGACTACATTGGAGAAATCAAGCAAGATCTATGCTCACTCCAAGTTTGCACTAAATGAATAAGAGAGTGACTGAAATGAAGACTGGATTTTGATCTTGGAGAAATAAATTCCTAAAAGTATAGAAATGTGAATAAATTCAAATCCCTCAGAAATGTGCATTGGAAACACTTTCTAATTTGAAACAACTTACTATTTAAAAGAAATAAAAGTGCTTATTTAAAAAAAATATCTCAATTGAGAAAAGACACAAGCTATATTCTACTACAGAGTTTGTTAGTGGGAACATATTTCAGTACTTGAAGGAATGAAAAATAGGGTCAGGCCCTTAGGTAGTGTAAATCAGCAGGGCTCCCATTCCATCAGTGGAACTATGCCAACTTACATCAGGTAGGAATCTGTCACCATATCTTTATACTTCTCTATAACATAATCAAAAAATAAATCATAAGACTACAAAGTACTAATGTAGCTCTGTATGTATAGTTCTGAGAAACTGCTTCTGAGATGCATCTTTAAATGGTAAATTTTTTATTGCCGTACCTGTCTGCAGAAGAAAAAAAAATCCTCTTAAGTGTTTAGTAAGTGAATTCTGACAAAATGATTTAAAATAGATTTTTTTATTATATAAAATGATCATGGGCCAAATTCTTAGTTGGTGTAAATCAGCATTGCTGCAATGACATCAATGGAGCTATGCGTGTTTACACCAACTATTTTTAATTACTTCAAATACTAGAATACCTTCTTACTAAGAGGTCCGATTGAGGGCCATATAGTGAGCCCTTGCTACTATATTAGATGATCATGTCAACAGAATGTATGTAGGTATACAATAGTGGGAGAAAATATTACAAAATGCTACATGTATGTTAAGTTGCAGAAAAATATATTGTACCGTATTGTTTGTGAAATAGTTTGTTTCAATAATTGTTGACTATCATAATACATACACAGAAAAGGGTAATGTTAAGTTGGCACAAACAACCTTTTACATTGGTATTTACTTTTTTTTTGAGTGCTTTTATCATGCAACTGTAAAGTTCTATTGATATAGGGTTTGTTGTATGGAATTAATATGTATTACACATATGGATATTACATGTATGGCATATACACATGTATTGGGGAACAATTTTTTAGAAATTATAAAAGATATACTTTGACTTCTTGAGAATATACAGTTATACTATAAAAGTGCAAAAGTTTTTTTTGCTTTTCTTGATTTCCAAGTGGCAGAAAAGGCAGTATTTTTAATAAAATCGCCATAGAATGAACCTTATCGTGCATGAAATATTTATCATTTACAAACTTTAGAAGATTATTTTTTTCCTTTGGGAGCTTATGAGTGTCTTCATTGTAACGCACATTACTGTCAGAAATTATGTTACTGTTCACTGGGTACTTGGTTTTTATCATATTCCTTTGCCATTAAATATTTGAGTTTGGCAAGCCACGGAGGCAAATGTCACTTCGGTAGCTTATGTTGTCAGATATAAACTGCATCACTAATGTCCTTTCTCTTTTGATAACCAAAAAGCAAAGTTTAGTGCAAGAGTCAGGCTTTGCAAATTCAGCTGTCTGGATAATTCTAATTAACAGTGTGATAATAAGGTACAGATGGTTTAGAAGTTGGAGATGGCAGTAGTTACCTTTTCAGGGTAGTGCAAGGTGTCCACCTGTTTTTCTACCTTAAAGAAATGCTGTGAGGGCCTGATCCAAACCCCATTGATATCAGTGGAGAGACTCCCCTTGACTTAAGTAGGTTTGGATCAAGCCCTAAATTCTGTCACTATACATAGTAATATTTTTCAGTACAACATGGGGGAAATAATATGTAGCACTGCATCTTCAAAGCACTGTGAAAACATTGAGCCAGATTCTGCTGCCTACAGTGTAGGTGCTACTCAAAATGAATCTAGTCCTTTTTAAGTAAAGGCTAGGTCTGCCCCTCTCACTCTCTCACTGAGTAGATGCTATTCCCTAGTCATAGTCCTCACTGAGTCTAAGAATAGCACTAAAATTCTAGAACCTGTCTATAATTGACTAGTCCTCAGACTATTACTAAAACTCTTATCAGTCAGACTTTCAGATATATAACCAGTCAGTGTTAAATATACCTGTATATTATATAATAGAAGACACTGACAACTGTCTGATGGTATTTCTTATATATCAGATCTTAATTGATGTGTACCTTCTCTAAAGAATTAAAAGAAAAACATGAGTGAAGAGTTTTATCTGAATGGTGTATGAATATGCTTCTGTTACAGGGATTTACAAGTTATGTATGAAAATAATAATTCAGTTAGGACCATAATACAGCCAATTTCTTAAGTTTACTAAACCTGACATTTCTTGGGAAAGTCTGATTAAAATATATGAAATGATACAAAAAGTCTGCCTCTGCCAGAGCAACAAAAATACATTATCAGGTAAGGTAAACTAAACTCAAATGGTTGGGTTAACAATGTATTTCAGATATGTACCCAAAATTGTGCATGCAGCTACTGAGATTGTAGGGACACTTTTGCATGCACAATTATATGCAAGTTGCTCAGACCCAAATGTCCGTTCTTTGCATAAACAGTCTTCAGCTTTTATCTTTAAAACTTAAGACATAGTTTAAAGAGAGTATTTCCATCATATACAGTGAGTTGAAATATTTGGGGCCTTTCCTCACATTAACCAGGAGATCAGGTTATTTCCCAATTCATACAAAATATGGGTAAGAAAAAGACAAATCGGGGGAGGGATAAGGGAAGTTATTGCATGAGTATGTTAGTTAGCAGTGTAAGAATGGGATTGATTACTCCTTCTAAGAAGTCAGAACATCACCTAGAATGGCTAAGAGAATCAGATGTTTAGCACAAAACTTTTCAATAGATCTTCTGTGAGACAGATGATTGTGGATTTAGTTTTACCAGTGCTGATTATTTATTTACCACTGTCATCAACTCTGCTGTATTATCACTCTTCTCCATAATGTTTTTATTTGTTTACATATTTTCTCAGTATTCAAAAATGTGTAATCATCATGTCTCAAATACTGATCCTAACCCTGAAGATGTGTAGGTGCCCAAAAGAGGCAAAACATAAGTACTTCAGCTTTTCAAGGAGAGTGTAATTGATGGAGGATATCTCTGTCTGGGATTTTGAAAAGGGCCTGAGTGATTTAAGCACCCAGTTTTCTTCAATTCCAGTGGGACTCAAACAGATCATTCCCTCAGGGATCTTTAAAAAAATCTCTTTTTATCTTGCCTATTGCATAGCTGCCCCCCACAGAGATTCCATCTGTAGTAAATGTGTGATCAAAGCTGGTTTGCAGCTGGGCACGTACTTTGTTCACCCAATCCTTAAAATCCAGATTTTAGCTCTTTTATCTTGTTTATGCAACTTTATGCAAATATTTTTGTGAACATGCATAGTAATTCTCTTTGAATATTAGACCAATATTATTTGACTGAACTTCTTTAAAATAACTTTGGTGGGCTATCAGAACATAAGAAGGCAGCAGTGCAGCAAAATAGTGGGTGAGGAGAGATTTATGGTGTTTCAGTTCCTTGGTTTTAACTAAGGCAAGTGGGGGGAAAAAAACCCACACTCTTTCGTGATCCTAAAGGCTATTTCCAATAAGGCATCCTATAAACATTATGCACATGATTCACTTTACACACTTGGGCTACTCACAATGTGTAAAGGTAAGCGTGTGAGCAAGTCTGTGGGATCAGACACTAAAGCTGTTACTTTGTCAAAACAACCATTAAGAGAATTATTAACAAAATTACATTCCATTCTCACTGATCTGCATAAATCAGAACGAACTCCATTAAGTCAATGGAGTAAGAGATAGAAATGATTGGAGAATTAGGCTCATAGTATCATTCCCTGTATTCAATGAGTAAAATATCTATTAAAGTTAGGAGCTAGGTGATATCTTCACTTGGAAAAGTATCTAAAAATGTATCTGAACTTGAAGTTCCCATAAAAATAGAAAATAAATTCTCTGAATAGCCTGACTCCACTCCACTCTTTGGGCGCAATCGTAAAATGCAAAACTATAAAGTAGCTGTTCCACTAAAGCACTTCAAATATTTTCAGCCTTGTAGGAAAGCTGAGAAGCCCTCTACTCTGCTGTTAAGAAGCATCTACATAAATCTGTGCCAAATGGAAAATTTTTTTTTTAAGGGAAGCAATTCATATTATACTGTAGAGTGTATTATTCTCTATATATGTCACACAGGTGACATGTAGATTTTGTGTGGATTTTATGAGTTTGGAAAGATTGATCTAGGATGAAAAAGCATCAAGGTTAGAAGAACTGTCTCATACCTTATAGTTCTTACTTCATATATTTACTATATGTAAAATTCACATTGAAAATAATTTGAAAATATTTATTCATAAGTAACTGATGCTATTTTTAAAATTAACTGCAAATGAATTTTAGCTTGATCAAATGTATAAACTTCCTAACAACTTTATTCGTAAAATACAGTATAAATGTTAATACTATGATACCTGCCCATGTGGACATTTGTCTTACAGTAATGTAGTATTCTTTGGTAGAAATCACCCTGCAGGACAGATGGAATGTTAAGTCTTTCTCAAAAGCTTCCAGAGAATACTTGTCCAATTTCAGTGGACCAGTTAAAATAAAGAATAACTCCTCAATACATGCATTACATTTCATGGGCCAAATTCTGCTTTGTTACACCTGTGTAAAACAGATGTCAATGAATGGAGAATCTGGTTCTCTATATTGTTCCCTTTATATAAAAATAGAGTACCTCCATTGGCTTTGTATGAGTGTAACCAGAGTACAGAATTTGTGCCAAGCACAGTGCTTGTATTTAGGAGCCATTCATTATTTTAATTGCTTTAAATATCTCTTCTCTTTCTTTTCCCGCTGCTGCTTTATTCTAGGGAGAAACCATCTTCTCCAATCATTCTATTTTCTTCCTTTCACAAGCTAGTAAATTACTATCATTATTTCATGCTCTTAACATGGTGGACAGGACAAAACCAGTGGAATTACTCCAGATGTACACTGTTGTAACAGTATTTGGCACAGTGTATGAAAGCCCTTTTATAGAAAACAAGCAACTTTAGGATAATTTCCTGTATGAGCAAGTGTTCTTATTGTGAGTGCTTTAAAAGTTGCAACTCTGTCACTAATGGGGCTGATTGCTGAACAAGAAAAAATATTATTTCTCATCCCTATTTCCTTAAGACAAAATATATTGCTATTTAGCCATGTCTTGTACAAGGAAATGTGTTTAAATGTTTTGTTGATCAGCTGTCATTTTAAGGCTGTGTTGCTGTGAGGAAGTGCTTCTGTACAGGAGATAGCAGCACTGCTGTACCTCTCAGGGGAATCATGTCGCCAATCACCATCTCCCTGGCACTGCTCCCCAATTCCACACTGCAGCCAACAGGAGGAGCCACCGTCTGCCCCCCTACAGCAGAGTCGGGGGGAGATCCCAGTCACAAAACTAAAAAACGCAGGTTGGCAGATGTACCACCTTGCGGTGCTGGCCCGGCAGTGGGTGACTGGCATAAAGGACAATGGCCTGTCCAGTGGCCATAGTAGAACCCATGGGGCACCAGGTAGTAGAACCCCCGGTAGCACCAGGACCCCACTTGACACAGTTGCGAAAGACTGGAGCCAGAAAACAATCCATGGCACCGCTGGTCCAGTGTGGAACCTGGACTCAGGATCCAATACCAGCACCAAATCATAGGACCCAGAGGTAGAGACAGCTCTCCTTTGAAGAGGAGGAGGCACCACTCCCTCCCATGGCATTACTATAATCCTCCTCATCCCTGAATGAGGCAGTGACTGGTCCGGCTCCCCCAATACCTCCAGATGATTTCTGGGCTCACCAAGAACTCCTTAAAAGGATCATGCCCAACCTGAGCTTGGAGACCGAGGAGCTCACAGAGTCTCCGGATAGTGTGATGGCCATGGCACTGGCCAAAATCACATTGCTGGTGCATGAAGGGGTGTTGAAGGTTGTCAAAGCCCTTTGGCAGACCCCATCCTTTCTGCCATCAATATCCAAAAAGGCTGAGAAGAAATATTATGTTCCAGCCAAGGGATATGAATGTGTTTTCCCACCTACCCCCCAAATCCATGCTGGTGGCTGTGGTGAACGAATGGGACAGGCAGGACCAGGCAAGTTTGACACCTAAGAACAAGGAGACTAAAAAGCTGGACTTGTTTGGAGGAAAAGTTTATTCCACAACCACTCTTCAGTTCAGAATCTTCAACCAGCAGGCATTGCTGGGGAGATACAATTATAACTTTTGGGACTTCGTAGCCAAATTCAAGGACTTCCTGCCAGAGGACACTGGGCAGGAGTTTGTGTCCATCTTAGAGGAGGGCAAGACGGTGGTTAAAACCTCCCTCCAAACAGCACTGGACACTGCCGATTCTGCGGACAGGTCAATGGCTTCAGCAGTATCCATGCAGAGATATTCCTGACTTCAGTCTTCGGGATTGTCTCAGGAGATACAGCAATCTACACAGCAAAAACAACGAGAGTCCTGTAGCACCTTAAAGACTAATACGTTTCTGCAGGCATAAGCTTTCGTGGGCTGCAACCCACTTTGTCAGATGAATGAAGTGGAAACCACAGATAGGTGTGTGTATATACATCCAAGGGTGAGAAACAACAACGGGGAGGGCAAGTGCTAACAACGTCAATTCAGTTAGGGTAGATGAGTCTTATATTTGCTTTATACAGACTAACAGGATCTATACAGGAACTCTATACGGGAACTCTTATTTGAGGGGAACACTCTATTTTCAGAGCAGACTGGTACCGGGCTTCACAGCCTGAAAGACTTCAGGGCCACTTTGCAATCCCTTGGGCATCTAGGAGACAGTTCCAGTCACCACAGGCACTGCCTAGATCTTTGGATCAGCAGTGGCAAGGAACCTATAAGAGAAGGGACAGAGATAAGAGGTTCAAGTGCTGCTGTCCCACTTCTTCCTCCTCTGCTGCCCAATCGGGGCCTGCACGCCATCAGGGTGGCCCACAACAGGCGTTTTCAGGTTGCGCCCGAGGACAGCGTTGCAGTCTGGCCTCAGGATCCATCTCCCTGTTAATTTTTTAACCGAATGTTCCCCTTCCTTTCTTCATGTGCCTGGATTTAACTGGATCGTTGGGTCCTCAACACCATATCAGATGGTTATGCCCTGCAGTTTACTTCAGTAGCCCCCTTCCACTCACCCTTCCTGTCCTCCTTCAAGGACCCTTTTCACATGCAACTTCTTGTTCAGAAGGAAACCCTTCTATGGTAGGGGCTGTGGAGGAAATTCTTCAAGATGTGAGAGGGTAAGGGTTTTATTCTCGATACTTTCTTAAACTGAAGATCCAAGGAGGCCTCAGACCTATCCTGAACCTGTATTGCTTCAACAGATATCTCAAGAAGTTGAAGTTCTGCATAGTTTCCTTAGCCTCCTCATCCTTTCTCTGAATTCAGGAGATTGGTATGCTGCCCTTGACTTCAACGACACATATTTCCATATTCCAGGGCCACAGGAAATTCCTCCACTTTCTGGTGGGCAAACAACACTACCAATTCACAGCACTACCCTTTGGTCCTCTTTTCTTCTCCAAGGGTTTCCACAAAATGTATGGCGGTAGTGACCACTTACTTGAGGCATTGAAAGGTGCAAGTTTACCCATATTTCAACAAGTGACTCTCAGGGCAAGTTGCAGTTTCAGATCCAGGACAGCCTCAGTCTTGTGAGATCCACCTGTCAAAGTCTACACCTGCTCCTGAATAAGCAAAAGTGGACTCTGTGCCCTGTTCAATGGATAGAGTGTTTAAAAGCGATTCTCGACTCCACACAGGCCAAGGCCTTTCTTCTGGAGTCCCGGTTTCAAGCCGTGTTAGGTCTCATTACAGACATACAATCCCACCTGATCACGACCACTGAGTCATGCCTCAGACTGCTGGCACACATGGCAGCCTACACGTACATGGTCCAGCTTGCTCGTCTGGGTCTCAGACCTCTACAGTCATGGCTAGAGTTGGTGTACACTCCCAGCAGGCATGATCAGGACCTTGTGATCACAGTTCCACTGCATGTCCAGTCATCCTTAACTTTGTGGATGAACCCTTACTCAGGGTTACAGCGATTGCCCTTCTAAGGGCTTTCCCCCATCGTGATGCTGGTCTCCAGTGCTTCAGATCTGGGGTGGAGAGTTCACTTCAATGACCTCAGCACACAGAGATGCAGGAGGATTTCTCCCTCCACATAAATGTCAGGGAGATCAGGACAGTATGCCTGGCTTGTCAGGCATTCCTGCCCTTCCTGTGGCAAGGTAGTCCAAATTCTGATGGACAACACCGCAGCGATGTTTTACATCATGTGACAAATGGCCGGCTTCTCCCTAGTGGGTCTTGCACTTTTGCCTCTCATAGTGGGCCACAGCATCACCGGTTACCCCATCTTCCCAAGGAGGGGGGTAGGGACCCGGGCCCGCCCGCTCCTCTGGGTCCCAGCCCAGAGGCCCTCTGAGTAGCAGATATGTGCTGCTGGCACTGTACTTGTCCCTGCAGACTTTTCCCCTGGGCTATTTTCCCCCCTCTATTCTTCTGGCTTCTTAAGCCCAGTACCTTCCTCAGGACTCCACCTCTCTTCCACACACCACTGTGCTCCATTCTGTTTTCCTTCATGGCTCCACACACTCCTCTGCTCACCACACACCTACTCCTTCAATTCCACCCTGTCTATCAGGAGTAGAGGATTTTTATAGGCACCTGGGTGGGGCCTTAATTGGTGTCAGCTGACCCTAATTACCCCCTAGTGACTCTGGCTAGTCTATAGGGAATAAAGCCCGGATCATTCTAGCATTTACATACTGCCCTTCCAGAACTTTCCTACTGCCCTCTGCACTTGTTATACCACAATCAACAAGCAAGGTAATGCTTGGTTGTCACTCCTGTGACAAGAGGCTATCCGCTTATCGGACTTCTGTGTGCAGAATGCTATTCACATTGTAGTTTTACATTTCCCGGGCACCAGGAATGCGCTGGCAGACCTCCTCAGTAGGTCCTTTTTGTCTCATCACAAATGGTCACTCCACCCAGAGGTTGTCAGCATGATTTTCCAAAGGTGGGGGACTCCCCAAATGGATCTCTTTGCATCCAGACAGAACAGGAAATGGCCACCAGTTCTGCTCTATCTGTGGGTTTGCCAGAGGCTGTCTGTCTCATGCCTTCCTGCACTCTGGGGCAGAGGCACTGCTGTACACCTTCCTGCCAGTACCACTGGTCCCCATGGTCCTGTTGAAGATCAAATGGGACAGGGTAAATGTGATACTGATAGCCCTGGCCTCACCACAACAGCACTGGTTCGGCATCCTGCTGGAGCTCTCAACAGCAATTCTGCTGAAGCTGCCAGTTCAACCAGACCTTCTGTCCCAGGACCATGGCAGTCTGTTGCTTCCGGTCCAGGCATCCCTGCACCTGACAGTGTGGCTGCTGCATGGCTGAATGCAGAGGAGCAGCAGGCTTGCTCAGCTCAAGTTCAGAGTCAAGCAGGTGTTCATGGGCAGCAGGCAACTTTCTACCAGAGCAACATACCTGGCCAAATGGAAGAAGTTTTCCGGTGAGTCCTTGAACCAGAATCTTTTCCCCTCACTGAACCTCAGTACAGTTCATATTGGCTACATGTTACATCTCAAGCATTAAGGCCTAGCTTTCTTGTCACTTAAGGTTCACCTGGCAGCAGTTTTGGCCTTCCATCCTCCAGTCCAGGGTAAATCAGTTTTCTCCCAGGACACCACAATCAAGTTCTTAAAAGTCTTTGAAAGACTTTACTCACAAGTCATGGATCCTATTCCTCCCTGGGACCTCAATCTTGTACTTTCAAGTCCCATGAGCCCCCCCATCAAGCCATTAGTGTCCTGTTGTCTGCTGCTCCTCTCCTGAAAGGTTTCCTTCCTTGTGGCAATCACCTCAGCATGAAGGATTTCTGAGATCAGAGCACTCACCTTGGAACCACCTTACACAGTGTTCCATAAGGACAAAGTCCAGCTGCAACCCCACCCAACCTTCTCACCAAAGGTGGTGTAACAGTTCCACGATAACCAGGATATGTTCCTGCCTGTGTTCTTCCCAAAACCACATAGATCCAGTGAGGAGCGTAGTTTGTGCACCCTAGATGTTAGACAGGCCTTGGCCTTCTCCATCAAAAAGACTAAACCCTTCCAAAGGTTGACAGAGCTCTTCGTCGCAGTGGGAGAAAGGTCTGCCAATCTCCTCTCAGAGGAGCTCCTCCTGGAGAACTGCCTGCATCAAGTTCTGTTCTGAGCAAGCAAAGATGCCTCCACCAGTGATTTGTCACAGCTCACTTGACCAGAGCGCAAGCCTCATCAGCAGCCGTCCTGGCTCTGGTGCTGATCCAAGGCATCTGCAGAGCTGCTACCTGTTCTTCAGTTCATGCTTTGTCATTCGTTTATGCTATCTCTCAGCAGGCTTGTGACAACACAAGCTTTGATAGAGCCGTACTGCAAATGGCACATCCATGAACTCCAAGCCCACTTCCAGCGATACTGCTTTGAGTCACCTAACATGGAATGAACATAAGCAAGTACTCAAAGAAAAAATGGTTACTAACCTTTCATAACCGCTGGTCTTCAAGATGTGTTGCTCATGTCCATTCCATGACCCGCCCTCTCTTCACACTGTTGGAGTTGATGTCAGGAAGGAACTGAGGGTGCGCAAAGCTGGCGGCACCTCGTATACTGCTGCATGAGTGCAGGGCACCAGAGCTGTCCCTATGGATACCACTAAGGCAAAAAATCTCTGACAGATTTGCACGAGGGTGCACACACACACCTAACGTGGAATGGACATGAGCAACACATCTCAAAGGACAACAGGTATGAAAGGTTAGTAACTTTTTTTTCACTGTCCCGTTGTCACTGTGCTTTTATCTTGTGATAGCTCTTTTCCATTAGTTACCTTGTGATAAAAAAGACATGTTTTTACCAGTGTAGACAAGGCCTGGGTCACCAGTACCAACAGGTATCCACTTGATCTTCTGATACGGATGTGTCTCCATGGTAGCAGCAAAGAACATCAACCAAATTTCTTATTTAAAATTCTAAGTTGACATTTATGAAATGTCCTAAGCATCCCCAGTGCTTTAAAAATACATAGAGGCCTTTGGCAGATCCTCAGCTGGTGTGAATTTCCATAGGTCCACAATGGAACACTGACCGTCTACATCAGCTGAGCATCTGCCCCCTTACAACTGCCCTGGGAGATCACAGGATAACAATTCAAACACAAGGGGACAAATGCTAAAAACGTAACTTAACAAATGCACCTCATCCCACCCAGTGTATTGGCCTGACAAACACAATGTAACCAGTGGTGTTGTGTAAAAATGTACCTTTGATAAAAACTTTGCTGCACAGTTACATTCTGACAACGTTTAATCCGAAGTTTTGAGCTCTCTGCTATTCCTTTTTCCTGGGTTCTGCTGCTTTCCTTCTCCTCTCAAACTCTATTTTACACAGTGAATCCATATACTGTTATCAACTCTCCCTGCTCCCTCTCTTTTGTTTTCTTCCTTTTATTTAAAGAACACTTACCTATTGTATGTCTTCCAATATGTGGGCATGCAGAAGATTCAGTTTGGGATAGCGTTAGTCTTAACTGAATTGTCTTACCTTTGAGATTTTATAATTTAAAAAAAACGTTATTACTTTGTCAGTTTCTGTGGTTTAATATTAGTATGTGGAAGATTACACTTTGCTTCAATTTTTATAACATGCTTGCAGTCACAAAATGGTCTTGTGACAGGATGTCTTAGCCATGGAGATTTTTTGCTACAAGATGTTTATCTTAACAAATGGACTTCTCATTAGATAGTCATATCACATCTACTAGGACTGTCACCTTTGGATGAAGAATGAAATCTGATTCTAGCTGCAGATAATTACTCCTGAACTAGCCAGGACCCTCAGATCAAAGATCTGCACTCATAACATATCAGATCCTCTTCCTCTTTCTCTATCCTTCCACCCAGTGCTGTTGAGAACACTACAAAAATACGCTGAATTTCTCATCCATATTTATACAGTTTACATACAAGCTTATGTATAAATTAAAAATGTAGAAGCATAAAAACATGGAATCTCTGTGGCCCAGTGAAGATTGGTCTGGGAGTCAGGAGATCTTGGTTTTATTTTCCACTTTGGCCTTGGACAGGTCACTTTTCTGTGCCTGTGTTCCTCTCCCATCTTTTGTCCTCTCTGTTTTTACAGTATAAACTCTTCAGGACAGGGATAGTCCTTTATTATATGTTTGAACAGTGTCTAGCCCAATAGGCACCCTCAGTGAGGGCCTCTAGTAGTAAATGCAAAGTGTGGGGCCACCAAAAAAATGCGTTTGTTCCTCCCACAGTATGGCAAATTCAAACCCAAATTCTTAGTTATTCCCCCATATGAAGGGGGCATAATTTTTCTGCAGCATGTTCAAACTCAGATCTATGGAAAGTTTGGATTCAAATGAGTACCTATAGAGCCCAGTTTTCAAACATGGTCGTCAAACCGAGATGTCCAATTCCTTCTTTACAACACATCAATGGGCACATAGGCAGGCATGTAAATGCCCATTGTACCTTCCAAGGGTCTGTTTCAAGCATTTCAGTTTGAAGCTGGCATGTCCTACTAAGGTACCCATGTCAGTTCTTGCTACTTCATGGTGATTCCGAAGAGTGTGATTGCGAGTGTGGGTGTGAGTGAGGTGCTGGCCACATGCCTGGTACTACGGAGAGTCATTTTAGAAGTTTTCAGAGAGGAAAGGAGCATAATTTTCAAACAGGTTGATTAGAGTCTTTTTTTTTTTTTTTTTTTTTGAGTGGAACTGTTCCATGCTGAATGGAAGGGAGAATTAGAAGGAATAGTTGATAACACACTCTTGAGAAGCTGAGCCCAACACTATTGCAGTGGGACTCAACAGCTCCTGACATTAACTTTTCTTGGTGCTCATTAACTTCTTTGTAGATAAGTCTCTCCTCCCTTTTGGATTAGGATTTTCTGACTGTCCAACTGCTTTCCTAATAAAGGGGAAAAATCCCCAGTTATACTGAAAGGTCCATTCTCACCAGTCTCTGCAGCTCATTCCCTTCTTTCCAAGTCAGCTTTCCCTG
Source organism: Mesoclemmys tuberculata (assembly GCA_007922155.1). Taxonomy (NCBI): domain Eukaryota; kingdom Metazoa; phylum Chordata; order Testudines; family Chelidae; genus Mesoclemmys; species Mesoclemmys tuberculata. The sequence goes on from ML675631.1 coordinate 9,636,237, forward strand.
TCCCTACCTACTCACCCATCCCAGAATGATACAGTTGGTCTGCCAAACAAGCTCCATCCCTTCCCTCTGCCTCTCTATAGTCCACGTCCCATTTTAACTTTGCTTTAGAACAAAACACTCATCTTAACACTGTTTGAAACACGTCTCTATGATATGATTAACCCTTGGCTCTTTATAAATAAATCTCAGCCCTATAGGAATGATGTCCCAGGTTTGTCCACTAGGTGGACTGAGGGCATGAGTCTACAAAAAGGCTCAGTATTCCTTTTCATAGAGTGAATAACAAGCAAAACTGTGGGTTGGTTGGTTTGTTTGATGCTACAAAAGGATAACATCTCCATCTTCAAGATAGAGACACAGTCCTAGTTTGTGATCTTAGTTAGGCTTGAGATTACTGATTACAATCCAACATCACAATAAGGTTCTGGTGCATAGTTACATGCTAACTCTTATGAAAATTTATCTATTCTTTCAAATCTAGTTTAATTTTTATTTTCTGTTTACATGTGTTTGTATTATAGCCCATTACTAACTACTACTGCATATACATTTGATCTTTTAATCTTCTTTTCCCTATCATATAGAGAATTTCTTTTAAAAAAATGTCTCAGTATACTAAAGTATATGTGTTTGGGGTGGGAGCTAAGCAAACAGAATCTAAGGTAACTGCCTTCAAAGTGTGCCATCCTGTATTATATCGGGATCCAAGGAGATACCATTAATCTTGGAAAATGTAACACCTTAAAAATAAGGGTTAATTTGGCAGGAGTTATAACCCAATTTATTTTATCCTGCACTAAATTTCATTGTGTAGCTGGCTGATTAGCTGTGACCAAATTGTGCCCAAAAGTCTCAGTACTGCATAGTGGGCCACATTTCCATCTTTTCTGTGCTTTTCCCATTTCCCTTTAGGAGTGGTTTGCACTTAAGGGGACACTGAAAGATCGATCAGTCTTTGTATTTTGGGGAATGTGCACTCCTTTCACCCTTGTTACAGGGACCAGGTACCAGCTGGCTGTTAGGAATTGGTACAGGACTCTCATTGTTTTTGCTAACATGCAATGTTGCTGATAAATCCTTAGATCATCCTAATTAGTCATGCCCTAAGTGTGAGATAATCAAACCTGGGATTGTGCCCACCTCCAGAGAGGGGGCAGATACAGGAGATGCATCTTTGCCACTTCATTATCACCTACCGCAGTTGTTAGGAAGGCTCTGTCTATGTCTCCCAGTTGCTATAGAAACACTGTTCTTGCTTATCTTTGTTTCTCTGGTAACAATCCCCTACTTTCTGGCTGCACTCATGCTCTCTGTTACTATAATAGTCCCTTTTGTGGCTTAAGTTATATGTTAATGGCTCACATTGGGTCATCCGACAGATTTATGATCATAGCTTCTTCTTGTACTGTGGATTAGGGGGCTAATTGTTTGGCGGTGTTTTGGAAGCTATGGAGACAAGAATAGGAGAATTTACCTTGCTACAGTTTTCAGATGAATCTGGCAGTAAAGTTATTGAAAGATAGATTTCACAATCTATTCCTTCTTGTGGCACTTGGGTCTAGGATTCACTTAGGAGAGCAGCCTGGCTTGGGGCCAAAGAGTTTGGAAGCCTTTAAGGGAGTATTATGCTGGGGTTCTGGTTATCTGGGATTTCATGAGGAAAGCAGCCAGACATATGGCCTGAGGTCCTGTGACTGTTTAAGGAAAGCAGCCAAAATTGAGACCTTAAGGTTTGGGATTCTGTGAAGGGTGTTTCAATTAGATCTGCTAGATTTAGCTGAATGTAAGGATAACAGGATTATTGCTGGAAATAGGGATTATTGTACATGTTTGTTGTAGATGGTCACATGGCTAGTTTTTTTAAAAGGATGCTCTCCATGGTGCTGAATTTTCAATTCACTGTAATGCTTCTAATATGCTTCTTTTTTAGAAACAATGGACCAGATTCTCAAGTGTTTGGTGCCTCTCCCCATTAGTGCCACAAGCGCAATCTATCTCTAAAGTTGGTCGAAGGAGCTACAGGAAGATCACCCCACTTTAGCCAGTGTAGAGACGCCTGTCTCACCTACTTCTGAGTCTGGCGTAAGAGGCATGGCTGGAGAAAAAGCCTTGCATTCATCCTGGCTTTTTGCAGAAGTGAGCATTATACACTTCTTCCCCCATACTACGCTGTGTGCTCCTGAGCTGTAGGTGAGGTTCTGGTTCCAGGGGTTTAAAAGGAGAAGGAAAGTGATCTGTTGGTTTGAGTATGGTTAGAGTTAATGTAGGCCTAAAATCTTCAAAACAAACTGAAGATTGACTAGCCTATAACATTCTCATGAGTTTTAAATAAGGAATTCATTAATGCGTTACTATGAATAATTTTATATTTTGGGAGAATCTGGAAATTTTTTGTCGCTGTCTTCGGGTAAACAGACACTTTAGTGCCCTTACAACATCTCTTACTGGGGTTACATTATGTGGAGTTTTAGGATTTAGGTGACTATTGTTAATGTTCATAGGAGTCATTTGTGTTACTCTCCATATTCCATGCAGTGAATTTACCACACTGTCCTGAAAGTAAAATAGTCTACTCTTATCGTACCTATAGACAGAGGCATGTTTACTTTTATGTAATTCATTGGATGTTAACCTTTGGAGAGGTGAAACCACTATTTTTAATGTTTATACATAGTTTCTCTATTAGCCTTTTTTGGATTTATGGGTGTATAGATACTGTATATTTATTACTGACTCACAGCTCAAAACAGTTTATCATTTAACCCTTTTATCTGAATGAAGAGTAATATGCTGTGTCTACTATCAGTTTAAATGTGGAACCTACTTTATATGTAATAAAATATGTATGTAATTGTGTTAAAATAAATTTGGGTGATTTTTGCAAACTAATTTCTTCCATTTAGACAAAATAACTATTTTGTTTTCTCCATTATCAGTGTTTTCTATTCTGTTGTATTGGATCTATGTCCTGTACAACTAATGTAGACTGAATGATGTTATGAAGAAAAAGGTAAGAAATGAACTAATAGAATTGTTAGATTTGTTGCTAAAATAGATAGATGCTTGTCACCAGTATATTCACTGAATGCTACAGGACCACTGAAGACAAGTCATGTTGGACAGTTTGGCTACACTTAGAATATTGAAGCCGGTGGCAGTGTTTGGAGAAGTAAGGATTACTTACAGAAGTTTTTCAGGACTGTGTTGCTTTTAGGTTTTATATGTATTACAGTTTAGGAGAACAGAAAATAGAAGAAGTCAGCATATCTCTAGGTTTGTAATACTAAATCAGATTTATTGCCTTATAAATGACACCATTCTTCTCTCATTGCAAAGGGTGGCCATTCCTTTCTTATTTTGCATTAGACACTACAATATTTACATGCTGCTGTGAACTACCTCTGAGCATATCTTTTTGTGTCATCTTTGCCTACCTATTTTCATGTTACCTGTCTCAAGTGACATTGATTCATTAAGTATTGATTCATTAAATCTTGGTAGGATGTTCTGTTAGCAGTGTAAGGCCCAAAGGTATCTTAAACCATATATTGGCTCTTCAGTGGGCAGAAGGAGCAGACTCTCGTGCAGGTGAGATATCTGTGATGAAAGGTAAAGGTGTGTGATGTGGGCTGCAAAGTGCATGGCCAGTGAGTATGTGCACTTTACAGATCTACTGAGCCACACTGATTTTTATTTTCCCCAATACAAGCTAATGGTGTAATCGTGTACAAGGGCCTTACAATGGGTGTGGATGTAACTTATGACTACTTTAAGGTCCCTTTACACAACCAGAGGATATAAAGGGTCCTCAGTGTAATGAGAATCAGATTCACATATCTTTTTCTGATTCTTATGGAGCAGGTTGTTCTAGGCTCTCTGAGTATTTTTTTTTATACAATGAACTGTAGAATATCCACTATGATATACTTGCACAGATATTCCAAGTGTCATATTTCACAAATGTGTAATCTGTCCCTATCTTTAACAAGGTTTCACTGTATCTTCTGGCAAATTCAAAGCTTACATATACCAATTGGCTTGAAATCCTTTTATTTATTTATTTTTATTTTTAAATTTTTTTTAAGGCTTGTTTCAATTATGCAAATGTTGTTTCTAAAATATACTGCTCGATCCTTGCTGTTTAGGGTTACAAGTCCAATATACATTGGAAATGTTTTTGCCGAGTGCAGCAAGTGGTGGTTCGATTTTTTTTCCCCTCTTATTTGTATAGGTTTTAAAGCCAAGTGACACAAGTCGTTTCTAATCTTAATAATGTGATTTTTACGGACTGCCTTTCTTCAGAAGGGGCAGCCAGCAAGAGTGTGCAAGCAAACTGAAATACTGCTATTGACCACTGTACTCTGCATACAAGTAACATAAACAAATGTTACATGTAGAATTGCCATGGAAAGTATTTACTGACCATATGGAAGATATTGCTCACCTAACTTTCTTTTAATGCTAGTAATTTCAGAACACTATATAATGTTGAATTGTCACATGTACAAGTCACCACATTTACTTTTCACTGATGCATTGGTTTGGAAAATTCCATTTTTTTTATGGGTAATTTTTATGGATCAGAAAAAATCAGTAAACCACTGGGCTCAACTCTTAGCCCAGCGGTCATCTGTTTGCACCACTCTTACAGCACAAAGGGGCTAGAAAGTAGATGAATCAGGCCAGTGGGGAATTCCTAAGCAAGTGTGCCTGTTTCACTGATGATATTGCCCTGAGGGTCCACAAATCATGTACAGTAATGAACTTCACTTCTAATGACGATAGCTTACTAAATAATATTGCTTTTTTTATCTCATGAAGTTCCTCATGATGGACTCATGTATAAATCATGCAACAGAGTTGTGGTTTTCCTTATAGAAGAATCATACAGAATTTAATAGTGATTAAATCAAAAGTATTATATAGAAATTAATTGTGAATCTTTAAAAATCACTCCAAAACCCATAGAATGGCATCTTTTCTATAAAATGTATGTCAGCATATAAAAGTATAGAGAATTATACCTCTGTTATACAATTCTATAGATATTAAATTCAGTAGGATTTTTCTAGAAGGGTTTCCTTTCTATTGTATGTTTCTAATTCCTCTTGTTGTCCCAAAACCATATTCAGGCAAGAGCATCCAAATAATCTTTTAAACCAGTTAAATTCCTAGATAAACAAGGCTTATTTCTGTAATAAGTAGCAAACTGAAAGCATAAGTCATTACCAAAGACAGACTGTCAGTTGCTTTGGTCTAAAGTACTTGTAATATATAACAAGTACTGACATTATTGCAGATTGGAGTCTGAAATTGATTTTTTTTTTTTTTTAATTCCAGGATTTCTTATGATAGAACAATTTTATAGTGAGGCACTTGATCTATTGCAAAGATTGTACTGGAGAATAAAGATGTAGTTCTTTTATTTATTTATTTATTTATTTATTTATTTATTTTAAAAGAGTGATATATACTAATTGAAGTATTTCTCCAGAAAGTTTAATTAACTGTCTTTTTAACATTAAGGCCCTGATTCTGCAACTTAATCACATGGGTGGATGCCATGGGTGGATTACCTGTTCAGATGCAGAGCACCATATACCTCAGTGGGGCTCTGTGCAGGGGATGAAGGTCTTACCTTCATGGATCAGATTGCAGGGTCAGGGCCTATCAATGAGGCTGAAACTTTTTGGAAGAAGTGGCTTGCAGAAGCTGCTGGGCATCACTGACAAGGACATGAGTGAGATGCACATCTACTAATGCTGCTACTTGAAGCTTGTTTGTAATTACTTTTCAACATAGAGCTGGGGATTTTGAAGAGCACTCAGTGTACTCTGCTCTCACTGAAGTCAAGGAATTTAACCATTGACTTCAGTGGCAGCAGTTGGACAAATGCTTTTTTAAAATTCCACCCTATATGTTCTGTGTAAAACCTAAAAAAAAAAATTATCAGGAGTGTGACTCAACAGGAAAACCAAAGAGAAATTTTAAACATCAACTCATCAGTTTTCTAAGCATGTACATTAGTTGAGGGCTTTATAGGAAATTATTTTGAGTTTCAGTTAAGACCTATAAGTTTGGCTTTTTCATTAGCTTTCTTTCATACACAATCTGCAGAAATTCAAACTAACTTGAGACCTTCAGCTGTGATTCATTTGATTTAATGTTTTGAAAGAGATTTATTATCTTGACAGGAATGATTTTAAAATCCAAATAAGAGCAGTTGAATCAGACAAGTCTGGGTCTCAAAGTTGCAATCATTTTGCACAGCCAGCTATAGCATTAAAACTGCTGAAGTAGCATTACTTGATGTGCTGCTTTTGATATCAGCTGAGTTTAATGCTGCCCTTTCAATATATTTTTGTCCTGCTTTTTAGGAGAAAAAACATTAAAACAGGGAAATAACATTAAAAGTGAGCATATGCTGGTATTTTCTTACTAAGGATATATGTACTCTCACTAACTGCACTTCTCTAATTCCATCAAAGGTAAGATACTGTAAAGTGCCCCTATTAAACATCTTTCCAACAGCTATAGTCAAAGTTTAAGGCTGGAAGGGCCATCTGATCATGTAATCTGACTTCCTGTCTATCATACGCCAGCAGTGCCACCTACCACCTGCACACTAATCCCAACAACTAAAATTAGACTAAAATATGACAGGTCAGAAAAGACTAAACTATTATGTGCCAGAAGCAGAGAACAGGCAGGACCAACATCCATCAGTGACTGAAGCTGCTGAAATAGCTAGAATTAAGTGAGATATATCCAGGTAATCCTGGCAAGCAACCTACCACCATGCTGCAGAGGAAGGCAGAAAAAAACCCATGTCACTGCCAATCTGACCTGGGAAAAAATTCCTTCCCATCCCCACATATGGTGATCAGTTAGATCCTCTGTATCTGAGCAAGATCCAGTCAGATGGGCACATGAGAGAGAAAATGCACAGTGTCATCTCAAAGCACTGTCCCAGCCCATGCAATGTCCCATGTCCAGTGGTGGCCATCTCTGCTGCTTCAGAGGAAAGAGACTTTAATCCTGCTCCCTCACACCTCCCCTCCCCCTGAGAATATATTGGATGGGTTTGGCTTGCAGTGATTTTACACAGCCTCGGGGTCACATACCGTTCCAAGTCCACACAAACTCTAAAACTCTGTGAAAAGAGCGATTATCCTCCCTCTTCCCTCCAGCCCCCCACAAGCCCCACACCAACCTCATAGCAGGCCCTAGGATCTTCTGGTCTAGTTATGTCTTCTGAAGGGAAATGATTGCCTGCAAATCCCCTCCCCTACCAATGTTTTCAGGGGTCTGCTGCCTGACTTCCTTCCTCCATCAGATTTGTAAGAAAAAAGACAGCACAGGGATTGGGACATGATCTTCTAGTAGCTGCTGCTATTTTACCTATTTACTTGTCAGGAAAATGTTATCTCCTCCTCCCCACCCCCAACAGCAGTACAGTGAAAATATAGCTGTTAAACTTCTCATTACAAAATCTATTATGAGAACATTCTTTATTGTGGGAAGATAATTTGCATGTATATAGATTCATTTTATCTGAAAATAAATAACCATGGTGCTCCACACACTCGTACATTGTGTCCTAACTATACAAATTTCATAGTGTGCTAACTCTACCATCATTTAAACAATAAACCTCTTTCTTTGCTGTTGGTCCACAACACTTATTTTGTCTGCAATATTTTTCTGTCAACTTCTTATCGGATTCTTTCCAGTCCCCATTAACAACATGATTTGTAAAACCTGTAGATAATGTTCTCTATAGTATAGCACATGCTAAAGCAATTTTAGGTAGACTCATTTGTAGATATTGTCCACCTTTCTAAAGGATTATTGTAACCTACTTTTTTAAGATAATAAATTTTTATTATAAGTAGTGTTTGACAAAGTTGATAGTAGTCTCTGGTGATTCCTTATAACAGCAGACATATGGAACTGTAACTTCAAAGTCCCACAGATCTCATTTAGTTTTATGTTGTGTTGGATTACATGTCAAAGTTGTCTTTGTACCATCTGTAAGATATTTTTTATACTATGAATGGCTTTACTCTAGATTCTGTTATCTAGAGATTCATTCTTTACATCAGTTACCAAGATGAGATTTCTTGTTAAAAGATACTATTCATCTTAATATATTCCCCTATCTCTAGTCCTTCAGATTGAGTTCTGGAATTTATCTGAAAATCAGAGTGACTCCAGAGATGAGTTAACAATCAAGTAAGTGAATTTGTAAAAAGCAGCAATTTAGTCATTTAAACTCCAGAACATGTGGTTGAGAAGAGAGGGAAAATGTCACATTGGCCTGCTACAATGCAGCAGTATAGTGGAAGTTCACCTCCTCTTAATGCTTAATTGCTTGGCTTTCTCCATCTGCAGCAGTTCAATCTTAATGGGACAGAGCTAAAAATAACATCACTGTGACCATACTGAAATAGAAGAAAGGCTTTCTGGTTGAAAAAGAAGTTCAATCAAATCTCAAAAAACCTAATGAACAATTGCCTTATATTTTGACTTTGGGAAGTGAATGTAAAGGAGTGTTTGTCAGAGCCAAGTGAGTCACAGCTTTTTGTTTGTAACCTTCTGTTTTGTCTAATTAACCTGTCTTTTCTGTTATGTGCTAGTGCCCACAGGGCCAGCCATTGGGTTTGCTTGCTAGCTTTTGGAGCCTGTTCTTCCAGGCTCTTGTAGGCAAAATCCCATAGCAGTCAGTGAGATTTTTGTGTCTAGATACGGACTTCAGGACTGGGCCTGCCTTATGGGAATGCCATGGTATTTTGTAAAATGTTTAGGAAGTTTTGGAGGAAGGAAAAAAAATACCTCTGGCTGTTCAGCGAACTTTCAGGAAAGCATTGTTTTTCTTACAATGGCTTGTGAACAGTTCTAGAATTAAAGGTCTTTCTCTATATGTTCTGAGAACAGGTTCAGTTCAGGCAGGGCAATACATCTGCTAAAAATATCCAATCGGAGGCCACAAGATCTGAGACCACAAGGTCATTTAATGTGGTCAGTGAATAGATGCGAACTGGGAAAGATTTTTGGTCACTGTCTACCCTGTTTTAATGTCAAGTGCTAATTTTCAAGTTACCACTTATCCCATAAACCATACAGTGCACTAGAAGAGGAGCAGCATCTGATAGAAAATTACTCAGAATGCAATAAAGGGTTCTTTTCCTCCCTCCAAAAAAACTTTATAACCCCTTCAAGATTTCACAGTCATAGCAAGCCTATAGGCACTAACAATTGCCAGTTTACACTGGTGTCATTAGGGTTACAAACTCAGTCTTTTGGCTCCAAAAAATAAATCTTGTAGTTTTGCCTTATGGCGAAGGAGAGATGGGCTTTGCATTCACTGCAGCCAAGTGATTGTTATTAAACATGCACAATTCTTGGCTCTCCAGTTCTCCTTGTTTGTCTAACTAAACCCATCCTGTGGTGCTTAGTATCATCACAATGGTTCCCTAACAGAAGTGGTATTAGCTCATTGGGAGCCCTAAGGAAGAATATCCCCCCCCCCCCAACTTCATAATAAAAAGCAAATAGGGGACCTCCTTGAGCTGCTTGGGGCTCTAAGCAGTTGTTCAGTCTGCTTATGCCTAGCACCAGCTTTGCTCCCTAAGTCCTGGCCTGGGCATGCAGTCATGAAAGGGACTGCTCTCTATAGTACAGGCCTCTATTATTATTTTTTATTGTATTGTATTGTATTAATTTTATTTTATTATTTAATTTAAGGACAGACAATGTTCTTGAAACTGAACTGGACACAAAATGAGACCATTTCTCTCCAAGTGACTTCCATTTCTCTCCAAGTGACTTACAGTCTGAAAACTTGAGTTTACTTTATTACTTGGGTTAACAGAGAATCTACATTAGTTATCAGAATAGTAGAGCCCACAGCTTTTATGGGCCAGCCTCTAGAGAATGACATTAGCCAGTACACTACAACCTCTGCATAGAGACCGTGCATTGTCATGGAAATATCCACACAGACTTTGAAGTTCCTGTGCACAATTCTGTTGAAAATTTTGATTTGTATCTGCATTAATTAGAACCTAGTTTTCATTGTGCAGTTTGTGAATAATCTCCCCCCCCCCTTTTTTTTTTTAAAGGAAGTTTAGAGTTTTGGTTGGAAGAATTTTACTGCATTAGTCTCTGATCTTGGCTTTCTGTTTCCCACATCTCTCTTCAGTTCTCAGCAGTTCATGTAAACCTCTTCTGTGGTCTTGGTTCATCTGAGTTGTCACCCTCTCAGTTTTGCTTTGGATTTGGTGTTCAGACAGTTCCCAAAACTTCAAGTGTGACATAGTCTATACAGCTGAACTTTTCTGACACACAACTAATAATCAGCTTTGATTCATAACTTTGTCAGTGAACCTGGGATGGAGTTTTTCCAGTGTGTAACAAGATCTAATACCAGAATATTTGCCTACTGAATTGTGCCAGGATGAGTTCTCTCCCCACCTCAACCTGAGGCTTAATGAGGCCTATCTATTTCTTAAGTAGTTTATGTGGCCTCTATTACCATAATATCTGAGCTCCTCAAAATCTTTTATTAATTTATCCTTACAACACTCCATGAGGTAGGGCAGTGCTATTATCTCCATTTTACAGATTGGGGACCAGAGGCAAAAAGAGGCTAAGTGACTTGCACAAGGTCATACAGGAGATCTGTGGCAGAGCAGGGTCCTGGTACCCAGGTACCAGGCTAGCTCCCTAACCACTGGACCCGCCTTCCTCTCCCCCAGCCACATGAGCTCGGGGAAGAAAGGAACTCCTGGGAATTGCCACCCAGACAGCAGCAGCACACACAAACAGCTGAAATAGGGACCTTCAGATACTGATGACTTCATCAGTGGCTGGCAGTTTTTTACTCTTCCATTCTCTCCCCTGTACTGATGGGCTGTTTGCCCCAGTCTCCCTCTGCATCATCCTTGCAGACTGTGTAATTCCCTCCATACTTCCCTCCTACCAACACACACTCTCCTTCCCTGTATCCAATTCCTCCTTCTCCTCAAAATCTTTTCCCTTTTATTGTCTTTCTGCTTCACTGCCCCTTCTCAACAATATCCCACCCCAAAAAAATAAAACCAACCAACAAGCTACTCAGACAAAAAATGGTGGCACTAATGTGACTGTTGCAGACCATCACACTATTTCTTCTGCTTATGTTATATCCTTGTTCTCCCACCCAGTGTCTGTTTTCTCTGTTTAGATTGTGAGCACTTTGGGGCAGGAATGTCTCTTACTCCATGCTTGAATGGTACTGTAATGCTGTCTGCAGTGACTCAAGATCATGAGTATCAACCTCAGGGCAAACTGTGACTAGCTCCAAATTGGTTGAGTTCTATGCTTAAGTTTCACCAACCAATTATGAAGTGTAAACTCCTCAGGCACTATAACAGCCTTAACATGGAGTCAGAGTCCTCTTGGGTACTCTGATCTATCTCGCCACCTACGTGAGCATGCCTTGTGAAAGATGGTCTCTTACACCCAAGAATCACAGCAATATTCAGGTCACTCCCTGGAACTCAGTTCCAAAGGGCCAGTCACTTATCTCTGGTCAGTTGCGCCCTATATCTCACACCAAAGACCATGCTTGCAGCTAATCCTATAATAAACTATATAAAGAATTATTAAATAGGAAACTAGAGCATTATTTATAAGATTAAAGCAGGAAAAAATGAGTTACAATCTTTACATTTCAAAGGCAATAAAAGCTTCTCTAATCAGCTCTTTATTTCCTTCAGGGCTAACCCAGGCAAAGCAGTGAGAAGCACTTTGCTCCCCAAGCGGCATAGAGATAATCAATTCCTTCTTATTAGGGGTTTTTAATCCCTCTCCTACCAAGTGCTCTGAGCTGTAAAATCAGCTGATGAGTGGAGTCCACTTGCATGTCTCATCTTCATGGGAAGGAGGGCAGAACAACGCAAGCATTTTTTCCTCTTGTTGATGGTATGTAGTAGGGAAATTCCAGTTGCAAAGTCCCAAAATAGTTTGTCAGGTATGATGGACCTTTCCCGTTGGCAAGGGTGCCACATTTTCTGTTGAAGATTATCCCTTCACACTAAACAATGTCTCTCTCTTGTTAGGTGATTCTCATAGTCATAGAGGCTCACAATACAATTGCTCAAATATTATCTGACAGAATGGGATACAGATGTTGTAAGTGAGATAAATACATGCAGCAACTCACAAGCACTCAACAAAGTCTAAACACATACCTATTTTAACAACACGAACACGCTGGGGAGCCAGACTGATTGCAGCTATGTATTTGTCAGTGTTTGAGACATGAGGGCCTTGGAATGAGCTGGCACCTCGTCTGCCAACGTTACAGATACCTAACACTGTGGACGCCTGATGTCAGCTAAGGTCCTGAAGCACTATCATAATACAATGAATAATAACCAGTATTTTTGCCCATATACAATTGTCGCCTTTCCTTTTTTGACTAAAGTTCTGGAGCAAGTGATGATTTGAAAAACACAGTCCAAGTTGCATCACAATATTCACAGTAAAATAAACTTCAGTCATGTTTTTAGTCACATCCTACCACGGAAATATCTCACTTGTTAGGGTTTTAAACAATCTTTTCACTTCTGCAAATTCTGCTCTTACCTCCATCTTTACTTGGTATTACTTCTGCTACTTTCAGTCCCAATATTCTTTTAAAATACTTAAAAGCTTTTGCATGCCTGTCTAGTGCTGTTTTAAATTGTTTAAAATCATATCTGTCAAATAAGCAGCAATTTATTTTATGGGCTAGCTTTTTGTTACTCTATGAGGTTACTCAATGCTGGATGTTTCACAAGTGTCCATTTGGGACCTATTACTACTAAATCTTTACAATTTATGCTGCCTTTGAGACAGACTATTCGCAGGCACAATGTTTGGTTGCAGTGTTGTGCACTGATACGGATAATAAATAGATTCATTGGTCTGTAAATCAGCTAAACAAAATCATGCTATGATTACCATAATAAGAGGTCAGTTGACTGCTACCAAAGTATGGATGGCCACCAGTATATGTTACAAACAATAAAAATGGGGATGGTAGAAACTGATCAGTGCTAGAATCTTTGTTTTGGGTTTTGATTGATAGTGTATATTTCCAAAAATAACAGCCTGAAGCTTTGATGTTTTTTTTCTAGAATTAAAGTGTTGTTCTAAAATTGGATTAAAGATGGTTTTGTAGTTAAAATATAGGCCTGGAAATCAGCTTGTGTGATGTTCCCATCAATAACATGGACCTCCTGTGTGACTGTGGGCAGGTAACCAAATGATTCAGTTTGACAAACTACAATGGACTCTGTAATAGTTGGGAGGATGTGTGTGTGTCAACTTCAGAATTTCATTTTGGTTATGTGGATACTATGTTGTATTTCAACCTCCATTTTGTCTGACTTAGTATGACTTGTGGCATTCATTTTGTAGCAAGGATTTGACACCCAATGGAGAGACTGTATCTAGGAAGCTGTGACAGAGCAATCAAGGTCTGTTTGATGTTGATATGGTTCTACCCTAAGAAAACAATGGGTTTGTTACGAGCTGAGTTTGAACACTCTGTGCCCATAAATTGAAGTGTGGGCATGGGGGTGTTGGAGCCTGGAAACTTCCCAGTGCAAGTAGCTGGGTTGCAAGGTGACAGAGGAATGCTGTCTAAGCAAGGGAAAAGAAGGAAGACAGTCAGGTCAAGAAGACTAGAAGAGTTGCCTGACCTAAAAGAGTCTGACCAAATTCTGATCTCATAGGAGTGGTGAGGGCACAGAAAAGAGATTGTGTTCAGGTGTTAATTGTTTTCTGTAGATTAGTAACTGTCTTGTACTTCGTAAGAGTAAAATGTGTGTGTTTAAGAAATTCCTTTACTAAGTCTGTTCTTTGCTTTCGTCCCATGTTGTCCATGAAGGCTATAACTAGGGAACTAGACTTTGCCAAGTCAGATAGATCATGGGAGGAATGTGGCTAAAAAAGTGTGACCTCAAGAGGGCTGCTCCAGTGTCTAGGCAGTTGGATTGCAGGGTCCCACTGCTCAAGAAGGATGTCCTATATGGGGTCAGTACCTGGGAGTGCTCTTGAGAGACCCAAAACGAGGAATAGTGACCAGTCTCTGCCCAGATCCAGGAGACTTTGGATCCAACCAATGAATCTTCTATCATAACACACTGGTGTACATGAAGAGAGCAGGATTGGAAACAGTTGTGACACATTCAACAGTGATTAGATGGCTGGTGCGCTGTGACCACAGCCAATCACGCTAACCCTTATTCTCATTGTTGCCATGTGCTACCTACTATCTGTTATATCCATCTATTGTCTCTTCTGTTATATGTAGATTGTAAATTCTTTGGAGGCAGGGATTGTTTTTTTGTTCTGTGTTTTTACAGCCCTAGTACGTTGTGGCCCTACTTCATAGCACTACCGCAATTCTTATAAATAAATAACACCAACTTTGATATTAATAGGAGTATTATCAGTCAGCACTTCTATGCTACTGTAGATCTCAGAGCATTTTACAAATGTTAATTATTTAGCCTTATCATATCTGCAAGAAATAAAGTGCATTTCCACGGCTACCTCCCATAAATGACATATAGCCTTTGAAGTGGCAATTTCCCTGTGGAAATCCCATACTTAAACGGAAGATGCTGAATGTGCCACCCAGAGTTAGTAATAACATTAGCAATGAAGAGGCTAAAACATCTCATTATGCCAGCATGGTGCTCATGTTCTGCATTGCCATAGAGAAGACTCTGGTTTGATTTTTTTCCAGTCTGATTCTTCTGCCTTGCAGTCTGAGAATGCTGTTGAAACCCCTGTTTAACTCATGAATGTTATTTCCTGCCAGTTAAGGAATGGCATTAACAAAACCATCAAGATTGAGATCATGATGCAGGGTCCAAAGTTGGGGAGGATATTCAGGTATGGGAGGATATAATCATAAATCAGTGGGATGTGAGGACTCTTTGTAGGTGAAATTAACCCTTTCCCCAACACTTGAAGGATGTGGCTGTTCTTCAGCTCTATATATTCACCTCACGTCTTTTCAAGAAACTCATTCATGGCTTTATCTCCACTAGATTAGATTACTGTAATGCTCTGCTTGCTCATATACCAAGTAGCTTGATGATTAATATTCTGCTTGTGCAAAATTCTACTGCCAGGGTAGTATTTCATGCAAGAAAGCACAGGCATATTTTTCCAATCTGTGTGTGTGCTGCCTATAAAACACAGGATTGATTTTAATTTTTTTTATGAACCTCAGTCTCATCACAGCCTGAGCCTAAACTTTCAGTACATTGTGTATGTAATTATAAGATAGGCACATTCTTAGTCCCTGTGGTCTTCAGATTCCCAATTATTTCAAATTACAGTTACTTGACAATGAACATAGGATGACAGGGCTTTCTACCATTTGTCCCACAACTCTGCAACAAGTGGCCCTTCTGTCTGAGGGCCGATAGCTCCATGCTTGCTCATGAATGTAATTTGAAGACATTTCTTTATTAGTATGACTGAGCCTAGTACCCTCAGGTTGTTCAGCTCTCCCACTGGTCACAAAGGTTCTCGCTAGCCTTTCTGCAGTACTAGTCAGGGAGGAAGATTTCAGCACGAGCTCTTCAGCGGGGGGAGGGTCTTTGTTAGTAAGAGTGCGTATCTGTTAGGGATCAGTGAACTGGATAAATCTGCCGAATAGCACGAACATCAGGGCTCTTCAACAAGTTTCAATATTACCCTGAAATCATTCTGGACACTCTTGGTATAAAAACATTTCTATGAGGATGGGGTGTCCTGCTGACATAGAAAGCATCAGATCATTAAGAGCCGTTCAATGAACATCTGACTCTCTGGATCTAGCAAAGGAGGGCAAGCACCATTCAGCTGCTGAACCAACCTGAATGTCCCCTTCTCCTTCATCCTAAACTTTCAGGGAAAGAGAAAACCCATCAGCCTGTTTATCCATCCTTGTATGGAAGGATAGAAAAGCTTCCAGTTTTGTTGCTAGTCCAGTCTACAGGGAGGGTAAGTGGAGCTTATGATGACCACCATCTTGATTCAAACACTGAGGTCTCTACCTCTTGAGCTATAGAGTCCAGGCTGTTTAGCTGGGGCTATAGCAGATTCCTATCCTCTGTCAACAGGGCAACGTGGAACCTGTAACTCACATTCATTTATCAGTGGCCATTGGGAAATAGCCCACCTCTCTCAACAAACAATTAATCAGACACAACAACATTTCTCATTCCCTGAACGAGAACGTAATGACACTGTGGGCAAAATAGACTTATTTGCTAACCCTTTGAAGAATAGAGGAGAGAAGGGGATGGGGGGAACCTGCTGCCTGCCGATCTAGTAGTGAAGCTATTGGTAGGGAGAAGGGGTGATTTCTCAGAAGAGAGCTTGAAAAACCATAGGGGTAGGAGCCCAGGCCTGTTTTGAGGATGGAGCCCAGTGGGAAATTTGTAAGGTGTGACTGGTACCTGAATATTAGGATCCCTTAATATGAATCTTGTCCCAACATGACTAAAAGATGATGGGAAAGAGAGAACCTGAAAGACTTTCCCCTGCCATTTTAAAGTTCTTTCTTAATGTTTCCTCTCTTTTGGTCTTTAATTGGATAGTCAGCTGTTAAATAAACTATTGGTAAAATATATATTTTGTGATATATTTAATGTGAATATATTGTGATATATTTAAAATATATCACATCCATATGTGCACCTGTAGCTTAAAATTATGAATTAATAGCTGCTGCTGTTGCTCTCAGTCATTTGTTCCTGTGATATAGATAGCACCTGTGGCTCTGTTGTAATGTGTGACTCTTGGGATCCCTTAATTTTTCATCATTTATATGTGATAGTTGTCTCAATCCTTACATAATTGCTGTATGCTCTTAAAATTATATGTATAACATCTTTATGTTTTGATTTGTCCTCTTTTAGAAAGACACCATAAAAGTTGCTGGGTCTAAAACTTTACTTGCTGCAGGATTTTTGCATTCCATTTTCAATGGCAGTCTATGTCTGCATGTTTTCCCCCTTTAGATAAACACTACTCATTGGAGAGCCAAAGAACCACCATATTCTGTGATCAGTTTGAAAAAGCAAACTCGAGAGTCAGTATATTAATATCTTTCATGAGATTGAAAGCAGGTTTCATGAAGTATTTGGAGTGACTGCAGATTCAGATTTTTTATAAATAAAGCCACTGAGAAATTTGGGAGAACATCTGTTAAGTTTTCATTGTAACGAGTGGGACTTCCTTTATAGTACTACTTTGAAGTAGTAGAGTTTGCAAGATTATTTACGCATTGTATCTCTCTCTCTACTCTCATGCTACTTACCAAGTGACCTCTGGACCCTGCTACTCCCTCCTACTGCTTGTCTTCTTTTCTCTTCCTGCATTTCATGTTCCAGCGTGCCCGACTACCTGCCTGTGTGCTAGAGCTGAGGAGGTAGCAGAAATGGTTGGGAGGGGAAAGGAAGGGCAGGGGAAAATACTACATGTGCTTGCACTTCTCCTAAATATATGGATTTCATTACCCAGTAAGTCCTATCTATCCTGAGTGGTAGCTGCTGAAACCTGAGCTCTTTTGAAAATCTGGCTATATATATTGGATATCATCTTGAATATAGATGTGTCTGTTGTAAGAAGCACTGAAATGAAAATGAAAGGCTTTTTGTGGGGTGGGGGAGACTTTCATTTTCTGAAAGTGAGTTCCCGCTTTTGGAACATGTGAATATTGGCAAATGACAGAGGAAAGCCCATATTCCCCATTCTCTGCCTCCAAACACATAATAAACACAAGAATTTCCTAATAAAACAAGATATAAACAAACTACAAACGTATTAGAGTCATATGCTGCCCCCTAGCCACCCAGCAGGCACTAACTGTGGCACTAGCAGCGCTGTTTCTCTGTGTATAGAGCCAGGCTGCGGTGAGGCTTTACATGGGCCTATAACCCTGCCTTTGAGTCAAGGAGCACTACTCTGCATCAACTCGTCTACTGCAGTGTGAAGAGGGCTTAGCCCCCGGGTTAACCCATACCAGATGAAGGGCATGGTCTTGGCCTGTTAGTCCACCACAGTTAGGATCTACTGGCCAAAACCCTTATACATGGGGAGGACAAAGCCAGCACTCAGAATTAGTGTAGCTGCTGAGATGTGATTGGGTATGTCCATGTTGCAAGGTGAAGGTGTGATGATAACATGGGTAACAATAACAGTGTAGACATGTTGTTTTGGGCTTCCGCATGTTAGCAACCAGAGTACATACTTGGGGTCCCTGGAGGGCCTTTATTCTGGTTTCCAGTCCATGCTGAAGCCAGTGTTAGCCCATCTAGAGTGGTATTGTTAGCCTTAATCTAGCTAGCAAAGATAACACTGGTATGCTTACCAGTGCTACAATCACACTTTTACTTTGTGATGTTGATATACAACACATGAGTGCTCTGCAGCCGGGGAGGAACAGAGGAGTTCTAGGATAATTCTCCCTGCAGAGCCTATTGGCGAGGAACAGGATTTTGCCTCAAATTTTAATGCCAGGTGCTTGATTATGAAAACCTTTTTTCTATATTAGCTTTCTTACCAATAAAATACAACTGTAAATGATGAAACTGTCCTACCAACTCGCTTGGAACTAACTGTCTTCATGATGCAAGATTTCTAGGGACACTCTTTATTATAGAAGTTCAAACACAGCCTTTGTTCTCAGCAATTTTTTCCTTCAGAAGGAAAAAACCCTCCAGGAACTCTGTGGTTGTCGTCACCTTTCAAAATGACCTAACGCCATAAGCAGCTCTGTAGGATCAGAAAAGCAGTGATCAAAACAGAACCTCATCTTCACTAAAAAAAAAACAAAAACATAGAACCCAGCCATAAGGTTGTTTTTGCCATTTCACCAGTCGATCAAGGTTTAATGTTTCAGGGATGGACTTTGATGTATGTCTTTGGTGCTCTGGCTCAGATCACAAAGTGCGAAGTAGTACAAAATGAGGCCTGTTCCACATCACAGAACACTAAGGGCCTGATTTTCAGACCCAAGCCTCGCTACACTTCTGCAGAAAGACACCTTTTATGTGTATTTTTGCAGCACTAACATGCAGGTGAAGAGAGTTCTCGTGTGCAAAATCTATTTGAACACAATAACTTTGTGTATACAAATGGTCTCCACTGCCTGTGCTGGCACTGGGAACTTTCACCAGTGTACACAGGTTTTAATGCAGCCAAAGCACGTGCAGTGAGGGAATGGTGTGAGGCAAAATTGTATGCCCTAGTCAAGCCCTTACCGAAATCCCACTGAAAATCAGGATCTAAATTTTTTTCAGAGAGAGACAGAGGTGTAAAATCTTACAAATCCTGGGAAAACTTTGGAGATGTCTGGGAATACCAGACTTTCAAAACTATTTGAGACCCAGGCATCTGATTTGCAAAAGTGCTGAACACTCACAGCTCCAGCTCAAGTCAATGGGAACTGTGCTTTGAACATATAAATTCTGTATAATGCTAAGTACTCTGATAAATCTGGTCCTAGCCATCTCAAATTGTGCACCCAAAATTGATGGATGCTTTTGACCTTAATCTTTCAATGCCTCAACTGCCCATCTGTAAAATGAGGTTAGTGCCACCACCCTCACTTTACTGGGGTGTTGTGAAAATTACTTAATTTAATGCTTGTGAAGCATATAAATACTGTAGTAAAGAACACCATAGAAAAGCATGGGAGGAAGTTAATAATTCTGTCTTCATAGCAGGATTTAACTAGCATGCAATGAATAAAGTGTGAGGCCACATGTGCAGAAAACAAAATATTAAATAAGCACAATCCATCCTGTGCATCGAATGAGGCTGGAGTACTATTGAAAAAATAGTGTGAAATCATGTAATTAAACCTGTATTATAATGTATATAAACAAGTGCATGGAATTGAGGTTGCACAGGGAACTTCAAACCTGGCTTTTCCTGACTTTTGAGTACCTGACTTTGCAACTGTAATAATGTTCATTTAATGTAGGATTTAAGTGTAATAATTATATATGATGAAATTCACCCTGTTTTTTTACACCACTCAAGGCCCATACAGCCAGCAGAGCAGACACACAGGCAGCTGCAAAGTCTTTCTTGTCCTACACCTGTCTATGTGGGGCTGGTGTGGAAGGTCAGTTTGGGAACGGGCCAGGGCTGCTTCAGAAGCATGCAAAAGGAAGAGATGAAGATCAGCGTTTACGGAGATCTAGTGCCCCCTGAACTGTAGTCAACCAACATGGAGTTTGGCCAGCAGTATCAAAACCCACAGGCTGAAGCAGCAGCTGCAGTGAGAGCAGCAATGGTAGCACCCCACCCTGGCACTGATTTGCAAAGTGCTTCTTGCCACCCCAAATTCTCCAGAGACTATAAACATAGAGCTAGACCACTCTGGTTTTATCAATATGGAGTGAAGTTTACCTCTTACCAGCATTCATAGTATAATGTTACCCCTTCTTCTGACATCAATGTCCCATTCTGACACTAGTGGCAGAAGGAGGGGAAATCATTGGTGTGGAATCTCGATATATTCTAAGTGTACCTTGTTTTATTTACACATGGATGCCAGTCCTGGACAAAGGTGCTCAAACAGCATGCAGAGAAATCCCTTCTTTTAGAAATCTCAGCCCAACACCACTGCCCAGTTCCCACAGCCATTTTCCTCGATTGGTAATCAAACTCTCCTGTTACTCTCACAGCTCCCTCTCTAAGGACCACTGCCTCTACACCAATTCTTACATAACCAAAACACCAACACAGCTTGTTTTTCCAGAACTGAACATCTACTTGCATGTTAAGACAAAGAATTGGGCAGGTTGTTAAGTGTGACCTGATGATGCCTGTTGTAACAATATTATTTATCTCTATATCTCAAATGCTAACCATAAAGCATTTGTTGAAAATATAATGGTAATTATCACAGACATCTATGGAATACGATTACTGATTGGAAATCACAATACAAGATGTTCTCTGTTGTTCAATGCTGAAGCCTCTGATACACAGTCCTTCACATGTCCACAAATTTAAGGGGAAAATTTTCCACATGAAGAGAAGGAAAAAAAAATGAGTCAGAACAGTGAATGTGGCTCCACAGTGATTCATAGCACTAAACCATAATATGGCTACATTTGTTACCCTGTGACAGACATCAGTGTTCAGTCAAGTCAATGCACCTTTCCAGTATGAACACTCAGTGTTCAGGTGGTCACGTATCTCAACATCAATGCTTCAGAGATCCGTAAATTAACGTTTATGGGCAAGCTGAATATGATTCCACATAACGAATGGAATTTATGGCCTCATTGGGCTACCACTGAGTAGTATAGGCTTTCTATTTTTATTTATTTATATTTTTTGTAAATTTTAGTAGTTGGTAACTGCTTTAATTCATTGGCCTTTTTTACCAGGATTGTTTTGTTCCTTAGTGCCTGCTATGCCAGATAATGTTACTAATTCTGTTTCTCCTGTAAAACGTGACAGAAATCAGGAATTACTTCTGATTGATATGTGGTCCTTTGCACTCATAGGGAAAAATCAAGGCTTCAGAAATTCCAAAAGGGAAAAGAGTTGACCCATAAATTTGTTACGAGACAAGTGCAGAAAAGTGTGGTTAAAAAAATGTTACCATCATCTGTGCCAGTATCTGTCCCTCATTTCTACACACCAGTTGGATCACAGTGATATTTCATTTGAAGGCAGGACTGCCAGAATGCACAGTTCTTTACAGCAAAGAGGAACAGAGTCAGCCTTCCAAGTAAGCAATGTAGTGGTAGGACAAGCATTTCATTGTACACACAGAGTGACTGGAGTTTTCAGGTAAAAAAAAAATTAGTAGTAGTACTTCTAGAGCATAACTGTGAAGCAACCCTCTGTTGTGTGCTGTGTTACATAGAAAGTATCTGAACATCACTAAAATAATTATTCAAGAGAGATTAGAAGTGAATCAGATATGAATTTTATTTTAAAGCATCTACTTACATGTACCTCCAATTACCTGATGAACTGGCAAAAAAAAAAAAAAAAGATTGGCTCACCATAGAGATGCTTTTCTCTTGTGTCAAGTAGAGCATCAAGTAGAGGTGCTGCCTAAGGTCTGCGGGTTTCCTTTTGAGTCTCACCTGCTATTATTTACATAATGCTTATATAGTGTATCAAGTCCATTCTGTACAATGTTATTAGGAGAATGAGGAAGAATGATGTGAAAAGGATGCAGAGAAATGTTATATGTGCAGTTGCAGAGTTGGACCAAAACATGAATGTTTCAGTTTTGAACTTTTGTCATGTTAATTAGCAATCTCCACAACCTGTAGTCAACTTTGTGGTGGTGGAGTAAAAGGTGGCACCATCTCGTCTAATACACAATCAAGATGGTAACAGCATCCAGAGTCTGCAAGATCACTTATTGATGGTAAGTTCATTTCAAGATGCTCCTCAATTGTCCACCACCTACTGTCCTCCTTCTGCTTGAAGTGGGTCAGAAAGTTCATATAGGGCCATCTTCCTTCAATCAAGAAGAGATCTGAATTGCAGTCTGTAAGTTTAGGTCTGAGAAGGCACCAGGATTTTATAACATCATTCTTGAGTCAGTGAAGACAGGTCAGAGTATTGTTGTGCTACAGCTTCTTAGGCTCTTCCAGACCATCTGGCGTACTAAAAATATAATCCCCGATGACTGGAAGAAGGGTGCTGTTCTGCCATTGTTCATAAAGGACAATAAAGCCAAATGTTATAGACGTATTATGCTGTTTTCTGACCAGAGTCTTTACTTCCATGTTAATGTCTCAAATCAAGGATGAACTTCCTGGTAAAAGTTGGGATACTGAGTGCAACTTGAGACCTGGTGACCAGATCTTTACCTTGAGACAGATTTTGGAGAGGATGGCTGAATTTAATGAGCCATTCATAGCACTTTCTATAGACTTGTCAGACCTTTTGTTCAAGGCTTCAAGCAAGTTTGCTTTGAGATCTCAAATACACTGATTCTGTTGCCTTGTTGTCTCAATTTGGTGGATTATTGCAGCAGATGGCCAATTTGGTCAGACAAAAAACAGCATGTATTGATCTGAATTTCATCCGGATTAATAACAAGTCCCTGGCCATTACCATCAAGGCGCATGCTACTCTAGATTACAACTAGATCAGTATTAACCTATCTGGATGAATATTTATTACGCATCAACTGTCCAATACTAGTGAAGCATCATACACCGTGCTCGAGGAGATTCAAAATATGTGGATGTTTCTAGAGTGGCAGCCGCTGCTGGCTTCCAGGTCCTTCAGCAGCTTCTATGGAAACATAGAGACCTCAAGCTTACTTCGAAGATGCAGCTCTATCGGACTACAGTTTTATACCTACTCTCTTGTACAGCAGTGAAACACATGCACTGAAGAAGGCTGAAGAGCATCAGATGGACATTTTGATTCTCATCATCTTCATCAGAGGCTCGATAATATTTAGCAGGATAAGCTCAGCAATAAGCATATTTGAAACCAAACCTGCCAACCTATTCCATCAGTACGGATTTGGTTTTGGTGACTTCTTGTTACAGACCTATTATTTGGGACCAATAAATTGCAGAGTATGTTTACCAGGGAATGCTTCGAAGTAGTCAGCGATCATGTGCACGCCAAAATCTTCAGTGGCACAATAAAATAATCTATCATTGGCAATCTGGATGATCTAGCTAGAGATTGATCTGGGTGGCTGGCACTCAGCATGCAAGGAGGTCCTGTCCCTTTTGAGATTTGCCATGATGATGTTGATGAGTAGTTACAGTTGTGGGTCGCCTAAATGTGTTACTGCCCATAATGAGGTAATGTGTCTTTTGAAGGGGATTAGGGTAATTCTTGCAAACTTCTGTTTCCTCTGCAGAGCTGGGATTTATCTTGATTACATTGTCCTACAGGGCAGCACACCCCCTACTGGGCAAGGACAGAAATACATTGGGTTGACCATGGCTGTATGAAAGCTTTCTACAATCACTGACATGGTGCCACATCTCCCTTTTTGCTCCAATGGGAGCTGCGTTGCAGGAAAGCGAAGGGGAATTTTGACCATTCATCTACCGCTTGAAGTTCAGATGACTAATTTTCCCCCAGGCTATCATTCCATGCTTTTTTTTTAAAAAAAAAGTTCTTACTGTGTCTTTCTGTGCCAAATGTTCCCTCTAGTTGAGCACACAGACTGTAACTACCTTCTCGGATTTGCATCAGAGCAAATGAGCCATGATGCTGCTTTCCAGTCTTTTAAATAAGTTGAGCATTGTTCCTCTAATGAAATGCCAAAAGATGTTATGCCCATGGGAAATATGAAGGCTCTGCATGAAAGAACAGTTAGAAAAAAGAAGCCTAAGTAACTGTTTTGGTTAGAGCTAAGGGAGGTCACAGCTTCTAAAAATCAAATTCTAACTGTCTCAAACTCATAATTAAGGGATATCGCTGAAAATCAAATGGGCCTTACTCTCATGGTTTTAGTTCGCCCATTTTGTGAAATGGGGAAAACAGCTCATACATAACTCGCAGAAGGTGTGGCTGTATGGGGATTAATAGGTTAATGTTTGTATGGAGCTTTGAAAATCAGCACTGTTTTATGTATATCTGTTTTTAGGCTCTATTTAAATGTCAATTCAATCAAATGAATAGAAAATTCATATTTCATCATATAATCTCTGGCTGCTGGTTTCTAGTTTTTTTTATTGCTAGTGCCAGTGTCGTCTTGCTTCCATATTCTACTCTGAACTAGAATCTCATTTTTAGACCACTTGAGATGATCATCTTCTTCCTCTACATGTGTTTGGCAACTGCTATTTCAGGTTTTACATTTGTCATCAATCTTTCTAATGATTTGGAGGTCTCCTGGTAATCTGCCTTAGAGTATCAGTTAGCTCGTTTTTCTGCATGAATGCAGAATATGATGTAGACCTGGTGTCTCATTAGCAGGGATGAAGCGCTATTTTAGGGCTGTAATTGATGCAGCTGACTCCCATAATATACAGGTGATTAGCATGTAATGGCGTCTTGGAGTGGGTTGCAAAGCTATGTGACCATATTAATTTTCAAGGAATATGTCTTTCCATTTTTGAATGTATGTTTTGTCTTATGGTTCTTATGCGCCTACTGATATTACTTGGACCAAGTGATTTTCTGCTTCAAAAAGGAAGAGGGCTGCACATAATTAATTTTATGGCAATAAGTGTTCTTAAATAAGGTTTCTAACCATTAGGGGAGTGAAGTTCTGGAATAGCCTTCCGAGGGAAGTAGTGGGGGCAAATGACTTATCTGGCTTTAAGACTAAGCTTGATAAGTATATGGAGGGGATGTTATGATGGGATAGTTTAATTTGAGCAATTGATTTTGGATTATCGGCAGATAAGTCTGCTCAATGGTCTGTGGGAATGCTGGATGGGATGGGAACTGAGTTACTGCAGAGAAATCTTTTTTGGGTGCTGGCTGGTGAGTCTTGCCCACATGCTCAGGGTTTAGCTGATCGCCATATTTGGGGTCGGGAAGGAATTTTCCTCCGGGGCGGATTGGCAGGGGCCACGGAGGTTTTTCGCCTTCCTCTGCAGCATGGGGCATGAGTCGCTTGCTGGTGGATTCCCTGCAGCTTGAGGTCTTCAAATCTCACTTTTGAGGATTTCAATAACTCAGTCATGGGTTCGGGGTTGTTATAAATGTGTATGGGTAGGGTTTTGTGGCCTGCCTTGTGCGGGAGGTCAGATTAGATGATCATATTGGTCCCTTCTGACCTATGAGTCTGAGTCTATGAGTCTATGTTCTAAGGTTAACTTGGTCCTGGGGTGAGAAATGGCCTAGTTGAGAATGTAGAAAAGTGTCTCTGACAAATCTCCAGCCTTGGATGATACTTTTGGTAGAAGTAACCCAGCTATCAGTCACTAAATTGGAAAAGGGAGTGAGGGGTGGGAGAAAGAGAGAGCAGTGTTCATGGTCTCAGATAAAGCTCCTTATAGCAATTCCATTCTTTCCCCAGTCTTGGAAATAAGTCAGCTCCTGTGACCATGGAATAGAAGGGAGCAGAGTGGGGAGGGTGACGGAGTCCCACAGGAACTGTGCTCTGTAACCACTTGGGGTGAAGCCAGTCAAGACTCTAGTGAACAGGGTCTACCCACAGATTCTCTTCACACTAGTGCAGCTACCTCCTGAATCTGACGTCGGAGCATTCAGCATCTCTGCTCTACTGTGAGCTCCCCGCAATGAGTCCCCCTGAATGGGACATCTGGAGAGCTCTTACGTGCAGTCAGAAGCAATTCACAGCCAGCACAGAAGTCAGAAGGGTTTATTAGTTCTCACAGCGTAGAAGGATTTTGTTAGATGAATCAAAAGTTACAGCAGCAACCAACCGAGGAGCTCCAGAGCTCCCATTCTTAGGCTCTGCCCTGTCCATTCCCTCATAGGGGACTGCCCCTTCCAGCCAACTACCCCCAGACCCGCCCTCTTGCCTTTCCCTTTGTCTCTTTCCTGGGCAAGGCAAGGTGTCTACTCCTCCTTGTTTCCACCTGCTGCAACCTGTCGCAGCTGGTTGACCCGAGGCAGAGGGGTCCTGGGTCCTGTGAATGTGTGGCTGGAGGAAGGCCCATCAGCTTTCTAGTGGTCTCTTTAATGATCATACACCCTGGTCCCATCTCCAAAATACATGAGTAACACATGGGGGAAACTGAGGTGCGCACACTGCACTCAGAGAAAACTCCAACAATATCTCCACTTCATCACAGGGGGAAATGCAGTTGGTGGACTTCTACCTTTTTTTTTTTTAAGATGGTAATTTAAGAATGTCCTCTGCAGGGCTAAGACCTAAAATCTTCTCCGTGTAGAGTGATCAGAGAGAGGTGTGGATGGGACACAGTAGCAGGATACACGTAAAGGGCAGTTTTGAGATTCCTTTAAGGGGGACATAAATTGATATTACAGATCTAATATTAAAAAAATTAGAGCAAGAGTCAGCAAGTAGAATTACGGTTTTTCATAGAAATAATGGAACTCATTTAAAGTGAGAAAGCAGAAAGAGCATTGGTTCTTGGGGCTGTGTTAATTAGAAGAAATTTTCTCCCCTCCTTGCTTTTGTTTTCCTTATTTTATTAGGGAGTATTAATAGAAAGAATGCAGAATATGATTCTATGGTGATTTGATTGTAATATATTTTGTTTGCTCTGTCTACTTTCATCTTCCTTGACAGTAGAAATCCTGGAGGAAAGATGAAAATGGAAAGATTGGAGCTTGTCTCCCTGCTAATGGGCTTCTCTGACCTGTGGCATGGAAGTAAAAGGTCAGGTCTTGACAGCCACTATCTTTTAACACTGGGAGGGAGTGTCAGGTTGATCCAGAGTGGAACCACTTGTTTCTGTAAATGGTAGAACAGAAGTATCCCCTGTCAAAGAAAAAACTAGAATATAAAGAAATGGTCTCCTCTGATGAGCCCTTTGACACAGAAGTGACTTCTGAGTCTAGCAGGTAAAATTTTCAGAAAGGGCAGAGATAATTCCTTAAGTTATTTATTTTTAAACTCTCTTTTTCTGAGAGATCCTCTGCCCCACCAGCTAATGTGCAGAAAGCCACTGACTTCACTGGCATTAAACAGCAGAGAATTTGGCCGTTTAGCTGTGGCATTATTGACTGTAGAGTAGATAACTGACTTAAATGATACATTAAGATTTCATATTTTGCATTTAATTTCCTAGATGTTTTTAAAAGGGGGATGGGGAAGTTCATAAGCATAAATGTGCACGTGTAGATTTTAATGAGAATTTTTACAAAGCATTACTAGTATGTAATTTTTCATAATTTTATTAAATCAAAACTATTTTTTAAACTATACACGCATGCTCATGCCACGTATCGCTTTTCAGCTTCCTCCCCCCTCCCCGTGCCCCCCCCCGGGTATCCCCTTCCAAAAAAGAGTAGTTAGAATTTTTCTGCAGTGGGGAAAAAAAATACTTGCCTTCCCACCCTCTCATTACTGAAAAATGGATGAAGGCACTTTGCTCACATTTTCCCAAAATAATAACCTTAGATAAAAGATCAAGTTTGGAGAATTTCATCTTCAAAAGTGAATTATTTGAGGACCTCTCTCTCTGTGTGGGTGGGTGGGGGGGAAGGATTTTGTATTGAATGGAGTCTTGTAACCTTAAACGTAGCAGATGTTGTTGGCGCCCAGCCTAATGATGCTTTTATTTAGAGAGAAACAGATGATATCCCTACAGTCACTCATATGTTGAATGTCATATTCAGTAGGCAAGACTATTATTAATCATTTTTTGTTTTAAATTTAAGTATGAAAGAAATGTTGGCTATACTCCAATGGGATAAGCCAAAAGCCAGGTGTGGAAGAATTGGATGGTGTTCAGAGAGATTAAGTGTAAACATGTTGTTTAGCCATATCAACTACCTTTTATGCTGCTACTTTGTTATTTTGATACAGCAGATTTTGGAATATAAAGAGGAATGCTAGATAAAATATAATGGGATAAAGCAATGTGGGTTGAAGGGGAAGAGATAGGAAATGGAAACTGCTCAGTGAGAAATTATTGTATTCCCAAGGGTTACGAATAGCAGACAGCAATACAAACAGCAGAATCATCAAAGGCCAGTGTGAACGAACAAGAAATTGAAAGAGTAATCAAAGATAAGAAAATGGTGTATGAGAGGTTAGTAATATAACATCAGGCAAAAAGAAGGATTGGGAAATGTACAGAATCAAGCTAAGGGAGTGTAAAAAGTGATAAGCAAGTTTTAAAGTAGATAATGAAATGAAGATTGCACAAAAAGTAATAAGAATGTGGAAGTACATTAAGAATAAGAGATTACTAAAATTAAAATAATAAAACAAGCCTGTCAGGCTTCTAAGAGAGAATTTTAGAAGGGCTAATTTGGTGACAAGGCAGGTATGGCAGCAAATGTAAAATAATTCTTGTCTCTATGTTCACCAGGGAGAATGAGGGACTGATACCAGAAAATGAATTAGATTTTTAAAATAGGAAAGAGAATTGATGAAGGGACTTAGGAGTCACACCAGAACATGTGATGTAGCAACCAGACCTAGTGGAGATTGTTAATGCATTGGAGTCAGACAGAGGGTATCTCAGAATTCTGAAGTTAGTGCTTAATGGGATTTTATTAGATATTTGAAATCTCTTTAGAAATCAGGGCACATAAAAGAGAGGAGAAAAGCAGACAGATTCTTCCTTAAGGTAGGGTCTGGTAAAGACTGAGGAAATGGGACCTGTAATTCTCACTCCAGCAAAAAGGAAGTCCTAGAGATCCTACTGAGGCCTCAGCTGCATTAGAAGGGTTTTGCTGGTATAGTTACACCAGTGTGGTTTAAGTAGCAAAAACTTCTAATATGGATGCGGTTATAACCATTTCTAGATTAGTATAACAGTATAGCTTATGCCAGTTCAGGAAACCAGCATACGCACAGTTATATCCTTATAACTGCATCTATGCTAGGGCTTTTCCCAACATAGCTATGTCAGTAGAAAATCACATCCCTAACCAACACAGCTGTGCTGGTAAAACTTGTAAGTGTAGACCAGATCTTAGATAAAGGATGGAGCAGTACAAACTCTTCCCTGCTTTTTGCTTCAAAACTCACTTGGATGGAGCATTTCCAGGAGTAAACCAGCTTACTTTTTCAAGTGACATTGCTAAAACCTTGTCTACACACACTTCTTGTACCAGGATATCTATTTCACTTTAGTGGTATGAATTTTTTTTATTTTGTTTTTGGTTTTTGGTAATCACTATAGTTATAGCTGCTACAGTTATGCCAGTATGAGAATACATTATACCAGTATTGCTTATTCCTCTGCATGTACGGGAATAATACTGTTATAACTGGGAGGCGTGGGGGTGTTACCATTTTAACTATACCAGCATAGTTAAAGTGATATAAGGTGTGTGTGTTGGCAAAGTGCTAATTGTCATTAGAACTGAGCAAACTATTCAGTATGAATAAGTTACTTGACAAGTGTTGCCTTTTTCTTTTGTTTGAAGAATTGCAAGTAGGTTGTGTTATGTTTATCAATTTTATTTCGTCAAATACACTTTTGTGCAAGTATTTGATACTGCATATAAGAGCTGCAATGACTAGCTGTGACATGTTACATAAGTTGCATGTAATTGTTTCTGTTTTCTGATTGGATGAACATAACTTTTATCATCTGATTCTTGTTTGAATATTATGACATGCAAGTCTTAATGTTGCTTTCTATAGCTGTTCATTTGTGTGAGCTTAAAATTCATGTTCTATAAGTACTTGTGTGAGTAAAGTCACTCAGTCAAATGCAAATATACAGTAAACACAGAAGGGTCAGAACCGTGGAACATAGTATTCACATGAATACTCACAAAATATTTGTTTGTGTTTTCCCATCTGTAGTTGTAACATATACACCTGCCCACCAGGAATAGGAATGACACCATCAATTTATCTCACAAAAGCATTTAAATAGACATTGGAAGCTGTTTAGCCATTATTGAATGGATTTGAACTGATTGATTTTAGGGCCTGATCCAAAGTTAGTAGGAATCCTTCCCTTGACATCAGTGGGCTTTGGATCAGACCCGAGATATGTTTCATAGCTTATTACCATCCTTCTTAGCCTTTCAGTTCTTCTTAAAATCTTTTCATAAAGTACCTGCCTCCAGAGCTGGATTTAGGGGCAGGCTTGGGTGGCGCCAGGCTCAGGGTGCTGTTTTTGTTGTTAGCAACAAAAGGGGAAATAGAATGTTTGAAGTACAATGTTTCAGGTATTCCACATGTGGATTAATTTTTCACTAACTTCCTGGAACGTTCTGGACCTTTATAGAATCTTCTGGAACCTTCCAGACTTTCAGAGAACTACATTTTCCTTAAACTTCCTCGAATGTTGTCAGCCAGGCCGTCACAGGTATATAAGGGATGGGGCGTCACCAGTCAGTCAGTGAGATTACAAAAAAGTGAAGTGAGAGCCCAGCTGCGATCTTGTGAGCTTTGTTCTATTGTGTAATTGTGAAAGTGTATGTTTGGGGGTGTGCCGAAGGAGAGGGAGTGCCAAAATGAGGGAGGGAGGTCTCTGAAAATACTCCTCCCATGGGGTGCCATTTGGTCTAGGGCTGGCCTTGCCTGCATCTGTCTGTTCATGTACATAGCATGTATTCACTACTCTGCTCTTCCATCACAAATATGCTGAAGTGTTCTCTTCATCTTTGCACATAAATTATTTAATCTGCAGTCTCATAGTTTATGAAATGCATTATTGCATGACATGCATTGTTCTGTGATAGATAAAGCATATAGGGTGAAAAAAGGATAGAGGGAATTCCTTTGATGTGGTTTTATCGAACACTGTCAGCATGGATACACAGAAAGAAAAATCATGTCTAATACAGAATTTATTCATGGAGATAATTACCAGGGTCTTAAGCAAGTTTGTTACATTAGATATGTATGCAGCGAGCAGTGTGGAAGAAGGGCTCATCTACTTCAGTGCTAAAGACTAAGAATTAAGGCATTTGTGACTGGGAAAGAATTAAGGAGGAAAGAGGTAACGAGGAGAGCCTAAGAAGTAAATATTCGGAGCAGCATTGTTGACTCTCTATATCAAAAATCAGATGGAGAAAAACTGGATCTGACACAAAGGCCAAATACGTGTCTGGTGAGATGCATGGTGATAGACAGAGGCACTGGTAAGATGCATAGTGACAGACAGAGAGGGAGAATCTTACCTTCAGGTCACAGGGCAGTTCTGCAGCCACTCCTTGAAGGCTGTTGAGGAATGTAGGAATTGCCAGACAGGATCAAACCAGTGGTCCATCTACTTCAGTATTGTGACACCAGCGGTCACCAGCGGTGGCTATTATCAATAGTTAGTTTGGGGCTCATGCTCTGAAGTAGGAGGGTTTGTACCCCTACCAAAATTTATCTTTCCATTTTATTGCATCCCAATTGTTGAGGTACCTTACGCATTACAGCCCCACAGTCTTGTTCCCAACTGGCTCATACCCCTGCTTATCTCTCCCAGCGTACTGCTGCCTTTCAGGGAACTTTCATAGTGCAGTTTTCTGTGCCACAAAGGGGTGTATGTAGCTCTTCTGCCTTCATGCAGTGGAACTCCACTGATTCTGCTGTACACATACCCTCAGGTCACAGAGAATGAAAGGCCAGATTTGCCGCTAAATCAATCTAATCTATAAATGAGACAAAACCAAGGATAGAGACAGTCATTACAAAGTAATGCTTTACTTTCACATGAGTAGTCCTGTTGAAATCAACGTTCTGTGTTTGTACAGAGCCATGCACAATGGGGTGCTGGTTCATGATTGGGCTCTTTGGTGCTATGGTAATACAAATAATTAATTATAACAGTAATGGAAAGACTCATATAGTTAAATCTTGATCCAGCAAAGCACTTAAGAAAGCCACCAGATTCATTTAATGTCCAGACAAAGTACATATTGACAGGAAAGTGTTCCATGTCCTTTACTGTAGAGAAATGTGAAGCCATGATTGAGACTGAGGTATAAACAGAAAAGAACTCCTCAGAGCTCTCTCACTTTGTATAACTATAATCATGAAAGGCATGGTTGTGGGGGTTTTAGTGGCAAAATCTTATGGAGTCAATTAAAAATGTATATATAAACACACTTCTGGGATATATAAATTGTAGGTACTGCACATAAGGCAGGGGATATTACATTAGCTGCATATGAATAATAATTATATTTTGCACTTATTAATATTTATTGCCTGCATTTATAATGTACTCGTCACTGTAATATCTGGGAGCCCTTTTTGTACAACTCACCTTAAAGTGCTCCTGGAACATCAGTTAATTAAGCCTAATAAATCCCTATGAGGTAAGTACTGTAACAGTTTTATAGATGCCATGCAATGGGCCTGTGCACCACTTAAGTCCCATTTAAACCCCATTTTGAAGGCTTATGTAACACTTAAGTGATATGTAGGTCTTTTGCTGGACCTCTCAGCTGTGAGGAATTTAACCAAGAGTGATTAAGCCCTCTTACTTAAGATAACACAATCATTCCATGACAGAGATGGGAATAGAAACTTCTGTTCTTCATTCCTTGCCCTTTCGTCTAGACAACATTCCCTCTCCAGCAAAGACCAGTGAGGCCAGTTCTGAAATATTGTGTTTATCTATAATGTGTAAAAAAATGTTTCAGAAAGCACAAAGAAGAGCAACCAGAATGTTTGTTTTTTTCACAAAAGAGCATATAGTCACTTCACAGCAATCCTAAAGAAAATAGCATGAAATGAAGTTTCAATTCTTTGGAAAAGGTATGACTAAGGAGGAACTACTTGCTGTGAAAAATTCTGAGGGATACAAAAAGGATCATTGCTACAAGACTATTGGAGGTGGTGTCCAATACAGGAACAAGAAGGATGCACAAGTGAAGGGACAGCATTTCTTTGCATAGAGAATAATTAGTGGGCAGAGGGCGGGGGAGACAAGTAGAATAAAATGGTGATTAAAAAAAAATGAAGCAACTGCTGATTCAACAGACTGGACAGTCCCCAATGAATAACATCGTCTTTCATTTATATAATTTCCTGTCTTCACATTGTTTTCAATGGGCCTAGGAAATAACATTGATGTCACTTGTCCATTTCTTGACCTTAGATATGTTTATTCCTTTGACTCTTAGTTTCTTAAAATCAATCATTGTGTGTATTGTCTGTAAATTGAATCTGCTAGATTTGGGGATTTAATGCTAAGGCAGCACTTTTAAATACCTGGTTACTGTTTAAAGCAGTGTTTCGTCCTGGTGTGCCGTCAGGCCCGAGCAGGTGTGCCACGGAATTTCTTGGAAAACTACTTGAAGAGTTCTGAGTTAGCTCATGAATATCCTTGAGTTCATTTGGAGACTCTATGGTGGTGTGCCTCCAAATAATTAAATGGTATCAAGGTGTGCCATGGCAGAGAAAAGTTTGGGAGCCACTGGTTTAAGTTTAAACGGTTACACTTTTACATCCTTAGTAGCTAGGTCTTCCTAAATTTCAGGTGTCGACCAGGACACAGTCTAAAAGGTATCATCATTCGTAAACTTATACTGGTATTTGTTTTAAATTGCCTCTTCACTTCATCTCATTACTCCTAATTACAGATTTGAAATATTTGTGATCTATTATGTCCTTACTGGGTTAAACTAAACAGAAACTAGGCACTGTGTGTCCACACAAGGAGTTAGCTAGGAATAACTTTGTGTAGGCAAGCAAGAAGTAGGGTTTTCAACATTGTTTAGCATTGATTTATCTGTTTTCTCATTGAAATCAGTGAGAGTTTCACCACTAATTTCATTAGGAGTAAAAGTGCATCAATGCTGAGCATTTCTGAAAGCTCCACCCTAAATTACTGTGGCTGCAGCAGTCCCATAGGGATCATTGCACCAGTTGGAGATCAGATGGCCATGCTATGTGCTGCCTACCTTTGTCTCCCCCTTGCTCAACCCTCATCAATGAGCAGGACTGGAGAGCTATGTAGTGGGGCCCTTCCACATTCTTTCACCTGGGTCCAAATGTAATTGCTAGTCTCCTATGATGCTATTTTTTATTTGTGTTGCTTTCAGAATTTACAGTGTGCCTTTTGACATTCACTTGAGGCTTATCTTTCTCCTGTTAATGTTCCTTAGATCTGAAACTCCTTGCTAGTATAGAGGAGGCAATGTCAGAACACATTTTTCAGCACCACATAAGGCTTGCTTCTTTGCTGTCACCTTCAATTTGTTCAGTGTTTGATTAACTTCAGTTTCATTTACATAGAACTCATCATGCTCTCTAAATACCAAAGCAAACGTAAATGGGCTCAGGTCACCATTAATTGAATTTAAAAATATCTATTGATAAATCTACAGAAATGTGTCTGTTTAGAACCAGGCTGTTGTTCAAAAGGGTGGCTTTAATTGTGTGTTTTTAAACTTTACAGTGTATTGTGCAACATGTTACCCCTGAAATTTACCAGTAATCCAGTCTGAAGGATGATATTCCCCAGTGAATATATAAAATGCAAATACTCTTGGTGTTGCATAAATTTTCATTATTGGCTGCATTCAGAATATGGCAGGTGGCTGATAAAGCACTTACTGGAATTTTCCATCTTTTTTTGTTATTTGCAGAGTGTACAGGTTTTCCTCTTTGAAGAGTATGTTTTATGTCAAAGGGATTTATGTGCCCTTCAGACTTCTATTTAATCTCACCTACTGTTAGATTTGAAAATGCAGCTTTTGAGTCCACCATTGTATGCATTCATTGGTTATACAGTAAATACTTTGTCCAGTGTGATCACATCTTCTGGAGCTATAACAGGATTTCACCCTCTAGTGCCTTACTTTGTGTGATTCTTTACCCAGAAATGCAAATTAAGCTAAGAATTTTTGTTAAAGTTCATTTAATGTCATTTTTCAGTGCCTATCTGAGGGATTTAAAAATACAGATGTTTATTATGAGTGCCATAAATAAAATAGATAATGAAATAAGGAAATGATGACAAATAATTTATAGCTGAAATTTTTTCGTTTGTTCCAAGAGCTTTTGAATTTATAATAAATTTTCTTCCACTGAGGCTTTTCTTCCACTGAAATGCACTGTGAGTCACTTCCATTAATGATGAGAGCGAGGCTTGTAAATGGAAAAACCCCTTAGAGATCAGAAAATATTTTCAAAGATAAAGGCCTACTTCACAAAACTGCAGTTTTGCACATCCTTAATAGTCAAAAGCAAAAGGATTTTAGTGTACAATAAAAGCCACACTCTGCCCTCAGATATGTATGCAACTTTCAGATATTTGCATTGGAGTTGTGTGAACATGAGATCGAAGGATTTATCCCTAAACATATAGTATTGTCTGTTACTTTGAAACAGGAAGAAGGACCATACTGATTTCTATTTTGACTAGCTATGTTTACATGCATGTGTGATATTTTCATTTTTCCCTACTGGATGTGTATGTTTTTAGGCCTTCCATCCTAAATAAAATAAATAAAGCTGAAGAATGGCCTTGTTGTTAAGGCACTGAGCTGAGACTCAGGACAGCTGGGGCCAGATTCTCCATTGCTTTGCACTTTGTGTAATCATTCATAAGTGCAAAATGGATGTAAAATCATGCCATCAGAATAATAGCATTTCACACCTACTTCTCATCTGTGAAAATTATTTCATAACGTGCAAAGCAATAAAGAATTACCTTAGTTCCTATTCCTAGCTTTACCTCAGACTTTGTGTGTGACCTTGGGCTAATGCCTTCACCACTCTGTGCCTCCATTTCCCCATTTATAAAATGGGAGTGGTAACAGTTACCTATCTCCTGAGACATTGTGAAGGTAAATCATCTGATGTCTGTGAAATGATCAAGTGCTAGAATAATGCGTGCCACAGATAAATAGATAGATGTTGGGTTTTTGGTTAGTTTTTGTTTTGGTTTGTTTTTTAAGTATTTGGCCATATCTGTTGCAAGGTGAAAATTTGCTCTTGATTACATCTTTGCAACAGACTTAATATGATTAACAGACTTGCATGCATGTAACTATGTGCAGAATTAGGCCCTCAGTATGTAGCCACCAATTGCAAACATTGGCTTTGGAGTCTTGTTTTGTATCATACAGAAGTTTTGTTTCAAGCAATGTTCAGTTTAAAAAAATATGGGCCAAAGTTCTCTACTCTCAATTACTTAGGATTTCTGTTAGTACGAGAGAACAGAATTTATCTCATAATCTCCTTTACCGGGGAGTGCACAGGAATCCAGCAGTCTTGCATTAGAGTGAAAATGCAATACTTGTTATGATTCTCACACTGCTAAAATTCTACTAGCGTAAAATTCTCTGTCTTCACATAGTCTTCTGTTGATGTCATTGGACACTTCTGCATGATAGATCAAGAGGCGCATATGATGGATTTTTGCATGCCATGGTAAGGAAAATCCATTTTGTTTCCCAAAAGATGAATTTATTGGTGTTGAGTTTCACTCACTGTAGCCAATTGCTTTATGGTGATGGAGTTTTCAAAGTGAATTGTACTGAACTGACAGAGGTGAGCATTTCCTAGATATAATTCATATTTCATTTTATCAAAGAGGGGAATTCAGATAGAAATGAAAATTGGGATTCTCATTCCTTTGGCTTATTCAGAAAAATGTTTGGTTCAAGGAAATAGTTACAACATGAAGACATGCACAATGCATGCCAAATGATGATGAAAACCCTGATTCAATGGAGAATGAAATATGAAAAGATTATCTCCCTAATGCGGAGAAGATTGTATCCATTGATTGGTTATTATTGGTCACATGAGTGTTGGTTGATCATCCAGTGGCCCCACTGGCTGTTTAGCTGGCTTCCTGCTTCAGGTGTACTTAAAAAAATACTTTGCTCTAATTTTTTGAGTCTTTGGCTAGTTGTTCTTCAAATTATTTTTGGCCTTCCTAATTATGTTTTTACATTTCACTTGCCAGAGTTTGTGCTCCTTTCTGTTTTCCTCAATAGGATTTAACTTCCAATTTTTAAAGGATGCCTTTATGCTTCTAATTGCTTCTTTTACTTTATTTAGCCACAGAGGCCCTTTTTTGGTCATCTTACTATGTTTCTTTAATTCAGGTCTACATTTAAATTGAGCTTCTATTATGGTATCTTTAAAAAGTTTCTATGCAGTTTGCAGGGATTTCACTTTTGGCACTGTACCTTTTAATTTCCATTTAACCAACTTCCTCATTTTTGTGTAGTTCCCTTTTTTTAAACAAATGCTACTGTGGTGTGCTGCTTTGGTGTCCATCATGTTGTCGTCGTCGCCGCTCCCCTCCTCCCCCCCCCTCCCGGGGCGTGATGTTAAATTTTATTATGTTATGGTCACTATTGCCAATTGGTTCCACTATATTCACTTCTTGGACCAGATCCTGTGGTCGATTTAGGACTAAATCAAGAATTGCCTCTCCCCTTGTGGGTTCTAGGACTAGCTGCTCCAAGAAGCAGTCATTTAAGGTGTCAAGAAACTTTATCTCTGTATCCCATCCTGAGGTGACATGTACCCAGTCAACATAAGGATGGTTGAAACCCTCCCATTATTACTGAGTTTTTTTATTTTTATAGCCTCTCTAATCTCCCTGAGCATTTCACAATCACTATCCCCACCCTGGTCAGGGAATCAGTAGTATTAACCTACTGCTCTGTTCTCATTAGTCAAGCATGGAATTATCATCCATAAAGATTCTGTGAAACAATTTGGTTCATTGAAGATTTTCACTTCATTTGACTCTGCACTTCCTTTCACATATAGTGCCACCCCTGCACCAATCCAACCTATTAGGTCCCACTTCTTCTCCCTTCCCATTTTGTTCCAGTGAGAAGCAGAAGATGGAGCTAATGGGGCCCCCACTCTACAGAGAGGTGTTGGCTTTGTTTACACATTCTCAGGGCTGAGTTTAGCTGAGCTGGGGAACACTACTTGTGTTATATGTGAAAGTGGTGGCTGGGAGAGATGTC
The DNA here is from genome assembly GCA_007922155.1 of Mesoclemmys tuberculata. Classification (NCBI taxonomy): domain Eukaryota; kingdom Metazoa; phylum Chordata; order Testudines; family Chelidae; genus Mesoclemmys; species Mesoclemmys tuberculata. Next base: position 9,674,760 of record ML675631.1, read on the forward strand.
ATGAGAGCTGAGTCTGTGAGAGAGGACTGACTTGGGTCTGAAGGTGTGGAATTGGAACAGGGAAAGGAGAACAGAGACTGAGGGGAGAGAAGAGCTTTCGAGACAGGAGAGGGGGACAGAACTGGAGTTGTTGGAACTGAAACAAATTTTGAGACAAATGGGTTGATTTGGGAGGGGTGAGGAGAGAAGAAAAAATTAGCAAAGATGGAGAAGACGACAGGAAGGAAGGGAGATAATCTAGATGTGATTGAGAAGAGAGGCTAGAGAGATGAAAAGATATGGGGGGAGGAGGAAGAATACTAAACAGGCAAAGAAGGAGGAAAGGAAATGAAGAAGGTGGAGGGCGAGTGAAGAGAGAGAAAATAATAGATATTGAAGAACATGAAGAAATCTAAAAGAGAGAAAGGAAAAGCAGGCTGAAGGGAAGAGCAAGAGCAGCATTATATGTAGTTTAGCATTTTGAAAAATCATTCAGTAGATGGCCATATATCCAACATTTCAATAAAATAGATATGGGGATGTCAGGAAAAGTCTCCATTGTTGTCCAGCTAGAAGTTTTAGGAGAAGACAATTAATTAAAAGAGCCTACTAAATTTTAAATCAAGCCTGTTCTGTAAAATGGAACATTTCTGCAGTAAGTAACATGTGTTCCCAGATTCTGACCTTGCTAGCTAGAATTCCCAAGAGAAAATTAAAAATGTCAGTTCTGCAGAATGACTGCTTTTACAGTCACAGTCAGTAATGCTTATGTCTTATATTTTCCACAAGTATTTGCTTCTGGAACAGCATCAATTGATTGAAGAAATTTGTCTTAATTTTGGGAGGGCAACCACTTTAATTTGATAGAAGAATAGTTGCATAGGTAGTTTAGACTTTTCCCTGAGCTGAAAGCCATATTTATTGTATTTCTAGTTAATATTTGATTGCAGAAATGTGCATTATCTGGTAGTACTATATTAGTAAAATCTATAGTTAAATTACTGCAATTAAGGCAATAAATTAGCTGCAAATCTGACAAACTATAATGTTGTGCATTCTTCAAACATATCTAATTTATTATAGCCATAAATCAATAGCAACCTGATAATCTAGTATTCTACAGGATTCTGCTGCTCAAATGTTTGACATGCCAGCTGGTAAAGTGAAAATAACAGCATCCTTCCAGAAAATGTACATGCCATAACCCAGCCAATAAACTATTAATTTATAAATGTAAGGATTCAAAACTTGATTAATTTAAACAGACTTAAAGATTTTATTTAGTAAGGAGGTCAGTCATTTGTGAACTTCAGGGTGTATTTCACACTGACTGGTCAAAGGCACATTGACATGAATGAATCTCTGATTAGGATGTAGGTGCATGCTTTGAACATTCATTGCATCCAATGGTATTTATAAAACCAGCAATTGGTCTACATTGTTTTTCTGGACTTCAGATATAAACCAGCTCCACCTTCATTCATAGCTGGGGAAATGGGTACACAGTTAAGTTTCAGTGAAAAAGCAATCCCATCCAATGAGTATTTTAACTGATCAAATCTGTGTCTATTCTCTTTGGATTTTCTAGGATAAAGCCAGGTACTTTATTTCTGTCTAGCAGGGAGGCAATAAGTTATTTCGCTTATTCTCTCCCCTTCTCTATTCAGATTTTGTGTATGTTTTTTGTTCTTCAACACAGCAACTTTTGCCCATATTTGGACTGCTCAAAGGGAGAGTGACAAAATTTAGGAGAATCATCATAGCAAAAGCATTTAAGACTAGGTCAGTTTGCACTCAGATATCATGGTGATGTGCTTGTCTCCCTAACAGTAGTTTTAAATTTAAACGTAATTTTGTAAATGATTGCAGGGCTTCTGAAAAATGCCATGTTTGACAATGTGGGAACTTCACAAAATATGCACAACATGGCCTTTTTTAGTGATATCTTCCTAAGTGAGAACAGTAGAGTTCCCCAGCATGGTTAGAGCAAAGGTTGGCCTTTCTGCTTTATTCAGTTCAGGGTTCGGTCCTATATTCCTTGTAGTAAAGTCTGTGGGATCAGTCCCTTAGTCTCTAAATGTAATTATTAGTATGTTGACGCTTATAAATTACTTTGTCCAGAAGAAGCTAGAAGCAGACACCGATTTCATTCACATACTGCAGGACACAAACAATCAAAATTTGATTACCACTCAGTCACCAGCAAAAATAGGCTGTTTTGGAACCAGAGATTTAAAAGTTATACTGGGGAAGCCATCCTGTTTAACTGCCAAAGACTTTTAAAAAATTTTAGTGGGAAATAAAATGTTTAATCTAATAATGCGGATCTTTAATTTATATAGCTACCTGCCTGTTATATTGGTAAACTGTTTTGAAAGCAGTCAGTTTGGAATCACTTTTTGTTACTTTGAAAAAATATTTAGATTTGTTAGATGTGCCATTACCTCTTTTATAATTCATGTATAATCTTAATGAAAGGGCCAGTCAATTTCTTTTTTTCCACTCAGCATTGGCTGTAGATAAGAGGACATTGCACCATTAGTACAGAATCTGCATTCCTCTTTATGTGGGTTGATTCTGCCTTATTCAGGGCCAAGTCTCCAATGTATAGACTGAGCTGTAGATGCTTAATTATAATTTCTGACTCTGCTCCTGATATTCCTTATTTTACTTCAGCAATTTGATTAGTGACAGAAACGGTATTGGATCCCAGCATAGAACAGATTCTCTTCTGTTTTAAGTTTTTTAGTGAGCAGATGAGCAATAAAAACTAAATGTTGCTTAATATTGCAGAGTAACACATCCTAGTGATTATTAAATCAAATTCTGTTAATAGCAGATTGGATGGCATCTGATGCTAAGCTCTGCCTTTGACAAGTGTTACTTGACTCCTCTGTTTCTTTTGGCCTACCAACAATTGTAGTTCCCTTAAGACTAAATTCCTTCCTTGGATGTGTTTGTATGGTACCTAGTGCCATTCCAAAGTGAGGAGTCTCTTCCCATGCTGGCATTTTTAAGAAGGGGGACAGAGCTGATTGCAGAAATTGAGGCATCTCATTGACTACTGCTGGGAAGATCATCGCCCTTACCCTTGCCAACCGCCTCCTTCCACTTGCAGAAGAAATTCTTCCAGAATCTCGAAGTGGTTTCAGATCATCTCGAGGAACTATGGACATGATCGTTACAGCACGTTAAATTCAGGAGAAGTGTCATGTGCAAAATCGACCACTTCACATGGCCTTTATTGACCTCTCCAAAGCCTTCAACTCTATAAACCATGCACCCCTATGGAAAATCCTGTCTAGAATTGGCTGCCCAAACAACAAGTTCATCAGCGTTCTGAGACTTATCCACAACAACATGTCAGCAATGGGAATCAAAGAGAACTATGTGAGGTGAAAACTGGAGTAAAGCAAGGCTGAGTTATCGCTCCAACTGCGTTTTCCATCTTCATATCCACCATAATGCACCTCGTTGATAGAAAGTTCCCTTCTGAAATTGTGTATAGGATGGACAGAAGACTCTTTAACCTCAACAGACTTGAGTCCAAAATGAAGTCTACAGCAACGTTCCTAATGGAGCGCCAGTATGTGAATGACAATGTGATTGTTTCTCAATGAATTTTCGGATGCCTATGAGAGTATTGGCCTAACTTTAAACATCAGGAAAACTCAAGTTCTTTATCGACCTGCTCCAAATGGAGAAATAACACCCTCCCTCCCCCATTCAAATCAACAGAGAAATGCTGGAGATGTGGATCATTTTGTCTATCTTGGAAGCTATCTTTCATCAAAGGCAGATAATGACGTGGAAATAGAGCACTGCTTGAAATGTGCGAATGTATCCTTTGGACGTATAAGTAAGTGTCTTCTTAAATCATGCCATCCTTACTGAAATTAAGTTCCTGGTCTACTGTGCTATTGTTATCCCAACTGCATTGGAACTGCACCCATCTACATTCCATCACTTTCACATTCTGTTCACCATATATCTATGGCTAAATTTCACTGTGATGTATTTAATATATATTTAAAGGAAATCAGTTTATTGTAAACATTCTTGCAGTAGACAGCCATTTATTAGATTGCCAATGCTACACAAAAATCTCAAATCAGGTGAAAATACTTTATTCCGTCACAACAGCTGTTTGGATTATATATGCTCAAAGGGCCTCATCTAAATAACCATAAAAGCCCGTAGAAGTCCTTCCCTTTAGATCGGGATCAGACTCTGAGGGCACTGCAACTGATAGAAAAAGCAAGCTTTTATATAGGAATGTGGAAACTATCTTCAAAATAATTCAAACTTTATTTAGAATCTGTAGAGTCTACAACAATCTTGAGACAAATAAACCATCAATGCAGAAAAGAACTTGTCAAATGCCTATATTTAATGAAAGTTTCTCTTCAGTCATCTTCCCAACATTAATTTCAATTAAATACATTTTTAAAAATTTCCATCCCATATTAACTAATGTTTCCAGTGTTAATTTATAAATTTCATACAAACTTTTGAACAAGTGGCTAGCTGCAATGACATTTATTTAAAATATAAAAATCAATTCTACATATTTTGTATTCATTTTCTGTCAGTCTTCAATCTGTGTAATCCAGTTAGTAACTAAGCCATTAAAACCCTAAACAATTCTCTCATGTTTATACTAATTAAACTGAATAGTGAAGAAAATATTTTATTCAGAATATTGTATTTATTTTACCTCCACTGACTAAGGTGACCAAATACAAAGCCACTCTAGGTTTCACAGTTAGTGGTTTTATAATTTATTTTGTGCACTATACATTAGTTCAAATGTATTCTCTGGGTTTTTTTAAATTTTGGCTGTATTTCACTCAGCATTTACAATAAATTTTTTGTAATGAATTATAGTACAAATGGAGGAAAGAGGTAATAAAACTTGCATAAACTATTAGTTCAAAATTACACAAATATCTAAGCGTATCATTTGTACTTAAACAGTTGCATAACCAAAAATAGAGGTGCAGCCAACATTATTTAAACATCATAGGGCTCATTTAATATGAATTGTATGTCATGCTTCATGCATTATTTTGAGTTGCACACTATTTTGACATTTAGGTGAAGATTACTGATAGCTGTTGAGATTTTTTTCTTGATTAAAGACATTTATTTTTACTGCCAAAGAATCAGTTGTGGCATTTACTACCCTAAGCAATTGTGCTTATCACAATGAAGGATGGTACAGATTTATAGTATTGCCCATGGCTACTCTTCAAAATAGGAATTAAACAACATGCAAAACTACACTAAAACCTAAATAAGCAATGATTCCTATATTTCTTTTTGAACTTTAACTAATGGTACAGGGATCATCACGGTTTGGCTTTACTTCCCCTTCCAACAATAAATTCATCACAGCTTTAGTCAAGTAGCTGCATGTTCCTCTTTTTCCCATTGGGGGAGTGTTGTAAAATGAAGTCAAGTCATCCTATAAAAACAAAACAAAATGTATGTTTTTCTATCAAAGTGTTGATTGATAGGAATCAAATTTAAACAGTGGTAAATTAAGGGAAACCATTTTGTAGATGAAAAGCGCAGTTCTCATTATTGACATCAGTCATTTTGTATGACACTCATTTTCAGAGTCTAATACTTTTGTTGAATTAGCTGTCAAATAGGAATTTTAAAATCTAAGAATTTTCTAAAGTACAGTATATGTGTGTTCAACCGCTTAAAGACATTCTCAGAAATCTTAGAGTATGCTTTTTCGGATATCATTTTGTGAAAAAATGACATGTTGTGCTCCTTCTAATTTCCTGATGATGGGTCAGTTTCTTCATATTGTTTGCAAAACATATTAGTTATGCACTCTCTCTTCAAACATTATGGTGGGGCTGGCTGCAACTCCATGACTAAGGTTGTGTTTAAAAATGCAGCTAAATCATGGACTTATTGCACTAACCTTATAAGAAAAAACATATTTCCTTCCTAGACTTGCATCACATAAGAGTCCAGATATTTTAAAAGTTCAGTTAGGGATGCTAAGAGAAATTTGACTTCTTACTCACTTTAGGCCATGTCTACACTACAGAGTCTATAGCAGCATAACTACAGCACAGTAGATATGCCTGCATCATACTTTAGTGTAGTCACAGCTTACAGTGATGGAAAGTTTTTCCATCATTCCAGGAACAGTACCACCCTGAGCCACAGCAGCTAGGTCAAGACAGTACTGTCTCAAAAGCATGTTGTAGAATTGGGGAAGACTGTTTAGATTTTACAACACTGTCCGCCACTACCTTGTTTCCAAAAACCAGGACTTCCATAAATTTGGTGGAGCACCTGCTTCGAGTGACTACCCACCTCCTAGTGATGGAACTATAAGTGGCACCTGGTCCCTGAGCTGGAGACCATGGCTTTGGCTGGGAATCTCACTGCATCCATTGAGGCATCAGCAATGAATGCTGTTACCAGGGAAACATTTTTTAAAAATAGAGCCAAAGTCAGAGTAACATTTCACCTTGAGATCTTTCAGAACAAGAGAAAGATGCCCTCACAAAGCAAATAGATGCTAGGGACACCTGGAAGGAAGCTAAGGAGTCTTCAAAGTCATTTGGGACTTGCACCCTGAGTCTGCTGACTGGAGTCCTCATCTTTGGAGCCTCTCCTTGCTCTTTCCAGAGACTCCTGGTCCATTTTTCCTATGTTGGAGTCACGGTTGCTCTGGTGAGTAAGAGATCTCGCATGCTTGTCCGACTTGTAGCCACATGACCTGAGTTAGGGACAGAAGGCAGCATGCATGCTGGGTACAACTATCTACTGAGCCCAGGAAGACAGTCTCACAGATGTAGCATCATTTGTATTTTGTTCTGTGCTTTTTAGGCTACTCTGCTTTACCAAAAAGTTGCAGAGGAGCCAGCAGGGAGGCACTGCAGTGGACGCTCTAAGTGTGTTCCAAGGTCTAGGGAGGGAGAACAAGGCTCCCACACTGGTCGCAAAATTAGTAAACCCCCAAAAACATTTAGGCAAATGAAAGGAAGGAACACTGAAACCACCATCTGCATGCTGCCAAGGAGAAAAAGAATCTGTCCACAAGCAGGAGCGGAGGGTGCATGGCTGACCTCCATCTGTGAATTGCAAGAGTCAGCAGAGCAACCCAGACCTAAATAATTGTGGGAGATGGTGTACTGCAGGGAAGCGAGAGAGAGGCGTGCGCGTGCCAATGTGCGGCTATCAGTATGACATTGGTTCTGTCATCTCTGATCTTCCATAAGACTTAATATCCAGGAAAGGGAATGGGAGAGAAGACACAGAGGACTGCTTAATCCAGCACGAATGCATCCAATGAAGATCTTTTGCATTGTGAGCACTGGTTCAATATAAATATATGTTGATGTTCTGTCTGGACATTGACTAGTCATTGTGTGGTTACCCCATCTGAGGAATGGTAATCTTATGTGTTCTTCATAAGACTGCCAGCTAAGTGCATCTGCCTGCATGTCAGGCAACCATCATGAACATACACCAGAACCACAGTGCTCTTGTCTCTGTGGACATGGCTTGAGTGTATGCTCTACTCCGTTTGTTGTGGAGTGGTATTGCCTGTGAGCACCAGTACTATTCCATGTTGTATGGAAAGATGGAAAGTCTTTAGGACCCATTGCATAGCCCTCAGTTCCAGCATGTTGATGTGGAGTTCCTGCATCCATGAACAGAGTTCCTGACAATGATCATCCCATCCAGAGTGAGGTGTTTGTGGCATTTGTAACAGCAGGGTATGGAAGAGTGAACAACAGTGAGGACATTGAAATACCTCCGGGGAGATGGTCCATTTCAGATTTTTCCTGGAGTGCTTGATGAGATGACACCCAATGTTGCAAGGGCCTTATTCAGAGATGAGCAAAAGGTGTAACTTAGGTTGAAGAGGCCATGAGACCTGAGTCCTAAGAAGAACTATGTCATCTGTACAGGTTGATACCTGAGAGAGTTATCAGGGAGTCTCTCTCTAGGATACTCTCTTTTGGGAGAAAGCTGTCAGTCTTCAGGGTACCATTATTGAATGGCATGATGATCTATTTCCTCAGCAGGAGTCTCCTCCCAATTGCCTCACATGTCACTTTTCTTGAGGAGACAAACTGTTGATAGTGTATATCTGCACCAAATGAAACTTGGCTTTGAAGACAATGGTTCATGGGATGAAGCCAAGAAAACTGTCAGTGCCAGTGGAGCTACTATAGTGCCAGAAGGATCATTGGAGTTAATGTTATTGCCAATGTCGACATTAGTGCTGAAGTAGTTTTGGCAGCACTGAGTAAAGCTTTCATAGACCCCTGACCATATGACCAAATAGATAATTGAAGAGGCCCGCATAATGTCTTTGCGGGTGGATGGAGTTTTCAGTGATAGAAGACTGATAGACTCTGTGGTCAGTTTTGAGAGGATTTCACGTTCCTGTTATATTCCAGATAATGAATACTGCTGTAAAAAGGCAAGCAATGGAAGTGTAGCAAGAAGTTTTGACAGAGGAACACAGTTATGAGGGGAAAGTGACTGTGTTGGAAGTATGTGCATCAGTGAGATGTCCAAGTCACTTGGCACCGAAGCGTCAAACCAAGAAGTGCATGCCAGCAGCAGTAAGGAGACTACAAAAATGACATGCATTGGTGGAGGAGAATGTCGTCTACTTTTCACCTTATATTTGGATCCCTTCTGCATATCCAAGTGCTTCCTCTTGTCATGCCTCTTTCCTGAAATGGGAGTGTAAGAAGATCCAGAAGCCTGACTCTATATTGATTAGTGCCGACTCTAAGGGCACTGAGGGAGTTTTCAGTTTTGGAACACACTGTTCTGATGAACTCTGCAGCCATGGATGTAGGCTCAGTCCACTAAGCATTTGCCTTCTGGGGGACTTCAAGGGTGGTACAGAGGCTGGGCATCAAGATACATCTCAGGTCTCTTTACAGACGACCATGGTAAAGCAGAACACATTGAAACTCTTGGGAGTTTGAGGATGGCCTGGATGACAGCTCAAAAAAGCCAACTGCACCTGTCGTCCTAGCTCTCTCTCCTTCCCCCTCCAAGGAGAGACGATGCAGCAGGGAGACTTCCTGGGTCTCTTCCAGGCACATCAAGACACTGATCATGTGCATCTGCCCCTGGAAAGATGGCTGAGCACATTGCACGCCTTTTAAAATGCCAGCAGGTTTCAGGACCCAATGTAGTCTTGGAGATAATCCGAAGCAAGAAGACCTAACAACTAATGAACTATACTATAAGGAACTACCCAAGAACTAACTAAGAAGATAGGCTAATTAACTCATGTACATGAGAGAGATTTCAGTTTAGCTCCCTGCAGTGGTGGTGAAGGAACTGAGATGGTCAGAGGTACTCTTCCTTATGTAGATGCAGCCAATGATGATATGCTAGCAAAAGCATGCCACTGTCCTTCCCTAGCAGGTATAACTTTGGTATACAGTTCTGTAGCTCACTGCAAGAGGTGTCAAATCCCGTAAGTGGGAATGTACAAAGGCCTTTGCAGAAGAAAGACTTCTGTATCAGTTTCAAATTTCTTCTTTAATACTACTTAATGACCACTGGTTAATTAGAAACCTGTGCTGTTTCCTAAACTATTGATGTATAAACAGCTCAGTAGGTTGTGGCCATCTCCTCTAGAATCAATAATCAATGGGTAAATACTTAGGTGCAAAACTGAATTTGTGTTACCACCAAAATGTTCTTGTTGAGCTCAGTGGAAGTTTCTTGGTGCTCAGCACTTCTGAATATCTGAGCACTTGCTTAGATGCTTAAATATGGAGTTATGATCTTAACTTCAGGCTGTTTTTTAAAAAGTACCATCTCCACTCACCTTATTTCCCTATCAGAGAGGAAACATTTCATTTTAAGACATCATCCTTTTCTAAGAATATTCAGATTGTTACAGCTTTACCTAAACACTCATTCCAGCATACCAATAAGGTAGGACACACTTTCTTTCAAGCATCTTTATGGGCTGGCTGTCTAGCCCTCAAGGACTTGGAGTTCAAAGATATTTAGAATGGGCATCTCTGTTTTTATACAGACACCTTTACAGGAACTACAGGATCTGCCCAGAAATCTCTCATAGTACACATAGTACTTAAATAGAATTAAATGTCATCGATTCAATTTGGGAGTTCGGTATGCTGTTATTTTCAGACTTACACATTTAACATTTGTAACCAAATTTTGTTTTTGAGAAGAACTGAAAATTTTATGTGACGTGAATATTTTACTCACATGCTTTTCAACTCCCTTTAGCCTGGCCTCATCTTTCTGGAAATCATTAAATGCTTCTTTCACCAGTTTGTCCAGATCTACTTTATCTTGAAACTCTAACTCAGGGTTTCTCTCCAAAATAACAGATACAACCATTAACAACTGGAATAGGAGGAAACAATAAACACCTTGAATTTAAAGCTAGTTTAGAATCAGGTTATATAAAAAAATGACATTGTAAACAAAAGTTTATGCTTGATTCAAGCCATAAAGCAATTCTTGATGAAACATTCTCTCTATGGCAATGCAAATAGGTATTTCTTAAATTTTGAGTTTCTATATATTGGAAAAGCAGAATTTTATGTAAAATACAAGTTAGAAATTGATGAAGTTGGTAGAACATCAAAAGGTCATTACAGTAATCTGAAGAAATAACAACCAACACTAGAGAATAGACAAAGGCTTAGCAGTAGTCAAGGGTAAGAACTTATAAATATGAGACACATTAAAACAGTTGAAATCTACATGATCAGCCAATAGAATCAATATAAGCAACAAACAACAAATTTAAGTTAAAGGATCCTTAATTCCTTGCAGCTGGAACAGCATTTTAAATTGTATTGGCCTGCAGACCTTAAGGGTGTGCCTAGCAATTGGTGGTGGAGTGTATATTGATCACTTGCATCCTTGGAGATTCTAAGTCATACCTTTCAGTTGCAGGTCGAGATGTTCCACTCAACAAGCCCGTAGTTGTTGGGCATGATCAAAATAGTTTTTAACTCCTGAGTACCAGAGAATATCCAGGGACAGATTCATAGTCCCAGGCAAGAAATACTAGCTGCACAGAGGCCAATTCCTCTGGCAGGTGTTGAAAGGGGAACTGCCTCCTGATCTGCTCAGACAACATGCCTAGGGCATGGCTCTGGGGGGAAAGATGCATAACAGGAAGGCAGGGTCTCTGTTGCCTGACTTTGTTAGCAGGTGCAATAGTGGAGCTTGCGATAAAATACTTATGACTCATGGGAGCAAGTATGGCTCCTTCGACTGCCCAACAGAGATGGGACGGAGGAGGAGTAGTCTGGCAGGTGGAATTGGTGATCAGGACAGTTGGACTTTGAAGAAAGGATCTCCTAATAGCCAAAAAGTGTGGATTTTTAAGAAGGCTGAGGCTGGGGGCTGGATACGGTGCTACTTGGGAATTATCTTTTTGTTTAAAAGTCTGCCCTTCCTTTGGCCCAGTATTATTAACTCTATGGCTACTATTTGCTTTTTTTGGTGAAGTGTGTGGGGGGACCCCAACATGTTAAAATATATTATCCAAATACATTAATGTGAATCTGCTTACTATAAAACACAAAAATCTATGGAGACAGTGTCCTGAAACCTGCCATAGTAGTTTTGATCTGCAAGTGCATATGTGATTTTAAACCACTGATGTTAATTTAATTCTTAACTGGGTTATGTTACTCTTTTTTAAAATTGTTACAGACAAGTCATACAGAAAAAACTTCATCATATTATACCAACCTCTACAATTATTTGTCTGTATTCAGGCTGGTCAATGTTTTGCAACATGTCTTCCACCAGAAGGGAAAAATTCATCTCATACATAGTCATATCAGAAAGTGTTGGCTGCTGAAAAAGAAATACAAATAATAAAATGCTGTATGTATTTTAAACGTTGGATTTCAATCAAAAACATTTTCTAATAGAACCAGTTGGATTATTTGTTGTGAATTATTTATCCAACATTAACAATCTGGGCTCTGTTGGATCAAAGGGGAAGCAAATTTCTGAGTAAATCGTAACAGCATTCTGCTAGGAGTTTTGACAGATTTTTTTTTTTCCCCTTCAGAATAATAAAATATTTTCACTGCAGCTACAAGCAAATCGTAAACTCAAAGCCTTATACATGAAGTCTTCCCCATATTAAAGCGTGACGCCAGGAACATATGACCCCAAAAATGTTACTTTACAGCTGAAATCCTTTTTTATTTGTAGCACATTCTCCATGAAAAGAGAAGAAAAATATAATGGCAATACGTTCAGAAGTTTAAAAACTAATGTGCAACTCTCTAAATATTTTCTTTTTACCTGTGGTAAATATTTTTCTGCTACTATTAAACCATTGGCAGTTCTCTCCAAGATTTGCCACACTCTGTCATAGAAACCATGGGGAGTTCGATTCAGAGAACCATCTATTTGACGTCTGTTAAGCCAACATCTGTGCACAAAACAAAATAATTGAAGGGCTTGAAAAAACAATATGTTTCAGATTCAAAACAAAGCTTTCCTTGTGGATTAATTAAGCCATTAGGGTAAGCAGTAACAGTAAATATCCATCAATGATGCATACACAATATGTGTTACAGTCCCTGATAAATATTTCATATGGAAATAAAAACACACCCTAAAGAGAACAAAAGCAAAATGACAATCAGGCTTCAGAGGCTGGAGTTTTCTACCCAAATATGGGATAATGTCTTATTAACTAGTCTAAAAAGTTTAACACTAGGCTATGTCTATGCTACCACTTTTGTTGGTGTAACTTATGTCACTCAGCAGTGTGAAAAAACACGCCTTGAGCGACATAAATTACACCAAGAGAAGCACTAGTGTGGACAGCTTACTGGGGATGGTTTAATTATGTTGACGCGAGAGCTCTCATCGACAGAGTGGTTTACACAAGAGATCTTACAGTATCACAGCTGCATCGGTATAGCTGTAAGCTCTCTAATGTAGACATGGCCTTAAATCAATTTAACCTAGAACACAGGACAGGACAGGATATAGGCCAAATTAAACTCTGCTGTAACTCCAGAGTTACCAGGCATTAGGGTAGAATTTGACAGAACAACTATAATACATAAGAAAACGTGTGTTTAGGAAAAGCGAATTTGCCATTTTATTCACCTGAGATACAGTTCTTCAGGTGCATGTATATGGTACCAAAATGTATACATGTTGTATAAAGAAGAAACCAGGATCCATGCTAGTACTACTACACTATAAATATTTCCTTTATTATCTCCTCTATTGTATGTAATACTAGGTTTTGGTGCTAATGCAGCTTCCACATTAAATTTTGCAATTCGAAATAAGAGCGTAAAAAAGTGTACTAAGTTGCAGAGACGTTTTTGCATCATGTAATTTAAATAAAATACAATTTTTTTGAAGCTGGTAAGCTGAAATTTTGCAGGTGCTTCATCCCAAATGTCCAGCGCTTTACAGAAATTGTCATTTTTAACAAATTAAGATACCTAAATGTAGGAAGTTGATCCTACTGTTAATTTAACAAAAAATCATAAGGGTTTCCTAGACTGATGTAATATAATATTGTCAACCGTAAGCATTGAAAAATCAGCTTAATCATGGTTTTTTAAAGGACAAAGTTTGGATTCTGCTTATTGGTCATCCTGTTCTTGAGCCTTTAGTGGATCACATCTTCAAACTTTTCTCTCCAATTTTAAGTACTACCAACTTACGTTTCTTAACCTAAAAACCTACTGTAACATGACTCCAGAAGCAGGGGCTTTGAGAAAGATATTGCAAGGCTAGCAACAAAATCGTGAAAACTGGCAACACTGGTAATGATTGTAATGAGTAAATTCAGTCTACAGTCAAAATTATCATCTATGGTAGCAATATTTCATAGTTAGTTTAAAATACTTATATTTAACTGAAAACAAAATTATTTTCTAGCAGCAGTATAGTCTTCAGAGCTCCTTTCTTTGAACGAGAGTCTTTTCCCATGCAGGAGGAGTTTGTGCAAGCTCTCTGTACTGCACTGAGAAAGCTTACCTGAGAAGCCAAATTAAGATCTTGGGATAAAGTGCTATTTTCCCGAGTTATGCTAATATTACTAAAAAGGAGTGCAGAAGAAAATGACTTGTGTACCAGGTGCCTCATTTCATACTCTCTCAAAGATATAGTTGTTTTATTAAAAATTAAGTCATTTTTAGGAAAGGAAAAGAGCACTATGTCTTCAGACAAAGAGTAAAGATTCTAACTATATGCTTGTATCCAGACATTGGCAGCGAAGTCAGAAAACTAAATGTTATAAATTATTTACTTCAACAATTTGTGTAGGTAACCTAAATTTTAATTAGTGCTGTCCTTTATAGTTTTGTATAATTCAAAGAGCTGGTCCCATTAGGCTGTTAAATGGAGAGTTTAAGGTTGTAATAAATTATTTAAGATAAACTCCCACCTTATAACATTTTGAGTATTTGAGTAGAGTTACAGAATAGCTACCAGTTTTGGTTACCATTACCCTTTGTGAAAAACGTGAAAGATATCAGTATTATTTTTATGAATATAATATATACACCTCTTTTATCGGATTGCTCTGATGTGGTTAGCTATCTGGGATCAAAAAGTTTATTTAATTTTGGGTGGTTTTACGTATGTGCAGGAAGGCAGGCAATGACTTAGAAAACCCTAATCACTATTACTTAAGGGAACAAGCCCTATGAGATCTTCCTCTGGCCATGCTGAGGATTCAGGGGCAAAGATAGGAACAAAAGACCTTTTTAACTGTTAAAATGCCTCATCTCTGAGCACAGAGTCAAACAAGTCTGTAGGGAAGCAGATGGTGTTCTGTTCCCAGATGTTGGAATGACTCGACTAAATTTGGATCTACGGAGGTTCCAGAATGGAAACTCCAGTGACTGAACAATCAATGCTTTGGGTAGGTGAGGTGGTGAACTCAGCATGGCATTGCCTGGAGTCAAAGGACGGAGGAATGACCAGCATGGGATAAAGAATGGGCTTCTGAAAGAGGCTATCTGCTCTCACACGGGACTGCTAAATGACCCAGAAAGAGACAGAGTGAATACATTACAGCTTGGCTGGTGGATTGTTCTGGCTTGGACAGATGGACAACATGATTGGAGTATGTATTATTAGTTTTGCTTATATTTGCCCCCTCTCTAGCCAACCTACAAAACTGGTTTGGACCAGGACAGGAAAAGGCCCATGAACAGAAGAACAAAGGTTCTGTGACAGGATTAAAAGAGTCCTGCTCTCAAGAGAGACATGGTAGTTGTTTGGGGGAACCAGAATGTAGCTTGATCTATATATTATATTAATTATTTAAGAATTCCCAGTTATCACTTTGAGGGTTGAAAGGTTCTTTTCCCAAGATAAGGTCCAGTATTATTCAAATTATTACATATTTGGGAACCCCAATATGCACAGTTACAACACTCACAGTATAGGGACTCTTCTATAATTACAAATAGTTTATTAATAAATTTAGCACAGTTTAGGACTCCGACTCATTAAGGTAGAGAGAGATGCTATAGAATGTACGTGTGCACAGCCACATACTCTCACTATTCCTTGTAGAACAAACTGAAGTATTAGTGATGAGGAAGATGATGGCTATCACCTTCCCCTTTATCACCGGAGGCCACCATTCTAGCACCTCCCAAGGATTACATCTTTTTCTCCTCCTGCCCCAAGACTGGGATGTAACTTTTATAATATGATACACTGACGCCACTATTTTTATGCATGTTCAGTAGGGGATTTTTCCCTTTTCCTTATTTATATTTTCTCACCTTACTAATGTTGGAGTGTTCTTCTCCTATAGGTTACTATATCAATGATCTCAACTCATTATCCTATATGTCAGTTTGTTACCGTGACCCTTTTATGGTTAGTTATCTGCAGATGTAGCTCATGTACCTGTTATTTATGTCAATTCGTTCCCATGACACTTTTGTGGATGGATCACGTACCTGTGGTTAGAAATTCTCCTTAAATACTTGATTTTCAGCTCCCCAATACTTGGGGTTTTCCATTGAACCAGTTATCTGTTTAAAGTTTATCTCTACCAAGTTCACAGGCCTCAAGCCTTATGCTAACTTGCTGAAGCTAATGTCTTACAGGATTTGGCCTGTAGGTACCTCGTATTACTACTGAATATAATGGAAAGCAGTGAATATAAAAAAGGCAAGCTACTTCGATGGGGCTGCAAGAATGACACACAAACACTTCGCTCGGGATGTCTGAAGAAGTCAGTCCTGCCTAGGTTACCATCATGGAATGGTACCACAGGCATGCACACAGACTGTTCGTTGTTTTAAAATCCTCCTTCTTTAAATGCTTTTTAACTAATGCTAAAATGAACAATACTTTTGTTTTAGGAAGGCAATCTGATCACTGTAGACCACTGGTCACAAACTCCCAAAGAAAGGAACTGCAGATGAGAATGGTGGATACACAGAGTACTAGACCAAGCCCTGGGCTATAAGTGTTGGGGGGGGGAGTTGTGGAACTCCAGCAAGACATGAGGCCTGATATCTGAGGGGATGCATTCAAGGGAACAAAGAAACAGGTAGCTCTGCAACTGACATATTGGTAGCCGGGTATGCAGGATCGTGCCTAAAAACAACACTAAACAGCACTAAAAACAAGTATTGTAAAAGAAAAACCAAGAGAAAAATTGTCCTGTATTCTTTTTGGGAAGAGAGTGGGGAAAAAAACCCTTAAGAAAAGTGAGTTATGAATAGCTCAGAAAAGATGAGCCGGAAGAGTTGTGCAGCAAAAGGAAGCTACACTCAAAAGAGCTGAAAAAGACGCAGCTGGTTAGCCTGCTGTACTCAAGATGACCAGAACAGGAATTGTGGTTCAGAATTGGGTGAGGACTTGAGCAGAACACTCAGTTCACTGGCAGGCCAGCAGAGGTCAAGGGACACAGAGGCAAGAATAGACAAGGAGAACTGGGACAGTCTGAGGATGACGATCCCAAAGGGAGGTGTGGAGTATAATGTATGCAATGACTGAAGAAACAACAGGATGCCACTCAGAGTTTCCTGAATCGGAAGAGTCTGGAGGAGGAAAAGCTGCAGCTGAAGAAGAGAAACCGGAGCTGGCACTGTACCAACATGAGGAGAAATAGCACCAGCATAAGCAAGATGTGAGAGAAAAAACTATGAAGATATGTCTTCGACCTGGAGAGCTACTGCATAGTCAAAGCATATCAATTTGGTAAGTGGGAACGGACATTGAACACCAGCCTTAGGCAGCATAGATTCTAAATGGTTACCTAGCTACAGGTATGGGGATGATATGGATGTATTTTTATATGCTTTGGAGGTGAGCTGTGAATTGAATGTACAGTTTCCATCTCCTTTGCTGACAGGGGAGACTATTACCCATATGGCCAGTGAGGACTATAGAAAGGATGAAAAGTTTAAACTTACACGCAAACCCTATAAGAGGAAATTTCTGACAGTCTCCCAGTTTGTGATCAGCATGGAGATAATGCCCTCAGCTTCTATCCTGCTCATTTGTGATGCACCAACTAAAAATTCTGTCTCTGGCAGATAATAAAAACCAGTGTTACAGCTTTAAAGGAGATGGTACATGTCAGGCAATGTGGCTGGGCTTCAGCATGCTGAGGAGAAAGGGGATTTAAACAAGGAATGACGACATCCCAAAAGAAAGAGGTCAGTGAGCAGCAGATAAACTCTGCTCTGACTGGTTCCAACTCCATAAGTAATTAGTTTTGGAATGGTATTGGTTCAATTCCCAGTGTCAGGCTAGGTGAGGAAAATCCTATACACCAGATGCCTACAGTATCAGGGATGAGGCAGGTTTTTTGATATGTACAACAAAATCAGAAAAATTGCAGAAGCTAAAAGAACAAACAAATCAATGTGTATCTTCACTACCTCTGTATACATAATGTATGTCTGAAACATCATTGATTGCAGACACCTGGTAATTTAAGATGCATACAAATTATTTCAGAAACACACAGATTATGCAATCAATCTATTATGAATAGCAACATGAGATAAAAACCCAGATCTCATTACCTTCCTTGCTGCTGTGGCTGAAGAATATCCAACAGAAGCTGCTTCACTTCACTAGGTGACAGTTGGTATAAGTCCATAGGTGGCATATCCCCAGCACGGATTTTTAGTTCATACTTCATAGCATGGATAATCCATCTGAAGTACAAGAAGGAAAGTATTTATTTATAGGACATTACAGAGGTACATGCTCTTTTTAATGACTTTTTCATAATATAGTTCTCTGCTATCTAGACAGCTGAAAAAAGGATCACATGGTTCCTTCTGAGGTTAACTATATATGTATATATAGGGTTCTGTACTGCAGAATGTGGGCTTTTCACTATAAGAGGAAAAAAAGTGCAATTTTCTAAACCAAAATGATCTAATACAACATTCCTACAGAACCCAGAAAGAGCCTGTTTGTTAAATTGGCTGCCAAAAGATGCATCAATAACTGGGTCAACAGGAGGATAAGCATACCAAATTTAATTTATGATGGAGTTTGTTCAAATTCCCACAATTAATTTTACACATTTGATGCAAACTGAAAATAGTATTGTATACATAATTTTAGGAGATGGGTTGTAAAATAATATTGATGTAAACATGCCACTCACATAGACGATATGGTTGCCCCATGAATTTGCTCTTATATCACTGACCTTCACTGAAAAAAATCATTATCTGTCCTCTGATATTAAAAAAGTCAGTCAATGCTTAAAATTATTGTGCTGTTACAATAGAGAAGGCATTTTGCTGATGAACTTAAAAAAAGTAAAAAGTGAAATTGTACGTTTAAAAAAAACTATGGTGTAAGTGCAGTTTTAGCCTTTGAAATCCATGTTTGCCATTTATCAATTTTTTCTTTCATTCATTTACTCTTCCCTTTGTGAAAGGATTTGATTAAAATAATTATAGAAACACTGAAGTTTTTATGTTCAGCACTCAGCTTTAGGTTTTAGGGAAGCAGAACTTTGCAAACCATTAGAAGAGAGATGGAATTTATTTATTTATTTATTTTTACATCTTAAAGAAACAGTTGAGTCCTACGGTCTTTAACTGAATAATGAATATGAAAAGACACTGCATTGCTAAATCAATCTGGGATGCAGGAGTATTCAGATAGAAGCCCCTGTTTTCTTACGAAGTATAGCTCCTTCAGCAGACAGGGGAATTTGCTGTCAGAAGTTAAAATAAATTTGACTAGCTCTGGCCCTCTCGGCATCCCATAACACTCAACATTACACTAAAAAAAAAGTAGTGATAGGGCTTGGAGTCTCTGTCTAGTTATCATAATGAAGGAATGAAAAGATAAAATACACATAAGTCTGTTTATGGCAATATTTCTTAGGGATTCACCTTTCACCATTGTATTCAACTTCCATACATACTACTTCCTTTAGAATACAGTACAACATATCCTCAAGAGAAATTTAACGGTACCCATTCTATCTATAAAAAACCCATTCACAAGTCTTAGATGCTCTATAGAATTACAAACTTTGTAACTTCACAGATAAGAGTATCTAGTATTTCTGTGATGCCAGCAAGGCTTCTACAACTGGACATATATTCTACATTGCTTTGCAGTGGAGAGCCTGATTAAGAGTCAAGGAATGGTGCAGAATGGGGAGAATAAAAAGAAATCAGCAGTCCATGTAGGAACAACAGTCTATACAGTCTCTTCTTGGAAGAGAATTCACTGTAGTAAAGAACAAATGGACAAGAGAAGAAAAAGTTTTATATGGAAATCTAGAACTAGGCCACTCTGCTCATATATAATCAGATCATAACTTCCTGACTCTCACTGATGATCAGTTAATCGCACAGATAGTCCCACTGATTTCAACTATGACTACTCATTTCATTAACTGCTTACTAATGTGAATAAACAGATTACAGTCTATTCCGTAAAGAGTTAGACGGCTTAGAAAATGAATATAGTTTTGATAAGCGGGTGTGTGTGTGTAAATATATGTAAAATATCACTTTTTGCTTTTTGTACACATCAGCAAAATGCAATCTCCAATGTAACAGTTCAAAGTTAGGAGTCCTCGCTTTAAAAATGCACCTTTATTAGAAATGGAAAGTTGTCATATTTGGGCATATAAGGGAATATATAACTGATATTTCCCTTTACCTAGCAGTGGTAAATTCTCAGATTTTTGACTGAATCAAGCTAGAAAATGAAATTAGCAACACACTTGTTAAATTTTCTTTGTTGGATCATTAGAAAATGGTAATTGGTTGGGTAACCCATATCTGAATGTCCAGCTTCTTGATTTTTCATAACCACACTTAAGAGCACATATATTTTTTATAAAGCCATTTTCTGTCATGTTGCCTATAGCGTAATACGTGATACTAGTTACTATGAACTACTAGGTACCTTAGATTTTGATGCAATAACATTTTATTTATTTACTTAAAAGACAGACATATCTGATATTGAACACATTATTTAAGGTATGCCTGTTATCTGTAATTATTTGGAATATTATCCTTCTCCATAAAAAAGGGAAGCCTGGTATCCATCCTCCCCTCCCCCCACACACACAAAGGGGGAGGGAGAAATGGAAGAAATTATGTCTAAAATGTACTGTACTCTATGGGTAGAGCTGAAAAAACTGAGTTCCACCACACAGTCATTCCTCTGAATGTTAGCTGCCTTTTAGAGGAACTTGCATCCAGCATCCAGCTTGGGACCAGCTAATATGACAACGATTGGTCCCAGCATATTAGAGAGAGAATGGCTGAGGTAATATCTTTTATTGGAATAACTTCTACTGGTGAGAGAGACAAGCTTTCAAGCTTACACAGAGGTCTTGCCCAGAGCTAAGGGAGAGCTCTGTGTAAGCTTGAAAGCTTGTCTCTCTCGCCAACAGCAGTTGGTTCAGTAAAAGATATTATCTTGTCCACCTAATTTCTCTTCTAGAAGAACTGTCATAAAAAGCACAAAATATTCAAAGCAAATCCTATATGGTTGTTTAATGAAATATTAAAACTGCATATAAAAACTGGTATGTTTCCATTAACAAACAGCATCATTTAGAATGAAATTATCTGCTCACTGGAGATCATCTGGACTCAGTCACAGGACTTCTATTTTACAGACTGAACACGAAATAAAAACTTGTGCTTACAGTTTAATTAGCCTCAATTTAATTTACATCTGACATCTTTCAAACATGTTCTTGAATGGCCTTGCTAACCTGTATTCAAGTGAGTAACTAATTAGCAAAATGGCATTGTTACACCATCAGTAGACCATAATAATGTGTTTTGATAATTGCTTTTTTATTATTATTCAAACCGTTTTCAAATTAATTTACTTTTTTTTTAAAACAATCACTATATAACGTGGTGCTCAGATTTTATTAAATTTGGTTGACTGCATCACCTTTTCGTTCACTACAGAACACTTAATCCCAAATTTTGAAGCTATGTTTGGGTCTGGCACAAATGAAATGCCTGAAGTTCCTTTGTCATACTGACACATTTTTAAAGTGTTTTCTATGAAAGGTTAAAAACTTGAGTAATGTCCTTCAGAATGCAATATACAGACCTTACAGATAAAATAACAACCTCCTTCAAAATAGTTCTGATATCCATACCTAAATACATGAACAGGCTAATATATAAAACAAGTATCCAAGATTCAGTACTTAGTGGAATGTCTCCCAGAAAATACTTGAAAAACAAATAAAAAGGGGCGGGGGGTTCTTCTCTTTACTAGGTATAATGTCTGATTTTGTGAAACCTCAACAAAGTTTTTTTGGCACATAGTTGACAATCAGTTACTGCAGAGAGATGTAGCAATTGCCATGCCTTTTGTTGTTTGACAGCCTGGGGTGATGCAACCCATTTTAACTAATCTATGATCTAGACACCTACTTTGGATATAAACTAAAAATCCTAGTAAATCAGAAGACTTCTTTACATTGAAATTTAAGTTAAGAGTTACTAAAAATATAAAGACAGTGCTGAAGGACCTGGCTCCTGTAAGGAAGGAGACACTTGCACCAAGAAGCAGAGCAGGTTTGTTGCTGCCAGAAATGCCTCCAGGGTAGCTGCCACTAAGATGGTCTCTAATTGTGGTGCTGAAGAAGCCGATAGTGCCACTTCCAGAACCATGCTCAATAGTGTCCTTTGCAGAGCCAGAGCAGACTGTGTGACCATTTGAAAGAGAAGGAGTATTTAAGTTTTAGGTGCACTCTACCTGACTCCTTTTCAACTGTCTTCCTAGACTGAGAGGGTGGAGACTTGCCCTTGGCTGGTGCCTCTCTGGACACTTTGTATTTCTTCCCCATTACAGGCAAGGGAGAACAGTGATGGGGTTCACCTATATATGCAGGGGCAGCTATTCTGCAGGTCACTCACTGGCAGATGCCTGGAGCAAGGAGCACATGACTTGAAAGCTGGTGACAGGGACATACTTTGGTATTGCAGGGCTAGGGGCAGCTCTGACCTTTATACCTGCATATAGTGGCATGTGGCAGCACAGGGAGCTCAAATCTCCCAGGAGGTACTGCTGAGGCAAATAATTTCCAACAATGATGTGCTGTATGCACCAACACCAAGAGTGGAATATTCATGTGCAATCACTAGAAGAACAAAAAGTTGAAGCTTTCCACTAAGTTTTTTCTTATTGATTCCACTACTCTACTGTATATAAATATAGTTTTACTTGATACTAGAATTACATTGGTATCTTTACTGACATAGCATTTAAAGAGAAGAGATAATATTTCTCATCCAAAGTATACTGTGCATATAGAACAGTAGAAATAAAACAGCAGGGACCTATTTTTAGAATAAACTAAGCATAAATACTTCACAAAGTCTAAGAAGCTTCAGGACAAAATTAATAATTCAGAAGATGGGGATGTTATCTGGTAAAAGGAATATAAATTAAATCTGAAAAAAGTAAATCAGTAGTCAAGCAGACACTACTAAAGGAAAAAATATATCACAAAACCTTGGAAAACAGTTAGCTTCCATTTTAAAAGCTTTGTTTAGGTCTAATGAAATGACTCCACCACGTAACATTGCATAAAAGTAATAGTCATTATACTGCACACTATATACAGCTTGGCACAGTAACATGAATCTTACTACAGCTTGCATGATAATGTTTTAATAGAGCTGGCACAGCAGAACTACATCCTACTGAATGATTTGAGGTTTAGGTTGGAAAGACAAGTTCTCTAAAAAAAGAACACGAGATATTGACCTGAACTAGTCATTCTAAATAAACTGGAAATATTACTATAGCAGAATACATGTAACAGTAAGCTAAGAGCAAAATAAACTAAGACTGAGTGCAAAACATAATAAATAAATAAAAGGTTCAGTGTATTTGCTTATATAAATCACTCGCACACCGGGGCTCTGATCTTAGCTGGGGAATCTAGTTGCTACCATAATACAAATAAGTAATAAAAAATAATAAAAACCAATACTGACCCAACTCGTATTTTTAACATGCCACTAAATAGTTCAGGTGAGTTTGAGATGATCCAGCCAATATGAATGACAAGTTCTTGCTGAATGACAGCTTCCCTCTCATCTTGTAAATTACACTTCTTGTAGATGATGTTCTTAATCACTCCTGGAGACAAGGGATTAGAAATAACTTCTTCTTCATGGCCAAAAGCTCCAAGAGTTACCTAAGGACATTTTTAAAACAATGTAGGGGAAAAACAGGAACAACAAAACAACAGATAATTATAAGTTAGACTTCATATTCTAAGCCTTCCCTGGTAGCATTAAAACTGAATTCTGGGCACAAAATAGTATGGTATCACCTGATTGGAAAGAGAAACCTGCCCAACAGAGGGTGATCTTACTACACCATCACTTTATTTTGGAACAGTTTGGAGTACATGTATCCTTGACTGTTTGATTTTTCTAGGCAGTCCTGTCTTTCTAGCAAATCTTCCTTAAAATTAAGATTCATGATTTGTGTTACTGTTTTAATGTTTTAATAGTTTTTTCAAAACTGAATTCTAGGTTTTTGAGATTCTAATGGAATCAAGATATATATTGGACTGGTTAACCAAAAGAAAAACGTGCTAAAAATGTAAAATATTAAATTTCTCATCCACTGCAAGTGAAACAGAGCTGCACACACTCTTCCTGACACTTAAAAATGTCTACATTGTAAATGTTTTGACCAGAACAGGTTAATCAAAAAAGGTGAAAGTAAGCAAGTCAAACCACTCTACATGCAAACTGACTTTCCTACATAGCACCAGAAGCATGCTACCAGCCCTTCATATTTGAAATAATTTAGTAATGAAACTTCCATAACTGTCCAATATGTATTTTTGCTAATTGCAAAAAACTTTTTATAATCATATAATTACTTTAAAAAAATGTGTCAGGAAGGAAAACAATAATCCAATTTAGGGTCTAAGATTGGGGCAGATGTGTGAAGAGAGAGCAAATGTGAATGGTGAAAAGTTCCCCAGTGATTGGCCACTTCAAGTGCAAAATTTACTAATATCCCTTTTAGCTTACTAGGTTCTATATATTCATTAACTTTTTCTTTAAATAATAGTTTACTACTTGCTTCAATGTCCTTTTGTACAGTAATTCCACCTTAAAATTTCTCATATATATATCCCCCTTAAATTTTATTACATCATATGTCTCTCTTTCCTTTCACATCTAGTTTGGTCTGCTCAACCATCTACTCTATGTTGCTCTCAACTTCATTAGATATGCATAATTTCTTAGCACAAGTATATCCAGAACATTAAAGTTATTGTTTTTATTTTACTCAGTTATTTTAAGTTATGTAATCAATGAGCATTTTTGAGTTTTGTATACTTTAAAAAAGTAACAGAGACCTACAAAATGAAAGAGCTTATATTTTTTTTCTTTGGATTATCATTGCTGAATGCAATTCTGAAAAATGCAGACTTACCTGTTTGCCCTGAACTAAAACATTAGTAATAGATGGTGCAAGGCTGTCCACTAGTTTACCTAAAAGGCTTGCTGCGAAGCGCACAACAGACCTGAGGGCAAAAAACAAAGCAATCCCACTAGATATCAAATGCTAGTTTAATGAATTCAAATATGTGTTTGAATTCTGTCACCACATTTGATAACTCCCAAAAGACTAACCATGAAAATACATATAATATTTGTTCCTGAAATGTTACTTCACAGAGTTTTTCTTTTTGGGATAAACTCTATTTTTATTAATCACTAGAGCAAGTATAGAATAATGGCTCTGTTGGGAACAGTTATTCATCGCAGATAATAAGCTGACTGTTATTTTCTCTCAGAACATGTTAAGGAAAGAGCATGTTATTATTTCATCTGTCTGTTTGCCACCAATCTGCAATTAGTGGAAAATTTCTTTTTGGTAGATGTTTTGGTAAGTTAGAAATTTTCAAGCAAAATGTTTTATTCAATGCTTTCATGTATTTCCTTTGCAAAGATTGAACTTCTCAGAAAAGTTATACTGAAGGAATAGGCAAAGATTTTTTTGTAAGAGTAAGTACAGCACATGCAACACATACTTAAATGACATTTTAGACAATTTTTTGCCTCAAGGCAATATTTTAAAGGTAAGTGATGAAAAGAAGGGAATCATGTAAAGTGCTGGTTTTAAAACTAGCTGCAAATTTCAAAAATAACTAGACATATATGGTGCTATTACTATAACAAATTAATATTTAACTTTATAAATAATAATTCAATGGCAAAATGGAAACAAGTTTAAGCTTTTCTAACTTGGGGTTTGTAGCTGCAAAGAATCATTTATCAAGAGAGTTAATGAACAAGTTATAATATTCAACAAAGTTAGTATAAAATCCATCAACCAAATTGATGCTGACTTCTGAGAAAACAGTTGTGCACGCTTTGAAAAATCAAGAGCAAAGCATTTCAAAACTGAATTAGCTGATCCATCAAAATGCAACTAAGCCAACAAATCTCAAGAAGCACCATTTAAGACCTCTGTGCACTTTACCTGTTTCCCATGAACCAGCAAAGTAGTAATATGTGGGGCTATAGAGGAAGCAAATTTCTGTGTAAATGCAGCACTGTAGCGTACCATCAACCTAGGTATGTCATATGACAATCATAAAAGAAAAATGAAAAATAAGACTTTACATATTTTAGTTTTACAAAATCACTGTTTTCTAAGTATTAAAATATCAACAATGAAAACATTCAGTATGTAAGTGGATATAGGTCCAATTTCATTCTATTAACAGACTAAAATTGAACAAATCTATTCTTATATTTATTTGGTTAATATCTTTTTAAACACCACCTTATTGTTTAACAATATTTATAAGGTAAGAGGGGGCTTCATCTTCGGCCCAAATCTTATTTTCTGTACTGAATGTGATTTCTATTGTACTTCAGTCAGAACAAAGCAATTACTCAAACTACATGTAAATACTATAACTTTACTTTCCCAAACCTATAAAGCTTTTTTTTGTAAAGCTATTCTTAAACAAATGCCTTCAAGAACAATAAGCAGTAAACTAAATACATTTATCTACTTTTATTAATTTAGATTTTTTGATTGCCAATCTTTCTATTGAAAGCCATTATTTTATACTGTTAAAACATTCTCCCCAAAAGATGACCATGTCAATTCTCCTATTAAATCTAATTATTTTTATTAGTACTGTATATTTACAGTGCAGTTTGTTACAGTGACATTTTAACACTGTACTACAGGAACAAGTAATACCAGTCACCCCGATTTCGGGGACAATGTCAACAATCACAATTTGTACTAAAGAGTCTTTTTAGACAGCTACAGAGCAATTCGTGAAGAACATTTACCGCACTGATTAAATTAATTTCTATTTATTTCTTTATGTTGAGGTACAGGCTACATCCTTACCTGGTGTAAATTGGTGTGGCTCAACTGAAGTCAGCAGAGCTGTGCTTCTTTACATTACCTAACAATCTGGCCTTATGGTTTGTAAACAGGATGAAAAACAACATTTATCTGGCAAAGCAAAAATGAAACAAAGATACTGGATACAAACCAGAGTTTTTTGCTGCCCGCTCGTCTATAGATTCTTTCAATATGGTCAGAAACAGTACCTAAACACATTAAAAAATAAAAGGTGCAGTGGTTTTTATTCAGCAATAATAAAGTAAGTCTGATATAAATGTTAGTTCATTTTAGACCAGATTCAGTAAAGCACTTAAGTATATGTTTAATTTTAAAGTTTAAATTTAATCAGCCACCTAGTCACCACCTATTGCACCTGGTGCACTAACTTAGCCTCACTGGCAGACAATTGAGAACAGAGCGTTGGAATGGGGACCACTGAGTGAGAAGTAAGAATGGGTGCTGATAACCATTCAATTCCTTAGGCTTGAAGTATCCATCAGATTTAAAATTCATGTACTTATTTGTGCACCCTGGGTGTAGCAGCAACGTTCCTTCAATAGGCAATATAGGGTGCATGAGAGAGCTGAATTGCAAGATCATTGCTTGTGGTTATGTAGATCTGACAGCTCGGGGCACGTTCACTGGAAGGACTTAGGTCCTTCAAACTATTATGTGGTGGAAAAGGGAGGTTAGGCAGGAAGAGAATATTTTATTTATTTATTGTGTAGAACACATTTTCAGTGTTTAACGTCAGTCTCCCTGCTTGTGTGGTATGGCATATTAAATTGGCGCAAGTGCTCAAGTCAGAGAGTTGTACGGTTTTATGCAAGATCAGCAGTTAATAAGGTTATCACCATCGATGAGGTCTCCGATTTGCACACATTAGTAACATCTAATTAGAGGGCAATGCAGGAGTTTTATTAAGCCCAGAGGTCTCCAGGTGGGTACTTAGCGCATCATGAACAGAGAATCAGACAGATGGGGTGGTTGCATTGGTTGCAACTAATCTTGAACATGGGAGATTTTGTACAAACATTTTCCATTACAGCAAGAAACTGACTATTCAAAGTAATAACAACATAAAGTTATTGAGGCGTCTAAACCCACAACAAAATGTTTAGTCTTTTAAAAAAATTATATTGACAGTACTTTCCAGAGTTTGGGGCAATGGGAAGGCGTACACCTCCGTGATGTTCAGAAGCAAACCATGTGTCTGAATATATAGTGGCCAAAATTCACAAAATCTTAATATTACATTGAAACATGTTTTTAAAATACAGTGAATCAACCTTTCACAAATCAAAAATGCATGTGTTCTGGAACACCATATTCAGTGCTCTCTCAAAAACTTATGTATTGCTATTTTTCTTGCTCCAAGCTTGCACATTTTAGAGGTTCTGGATGAGTTGATATTACCAGCTAACATTAAGAATTGGATTTCAGAAACTATTTTAGTGGCCAAAAAAGTTATTTTGAGAAAATGGAAATCTACAATTCCTGCCTCATACTGACTGGCTTAGTGAGCTTTCTACTACTGCATTAATGGGGAAAAAATGACTCTGTCTAATAGAAACACTCAGAAGAAATATGAGGCTGTCTGGTCACACAGGAAACTATTACATGCTTTTGCAGTTTAGTATATATTAGTCCCTGATGCTCATAAGTTATATTCTCACTTATTTATCTATTTAGTCACTTTAATAATTGATGCCCTGCATGACCTCTAAAAGTTAAGGTTTGTTTGCTTGATTTTGCTTTGTTTTTCCAGGCTTTACAAATAACGAACACTGAATTTTGTTCTTTATATGGTATTTCAATCTTGTGCATGTATTCATATATGTTTTGTTGTGTGTGTGTATTTTATATAAAACAAAAATACAATTAAAAAATAAAATACAATGAAGCATGTTGTATTTTCTAGTACTTTCCGGGAGGTATTTTATACAGCGATACTGCATGGCAGGCATTTTTATACCAGAAGTGCCAAGTATCCATCATGTGCACGAACACAGAATTAGACCATCCTCAGGTAGACAGCTCTGTGAAACAAAATGGTGGCTAAACTGCACTGCCCTAAGATTACCTAAGGAAGAAAATGTGAAGCACAGTCCTAATTCCACTGCAATCACCTCTTTCTCAGGGAAGTGTTTGTATGTTGAAGGGAGGGGAAACAGTTCACAGCAGCCCTTGAAATGGTGCAGCTCACGCCACTGGCCTGCATGGAGCCATAGTTCCACCCGCTTCCCAATCCTTATTTCTCCCCTTCACATCCATTTGCTTTCTCAGGGAAGCAGAGCAGGTCACAATCTAGCACTATGTAGGTTAGCATTACTGGATTATTATTAATTTATGTTTTGTAAAGTCTTACGTGTATTTAACTCCTGCATTTTAATACAGAACACTGATATAAACTGAAGCAGACTAACCTCTATAGACAGGATTTTGAAATAAAACCTGATTTCACAAAATAAGGAGAATAAAACAAAATCATCAACATAGGACTCTTGATGCATTTCAGAGTAAGAGTCACAGGCACACACAACCTGTCTTCCGGTTCATTTTAATATACAAAATCAAACCCATTCTCACAAAAATTGATTGCTCAATTATGTATGAATAGGCAACATACTGCATGCAAACAATTTAAAAAAGTTAATAGATTTAACAGCTCATTCCATTCTACATTTTCCATTTAAAGCAGAAACTGCTTTAATAGAGAAGAAAATAGCTACACAACTTTTTATATGCACGCCCATTATTTATGTTTATTAGAATTACACAGAAAACTACTTCCCCTCTAATATTTAGAAGAGTCACACAAAAATATATGTTACCTTCCTTGGTAATGAAATTCGGTCCTTCCCTTTTGAGCAAAATACTCAACAGAATTGCTTGACTTGCTAGACAACTGCAGTCCTAAAAAAAACCAAAACAACTTTCCAATTTAAATGAGTAGCAAAAGGCATCACAGTTATGACAAATTCCACATGTAACCCAGGAGACAATTGTAGCAGTATTATACAACACACATTTCAAGGAAAAAGTCTCCCTTCCCCTCAAATTCCAAATCTTCATTTGGCCCTCTTACAGTGGTAACCAACTAGCCAATTTTAGGTTTTCAGTGGGAATTGAGGGCTCTCAGCACCTTACTAGATCAGGACCTCAGTAATACCCACATTATATAATCATCTTTATCTTCTTTTTCTATCTTTTTTCATAGAAAGAGCAGCACACTAACACTAGCATAGAGTTTGGTAACTCCCTTTTCACTGCTGCCTTAGACAGGCTGCTGTAAGCAGATATATTAAGAGTCAATAAAGTTACACCACTTAGCTCAAAAAGATCATTCCTGTCTCTGTGCCTTTGGCCTCTCGCATTTGCAAGACAAATGCTTGTGATCAGGTGACTAATTGAAATGATAGTTTTCTATGTTCCCATTGAGACAGAATACTGAAATTTGAAACACTCATTCATCATTGGCTTCTGGGTACAGGAAAAATAACAAATTGAAACATACATATTTGATCTTTCAGTCAAATTCACTAAAAGATCAGCAGTGATGACAGTGTTAACTATGTTCATTTGAAGAACGTTTTAATTCTGCTAGTTAATGGCCCAAACAAAAATATAGTCTGATGAGCAGTAGAACTAAATTATAGAATAATTTTTCCAATTTTCTTACGTTCAGTTTCTGAAGAATCTCATAAGTCGACCTGTTTCTCCAGTCATTAATATTTACTTCAGGTTGTTGTTCTAGTTCAGAAACATTTGGAGTACTAGTTTGTCTCTTGACTTTTGAATGCTTTGGAAGTTCCAGCTCCTCGAAACTCTTAAATTCGGGAGGCCTGAAAAAGTAATTTATTTATTTATTTGTCCACAGTTCAGAAAATATTTTAACTGTCAAACACACCATAATTAGATTGCCCACATATCCTTACTCTTCTGTTTCACTGATTCTTAGAAAGTCAAGTTGTTCAACGACAGCTCCAGATATTAATGTCTGGGGGAGGGAAAAAAAACACTCAGCGAGATACCAATGTACACCCTGCACATACCAACTCTAAGATCAACATAACAGACTGCCCCCTACTGAACAGGCATATTTGTGTTAGATTGATGCAAAATGGATATATTTTAAAATACCAATTTCTCTTCGGTTTTCATGCATCTTTTCCTGTTCCTGAGTGGCAAGTATGGTACATTATCACCACAAACTACAATAGCTTAGGAAGGCCTTTCCTCTACAATTACAAAAAGAATGGTTACATACCCGACAGTAATTGTGGTTCTTTGAGATCCCACTATAAGTGTGAATATACCTCACATTACTGATGTCCAAAAAGCAGGGATGGAGGGCAGGTCATGGAAACATACTGACAACATCATCCTGAAGAACCACAGTTAATTTTATTGTAGGGTAAGTAGCCATTCTCTCCTCTTATATTATGTGTTAGTGTGCAGGGGTACACCAAGAAGGGACAGGCGAGGGGGCGCAGGCCCTTCTTTGCGAGAGGCAGGAGCTAGAGATGTGGCTCCTCAGCATTTCTGAGACTGGCAGCATGCAGACAGTAGTCCTGGACACTGACATGCATGACAGAATCCCCCTGGCGTCCCAAGTCCAGTCCAGCTGCAGCCACTGGCTAGCCAGGCAGCCAGGGCCCAAGCCTCCCAGCTCCAGAAATCATGAACTCAGGGCTTCCCCTTCCCAGGAGCTCCAGAGTTGAATGGGATGGGGGGGCCAGTCTTATCTCCAGTCAGTCTCTCCAGAGGGAGAGGAATTCCCAGGGCCATGATTCCTGGAGCTGGACTGTTTAATTGCTTTTTATATTTATCTTAAATGAAGGGCACCTGTTATGCCCCCAAGCTTCAATGAAGTTTCACCCAAATCCCAGCATAGCAAATCTACTGGGATTCCTTAATCTAGAGGTACTTCCCTCTTCTTCCCCATAAACACACACGCACACTTGCTCTCGCTCATAATAATGTTAAGCTTCTGTCAATATGTTAGTATGTTTATTTATGGATTACAATTAATTCATTTAATATTTATATGTATTTCATATATATGTATTTCTAGAGAAACACTGTTCTAATAAAGCAGTTTTAAAAAGGACTTTCTAAAAAAGCGTGTTTGTTTTGATAGTGGTCAATGAGTTAAAAAAAATGGATGCATGTCCTGTGAATTTTTAAACTCTGGTTTCATTTTACAATTTATATTAAAATACCGCAGTGTTACACTCTGAGAGAACTGTGAAAATAAAAAGCTGCTTGCTTTTATTTTTTTGTTTTTATAGCTAATATCCTTCCATCATCTTTCTGATGTATATAATCCTCTGGAACACAGCTAATGCTGGAAGACGTCACGTGCAATGAAAGTAAGCATTATTAATAACAGTGCTAGAAACCTTTTAAATTATTTGTAGGCTTGGAAGGATTAGGTTTTTAAGCAGTAAGTGTCGATTTTACTCAACATACAAATAAACAAAAAATATTTCCATTGATAATTTTAATTTAAAGGTAGGCAAAGAAAGAAAAATGCTGCTTGCAAACTATTATTGATTTAAGAATATTTATTTTGCAATACATGTCTTAATATCCTAGAGAAGGCAGATGATTAAAACAGAAATGATCATTTTAACATTAGCTAGTTGAGGTAAACCCTACTCTTCCCCTGAAGATTTATAGTGAATAGCTTACGTATTAAAACTTACTAGAATTTTAACATATTAGGCAACATGTGAAATACAGATCTTTTCCCTTCTGTTGACATGGCCCAAAATAGAGCCCTCAACTCTTCATATCAAGGACATGCCCTTTGGTGATAAATTCCAGAAGACTGATGGCTGGAAGGAAAAAATAAAATAGATTCCCTGCCACTCTGAAAGGATCTTTGTGGAGAATATCAAAGCCCTGTGCATCTGCTTAGAGAAAGCATGATTTGTACAGTACTGAAACTGAATAAAGGGCTTTAAAGAAAAGCAGAACCCTTGACTGTATCTCATCTTTAATTTTATAACACTCGGTGAGGTACTCAAAACTCACATAAGAAACCAAAGAATTTTGATGGAATAAAATGTCTGCAGAAATAACTTACAATTCATGGACTAACACAGACTACTGCCAAAGTATGAATGCAACATTTAGAAAAAATACCTGAACTCTATCAACATGAACCTTCACTCCTCCAACAATTCCTTTTTTAAAGGCTGCCAGCATATCTAATATTGGATTGAATCTGCTTCCCCTATAATTTTAAAAACAAATACATTAATATTAAAAATGTATAAAATCACATTAAAAATAATTATCTTCTTTACATATATTCCATACCTTATATTATCCTCACGGATAAGAACAAGGAACAGGGGACGACCATGCATTTTCCAATATTGCTTAATGAACTGTAATGCATTCTAGGTAAACATAAAAATGTATGTAATTCATCCTAGGAAACATACAGTACAATATACTGTAACAATAACACACACCCTAAAATAAAGGTACTGTTTTAAACCCAACAGACTACAAACCTCAAACTATTAATCAATGTTTTCAGTTATTTTTTTTCCTGAAGAATGTAAAAAGTTTTCAAACAATACATTGCCAGAGCTTGGTAACTACACTGATGTTACTACAGGTTAGTCACAAACCAACCAAGTCACCAGTCTGAGCAGAAGGAAATATTGGATTACATCTATTGATCTATATAAATAAGATTCTGATGTGAATCATGAGTGAAAGCACAGCAGAGATAATTGGCACCTTTTATATAGCAGAAATAGCTGCTGTTTCCCAGGTCATTTCTCCCTGAAGATGGAGGGAACAGGATGGGTAGTGTTAGCACTAGAACTGGGTGAATTTTTTTCAAATAGCATATTTGCCAAAAAATGCAGTTTTAGGTCAAATGAAACTATTCACCAATTTTGATATGAATTCACCGAATAACTTCTTCAAACATTTTTTTCAGGATGGCTTCATAAGAGGACTTACCATTTTCTGAACAACAGAGGGGGTGGTGATGGTCTGATACCTGACAGCCCAATGCTTAGAGCACTCACCTGGGACATGGAAGATGCAGATTCATATCCCCACTCTGCATGATTCAGAGCAGGGATTTGAACTTGCAGATGAGTGCACTACCCATTGGGCTATAGGGCCGGGTCTCTCTCCATTTCTCCTGTTGATGCTGTTCCACTTTGCATAAATAAATATTTAACAGGCCAGAGAGAGAGAGAATGACCCTATAGTCTGGTGGTTAGGGCACTGACTTGGCAGGGGGCACACTCAGGTTCCAGGCCTTGCTCCAAACTGAACAATCAGTTATTTGCATAGCACTAATCAGCACTGCTGCCTTAACTGGGTTGCAGCCAAAGAAGCCAAGTGTTAGTTTGTGGCCACAGCTCCAGAAAAGCCCCACCAGACGAGGCTTTGAATCAGAGCACCTCTTAAGTGAACTTCCAATACCCTTCCCCCAGCCATAACTTTGGGGCTGAGCTTGCCAGTTTCTCTGGGAAACAGAAGTTTTCAGGTATGTTGTGCCACTGTATTCTCACCCCCTCTTCGAGTTAGCTTTCTGCCACTGTGGAACATCAACTAGGGGCTGAGTTGGACTAACAGTATATTAATGCTAACATTTGCAATGTTCTGCCCAACATAACTTTGCTTGTCTGCTTCATAGAGTAAAGTATACAGACTATATATTTTTTCTCTCTCTCCTTTTCAATCCTACATTTCATCAGACCTTTAGAACTGCAAAATTTATTGTTATATATGACTTATTTCATCAGGTTGCATAAGAGAAACAACAAATAAATACCTTAATGTCATCAATCAACAGCATAACATCCTGAGACATGTAGAAGTCACTTAAATCAAAAATGATTGGATAGCAAACAACAGTCTTTCCTAGTATTCGATAAATCTGTAGGGAGAAAAAGTTTACATTACCCATTTCTTAAAAATAATTGAAATTAACATTAATACAGTTTAAAATGAAAGAAAACACCGATGTAGTCTTGCAGAACTGTCAAAGTAATAATGATCTGCAATAAGGACAACTGAAAAATCTAATCTTAGGAATCTTTGTTCTTATACAGTGAGCAAATCCACATTCTTTTTTGATCACAGCAACTCGCCCCTATCATGATGATGCTTGCCATGACTGAGTAAGTATTGTGGTAATTAGCTGCTCAGGTAAGGCATGAAATAATTTGACAGTGAGATGGCATATACTTTGTCCTTAATGTCTTCACAAAGTACATTAAAAGCATTTTATAACGAACAATAAGATTTACATGCAGAAAATAAGATTACATTTAGTAAATTCAACAATTTATTCATAGACTAAGGTATGAAGGGACTATTATGATCATCTAGTCTGACCTCCTCCACAACGCAGGTCACAGAACCTTACCCATCCACTCCTGTAATAGACTCCTATCCTTTGACTGAGTTATTGAAATCCTCAAATAATGGTTTAAAGACTTCAAGGTACAGAAGAGAATCCACCAGCAAGTGACCCAGGCCCCATGTTGCAGAGGCAAAAAACCCGCAGGGCCTATGCCAATCTATCCTTGGGGAAAATTCCTTCTTGACCCCAAATATGGTGATCAGCTAAACCCTGATCATGTGAGGAAGACTCGCCAGCCAGCCACCTGGAAAGAATTCTCTGTAGTAACACAGAATCCACCCCATCTAACATCCCATCACACTCCATTGGGCGTATTTACCACTAGTAGTCAAAAGATCTCTTAATTGCCAAATTAAGCTGTCTCATCATATCATCCCCTCCATAAACTTATCAAGATCAGTCTTGAAGCCAGCTAGGTTTTTTGCCCTTACTGCTCCCCATGGAAGGCTGTTCCAAAACTTCCAGTCCTCTGAGGTTAAAAACCTGCATCTAATTTCAAGTCTAAACTTCCTGATGGCCAGTTTATATCCATTTGTTCTTGTGTCCACATTGGTGCTGAACTTAAATAATTCCTCTCTCCCCCTGCTATTTATTACTTTAATGTGCTGCAATCATATCCCCCCCTCAGCCACCTTTTGGTTAGGCTAAACAAGCCAAGCTCTTCGAGTCTCCTAAGACGGGTTTTCAATTCCTCGAATCATACTAGTAGCCCTTCTCTGCACCTGTTCCACTTTGAATTCATCTTTCTTAAACATGGGAGACCAGAAATGTATACAGTATTCCAGATGAGATTTCACCAGCACCTTGTGTAATGGTGCTAACACCTCCCTATCTCTACCGAAAATACCTCGCTTGATGCATTCAAGGACCACATTAGCTTTTTTCATGGCCACATCACATTGGCAGCTCATAGCTATCCTGTGATCAAACCAATACATCTCAGATCTTTCTTCTCCTCTGTCACTTTCAACTGATGCATTCCTAGTTTATAGCAAAAAGTTTTGTTATTAATACCTAAATCCATGACCTTGCACTTTCCACTATTAAATTTCATCCTATTTCTATTATGCTAGTTTACAAGGTCATCCAGATCCTGGTCCTTCTTTGTGTTCGCAATACCTCCCAACTTCGTGTCATCCACAAACCTTATTAGCACACTCCCATTCTTTGTGGGAAAGTCAGTAATAAAAAGGTAAAAATAAACAGCATTCTGATTTAGCAGAAGAATTCAAAGTTTGTCTGATGTATATTCTAATTAGAGTAATACAAATTAGTCACTTGTTGCAATAACCTTTGATGTTCCAAGGCATCCGATAGGTCTGTCAGGTCTTCCAGATAATCCCAATTTGTCATTAATCCCCAAATGAAAGTAAGCCTGTAAAAAATAATTGTGACAGTGTAAGGTCATCTAATTACATAGAAAAAATTCAGGCCCTTCTTTTTGCCTCCAGCATAAAACAACTGCAGAAGTGTGAATTCAGCTATTTTTTGAGAAGGGCATAAATATAAACCACAATTCTTCTTCCTACTGGCTTTTTGGACATACAGATGTATCATTGATGGACGCAGTAAAATAATTGAAAAAAATCAGATAAAATAGGCAAGCCCAAGGACTGAATTTGTCCCAGTATTTTGATAAATAAGGCATATTTGAAACAAAAAGTGAATTATTAAGTTGAATTAGGAAATATACAGGTTACTTGCATCTTAACTTTTAATATTTTCATTGATAGACCATGTTCAACATAATGAAAGCCATATCACCTCTGGCAAACTACCAGCATTGA
The DNA here is from genome assembly GCA_007922155.1 of Mesoclemmys tuberculata. Lineage (NCBI taxonomy): Eukaryota > Metazoa > Chordata > Testudines > Chelidae > Mesoclemmys > Mesoclemmys tuberculata. The sequence continues at coordinate 9,711,852 of ML675631.1, forward strand.
ACTTCATTATATCTCTGCTGTGTACTATGGTCTTTATAGTCCCCCACCCCTCCTTTTAAAAATAATTTGTTGGTCATGAAAGCAAAGGGATGGCTAACAGCTGCGTGTGGGGGTAGGAGCTATGTAAACATCTCAGAGATGCTCTTTACTCAGTCATGGCTCTGAACATCACAGCTATTATAGTCCTGGGTCTCTTCGGCAGAGCCTACCCAGAGTGCTGAATTAGGGCCTGATCCTTGAGTTTGTTGCACAAGGGCACACTCCTGGACCTGTGCAGAGCACCAACTCCTGCAGCAAGTTTCAGAATTCGGCCTTACACTGTAATGGAAATGAGTGTGCTATTGACTAGGTCAATTCATACAAAATTCCTATTTAGAAATCTCAAAACTTCCCCCGCTTAATCAAACTATCTACACTAGACTGAGTATTAAAGGAAATGTTGATGTTAGCTGATTTAGCTGTTAATTATTGGCTTCTTACTATTTTACTCAAAGAATATTTTTAACTTAAATATCTTGTGTTCCTGTGCTGGGGTATGTAAACCCCACACAAGTCAGGAAAGGGTTAATGAGCTGCTAGGGGTCCAGTCAGCTTTGTCTCAGGACACCTGAATGAAGCACATTTTGGACTTTGAGGGAGGAACTAAAAAGGCTTAGTTACTGCCTGGCATGGACAGAGAGCAGTTCTTCAGCCCTCATTGTAGGAGGAAAGCTTGGCTGGGGCCAGGAACTGACAAAGACTGCTGCATATCAGAGCTCCCTCCTGAGGGAACATAGGCTTGGCAGGAAAGGACTGCTCTCTATGGCTGCCAATGAAAGACTTAGGCTGGCACGAGCCAGGTGGCCAGAAGAGTTTACATTTCTTGGTATTTATTTTGGACTTTGAGTACCCTGGAAAGGATGGAACTTTTATGTGACCTAGATGAAGAGCTAAGTCATCTCAACCTGGAAAGTGCTAAAGACTGCAAAGATCAGCTGCAGATCAGGAAGGACACAGAGGCAAAGCCACTACCACACTGCACTATGCCACAAGGGGGCATACCACCACAGTTCCTTTATGTTTTAGAATATTAAAAAGCCATGCAATTGTCCACATAATTGTTTAGTGGTTTCCAAAATTTCATTTTTTAAAAACATAAGCAATTTATTTTAAGAACACAAAGCATCTTTACTTCCATTTTTATTAACATTCAGAACACTAAAATGTCCTCCTTATGGAGAAAGAGAACAGGAACAGCAGTAGAAAACCTTGAGAGCTGGAAAGAATTTCACAAGTAACATGTTTTACACGCAATGAAACATCTCACTGTTCTTTGCTTAATTGTATTTATGTAAGCTATAATTTAAGTACACACAGCATGACTTCATCTGATACTGTCACATATGACAAAGTATTCCTTAATATGTGACGTTTACAACACTGCATCGTATTAGTTAACATATAATGGAAATAGATCATAACCAACTGAGTTATGTGTAAGCGAGAGTACACATGCAAATTAAATCTTTGAAAAAATTACCCTAGAATCATAGACGATTAGGGTTAGAAGGGACCTCAGGAGGTCATCTAGTCCAACCCCCTGCTCAAAGCAGAACCAACCCCATTCTGCAACTCCCATTCTGTTTGTATAATTTTGGATGACAAACTCACCATTATTAAAATGGAATTAAATTTCCTATAATTTTATAAGTGACATTAGGAAGATTTCTCTGGGCATGTTCTCTGTATACAAGGAGAAAAGTAACAAAATAAGTAAATAAAAAAAAAAGCAACAAAATAAAAATACAAATAAATAAATAAATAAATAATCTTTTAATAAATAAATAAATAAATAGATAGATAGATAGATAGATAAATACAAAAAAAAAAGTAACAAAATAAAAATTCTATCCAATGAAATATAGTGAAGCTACCAAGACAGAAAAGAGAGTTCATATAAAACGGGAGTGTGGGGGGGAGAGGAAGGGGCAAGGGGTGGAGTCATGGACTAACACCTTTTTTGAGGACTAACCCACCTCTAGTGAACTGAAGCTGATGGGAGAGTAGCTCACAGTTATGGGAATCTAGTTATGTGTCAAACTGAAGGGAGGGAGCTTTTCCTCCTTATTTTGTAAAAAATCCCACTTCCTTGACCTATGGGTGCATGTTCTGCAGATTAAGTACAATGTCAGTTGGCCTTGAAGTCATTTCAGTTTGTTTGGCTTTCGCATTTAAAAAAATGTACGTGTAGCACAATGGCTGTTTTCAATAATTACAAAGCTGGAAACAGTAATATAGAGTTGTCAATCATGCTGCCACAATGCAATGAACAAAGCATCCACTATCATCACAATTATCTAATCTGAATAACCATATTCCAGTGGGAAAAAGACTGGAGAGTACAATGTCAAATATTAATAAATTTAATAATATGATGTCTGTACATAACAAATTAAAAGCTGCCATTCACGTTAAGCTGCTTATTCTCACATAGTATAGAGACCATAGGAATGATAAGTAATAAGCACATATAACTTTACACTAGATGGAGCTCTACTTCTCTACAACAGTCAATAATATTTTACATATAAAAAAATTGTCTCTACTAATGAAAATGGAATTTTAATAATCCTATAATACCATGTCTTTCTTGGGTTCTTTTTTAAACTATAGTAATATGCTGTGGTCTACAATCTACTCCGTATCTTCAGATAATAGATCACTTGCTTCACCCATTACAAAAAATATCCACAAACTGTACCTACTGAGTTTCAGCCTCATTTCTTTATTTTTGGAAAGTGCCTTGAGGTTGATCAACACTTTAGTTAGCAACCACAGCCCTTAGCTCAAAACACTAGAACTCTACTTCATCTCCAAGAAATATCTGAAGTACAGTTCCTAAAGGAAGTTTTTCAAGTTAACCTTTCCTATCAGGCTGATTCCTTAAAGGGCAGCAAGAGTTAATGAGCCTGGAGCTTGCTATAAAATCCTGAAGTGATAAGGGGTATCCAGATTCTAGAGTCTTTTACAACAAGCTAAAGCAGACTCCCCTGCCATCTGCTTTTTTATTCTTTAATTTTGCTACCACTTAGTTTATTCTCCTCTTCTGTTGCTCTCTTGAACCATGTTTTCTTATTCTAACTTGCCTGAATTTTCCTATTCTCAGCACTTCTCCTGTCTACCTCATCTTTCTCTTATTTAACTGTTTGTTGCCTTTCTGTCCTTCCTTACATCCTTACTTCTTTTTTGTCTTCTTACATTTCTATTTTCTTACCCCTTCATCTCCTTTTTTTCATATATACTATTTCTTTGGACATAGCCCCATGTTTTAGAATCTTGAGCTTTAATATGTTATCACTGGTGGCTAGACTAATTTGCAGTTTTGTAATAGAATTCTTTTAACTATATTAAACATGAAACCAAACTTTTTTAAAAATAAAGATAGCTGTAGCGGGATTAAGGAAATTACTTTAAATGACCTTTTGTGATTGTTTTTAGCAGAACATGTTCAAAACAACAACAAAAAGTCCTTTATAATATAAACTGTGTTAATTTAAAATACATTTTAAAGTGTTATATAATTTATATTTTATAATGTAACTAAATATAGCAAATATGATAAAAGAAGAAGGGAAAGGAAATGAAGGCAAGAAGGGAGAAAGATGATAAAGCATAACAGGAGAAGAGACTGTATTAGAAAAGCAAAAAGGAAAGTAAAAAAAGACAAATCCCACAGTTCTGATTGCTGCAGGGGAAGTGAGAAGGAAATATCCTCTCACACCCTTGTATCAACAGGAGGAATTACTGACTTGATTGGTAAATGCCCGGAACTGAGGGGAGAAGCAAGAACATATGCTTGATGAGGCAGAAGTGGGCATGCCCCTCCTCTTGCTCAGATTCTAGTTGGGCTGGGTGGGCTGATGGACTCTCATGATGCACCTAGTCCCCTCTCCCAATCTAGTTAAACTCTTCTTGGGCTTTTCAAAAGCCTGTTGCTCCATTAGCTGCCAGACAACTTTACCCAATGGAGGCAATGCTGAAGAAACTAGGTGGGAGCTTACCCTCCCTGTTCCTGGGAGAGGCAAGGGACAAGTGGCAATGCGTGGATGACAAGCAAATCACAGGGGTATGGGTCCACTTCAGTACTGTGGGACAATCTGGGACTGCCCCACCTTACAGGGCTACCTTATAGCCAGGATTGCTGGTCCTCTACTCATTCATTGATAGCAGTGGTGGGCTCTGGGAGTCGTGCAGTCAGGGATAGCAGCAGTGGGAGTCTGATGGGTGAAGTGATTGCAGCAGCCACCACAGCCTGGGAGAAGAGGTCAGCTGATGTATGCAGGCTGCCAGAACCAGGATTCTGGAGCAGGTGGGGAGTCAGTGCCCCCATTCAGCAGGTTTCAAAAGGGAGAAATTAATTCCTCCAGCCAATGAGTATGCAAGTGAATACTCCACTCTGAACCACACAGAGCAAGGTAAGGGGCAGGACCCAAGGTCCCCATATCAGGAAACCATGAGACTCAGGCGGGGAAAAGTGGCAATCACAGGGTGACTGGGTTAGAGCCTCCCTGCAGGAGCGTACAAATAGCCCAGCTATTTAAGGGGCCCTTCAGCTATGGGGTTGGGAGCGCAAGGAAAATGGCCAGTAGCACTGCTTCTGGCTTCACATCAAGGATAGCTGCAGATATGCCCAGGGCCCGGGCAACTGTCAAGCAGCACTGTGAAGGGCTGGTAGTATTAGTGGACTCACTGGCTTCTCTCATGGGTGAAAAGCTAGAACACCTGCCCATATGGGTAGCTCCTGCCCAGAAGGAAGCACACTATTAGTATAGGGATGCATTGCAGAGGGTATTTCCCAGCAGGTCCCTGAACAGCAGAGGCAGGTGCTTAAAAGGTGGGGTTTACTAGATTATGGTGTGAATCCCAATACCAGGTAGTAGTGTTCTCCAGACAGTTGTCTGCTAAGCACTCCAAGATGGGCTATTAGACACTGGAGTTTAGACTTAAGGTATTACAAGAGCCATATTTGCCATGGGGTAAAAATGACCAAGGCTTGTGGATGGTCTGTCAGACACTGCACCCCTCTTTACTGAGAAGGATACAAGGGACACAGGTGTTGAAGCCAGGAGAACGTATGCAGGAGCTGACAGGCTACTTGGAGCCCATTTATCAAAAGCTGTTAAGGAAAACTTTTAGAAGTATGTGGACACATTCATCTTTCTATTTCAAGAAAATTGGGGGGAGGATACTGGTGAAAAAAACAGGAAGAAAAATAAAAACTCCCAGGAAACCCAGGTTAGCTAGGACACTGGATAATTAAGACTCCTGCCTTTTGCATATATGCAAGTAGACTATGCAAAAGAAATGGAGGCCAATATATTCCCCTTTTAAACACATGGGTGTCACATCAAGGGCAAATGCCACAGAGGAGGGGGGTGTAGCTGAGATAGGACAAGGAGTTTAGACTTAAGGTATTAGAAGAGCTATATCTGCCATGGGGTAAAAGTGACCAAGGCTTCTGGATGGAATGCATGATCCCATGCTGTTTGGTCCAGCATGCTTATATAGTCAGTGAGTTACCAGTACCCCCAAAGAGGCGTCAAAAGGGGATATTAGTTCTAATGCCTATTTTACTATTCAGGAAACGAAATGTCTTTGTTCCTATTGCAAACACAAGCTTGCAAGTAAGAGATGTGGAGGCCAACGCAGTGCACTCCACCCTCCTTGTTACTGGAGCAGAGAAAAGGCCCAACATAGTGGAGAGAGGTTTTACTGTTCTTTACAAGCCATTCCTGTCTCCAACCTGAAACTCACAATATCTAATACACCACTTTCATGATATTCATCCATGAAGGGCATTATGTGACTTCTCTATTGAAAGCCTGTAATTTAGCAATACTGATAATCATTGCAAGATGTGGGTACAGATAATATTTAAGGAATAATGTAACTATATTGAAAATTATGCCCTTATGGTCTCAGAGTAAAAACGAGTCACCAAGGACTCATGCGTCTTGGTGACAGCCCCTTCAAGCGGGTGGGATTATGTAATTTATTTAACTGTCCACTATTGCAACACAGAAAAATCAATGGAAAACCCTCAACGATATACTATAAATATTTAAACCACTTGGAAGTAAAAGGGAACATTATAACAGTTGATTGCCATCTCTGTGAGGGCAAGTCTACACATAAGATGGTGCAGCTGCACTACTGTAGCACTTCAGTGAAGATGCCACTGGGAGAGTTTCTCCCATCAGTGTATTTAATCCACCTCCATGAGAGGCAGTAACTATGTTGACAAGAAAAGCTGTCTACACTGAGGGTTAGGTAAGTATAACAGTGTTGCTCAGAGGTATGGATTTTTCACACCCTTGAGTGACATAGTTATACAGATGTAAGTTTATAGTGTAGACCTGGCCTCAGTAAAGAAAAAACTGATTCAGTATATCACAAGATGAAGACAGACATTTTGTATCCATTCACTGAGGAGATCTCTTGCTGAGCAGGGATACTGTAGTTTTAGTGCACTGTGGATTTGCTTCATCCACAATCTTGGGTCACCTTGATGGCCTGATGTTTTGTTGGAGGCTAGCAGGACTTGCTGACTATTGTGGGGAAGATTTTGGAAGGATGTTCCAGAGATTATGGTTGCAGGGAGGAAGAGAGGCTCCCCATAACTATACAGATTGGAAGGTTTACCCAGAGTGTGAAGTTGTAGGATGGAGGAAGTTCTATTTAAAGCAGCATTTGTCATGGCCTTTTTGGTGCTTAGTACAGGGGATAGCTCCAGGTGTGCATTAGAACTACCGGAAGTGCATTTTATGCAAGGAACAATGTCACCGAAATTGAAGTATTTAAAAACCAATCAACCAGGAAAGAGGTCCATAGTAGAATTAAGAGAATATGCAAATGAAATAGGTAAACCCGTGAATGCTATCAAAGCCTTTTTAGACATATGGACCAGGAACCAGACCCACTATTCATTCCCGGGGATGGCAACTACCTGAGCAGGTATCAATTTGCTGTGGACATGTAGACAGCATTAGCCTACTTATGTCTCAGTATGTATTTTGGCATGCACTCTCTTAGGTTTGGGGCAGCAATGTCAACAGCATTAGAGAATTTCCACTTCTGGAAGGTCCAAGCAATCAAGCACTGGAAATCAGACTGTTATAGGACCTATGTTCATTCTACCTACCAATTGGCTCCTGGAGCACATCCTGGATCTGAATTAACTTCATCATTTGTGACTGCAGGAGACATTGAGGGGAGGGTTGATTTCTGGATCTACAGGCACTCAATTGTGCATGGGGCCCACAAAGAGACAATGAGGTCAGCAGGTGAATCACAACTGAGCTTCAAAGATGAAACTGTCTGCCTTAAGTGGTACAGCAGAACACCCATATTGTGGAATCCACTTATGGCTCTGCTGCACTCACTGAAGGCTGAGGTACAGCCATCTGATATCCTGATTATTCACTTTGGTAAAAATGATCTTGAGGCTTGCACCAGACTAAATTTGAGAATTAGGATTCAGAGGGTTGTGGAATTGATCACTGCTTAGGGCCATGCACAAAATTGGTTTGGTCAGAGAGGTTCGCTAGGCAAGTTTGGCAGGGAGCTGTCAAGCCAGCCTGGGTTATTAAGGCCCATAAGAATGCAAATCACAAGACTGCCAGGATAATTTTGGAGCCTGGGGACACAATGATCAGATAAAGGGACATTTAATACACTAGACATAAACTATAAGGATGATGGACACCATCAGACAGACGTAGGGGCTGGCATTTGGCTTCATGACTTTTTATAGATGCCAGATAGTGTGGGTGGTTGTAGCCATGCTAATTCTTGGTACTGCCAGTAGTCAGTTTCCAGTGCAGATAATGGCTAAAATGGCCAGTTCCCTGAGGTAAATGAGATCCAGGATTTCACTGCTGGACCTTGCGTCTATAGGGGAAGAGGAGACTTGAAGTTCTTGCAAACTGAGCTACTCCCTTGGCACCTCCTATCCTCCCACAAAAGTGAAGAGCAAGAGGATTCAGCATTGAACTCTGCTAGTCATAGGACAAGAAGTGTCTGTCTTGAGATGCTGGTTATATGCTAGAAACCCTCTAACCTCACACTCCACCCAAGTAAATGCCTGCTATGCCTGAGACTGGAGGGAGGGGAGGGAGGAGATATAGCAACCCTACCCAGTGTTAAATTAATCAAGTCCAGGCCTGCTGCTTAAGTTCATCACTGTGTTGGTCACTGATTGTCCAGATCAATCTTGACTTAGTCCATGGATCTACTGTATTTTTTGCTTTATTCTTTGGGAAATGATTAGATACTAGCTAAATCAAGTAATAGATCACCACAAATTACATTTTGGGTTATAGTCAAAGATGTACTTAAGTGCATATATGGAACATAGACTCCCATTATTTGCTAAATGCAGCAACCAGGCATGCATTATGAACCAATAATTAACACTTTAAAGTATCTTACAGTTTAATTAAAATGAAACAAATAGCTAGAAAATTCATCACAACATAAGTAGGCATGAGTCTGGTTGTCAGCAAATAAGGAATTGCTTAAAAAAAGGAACCACACAGGTAAGAGATTCTGCATTAATAACTTACTTTGACAAGTTCCTGTTGATCCCATATTTGAATAGGTTCCACCTGTTGGGGAGTCTGTGTCTGTATCCCATATGTGTTCAGAAAAACTTGTAGGCTATAAAACAAAATAAAGGCAGGGATTTAATCACAGTATAACTAAAGTGATTTTGTAACTGTCTTGGTAGCAATTATTGAAGAAGCAAAAACATGAATATCATACCAATTAAAATTTGAATTAATATTCTCACTCATGCTTTTCAAAAAACCTGTTCCAGACTGTAGGTCTCTGTCACATTCAATTCTTCCTTAAAATAGAAATTCTTAATAAAACTAAATGCCTTACCGTTGACTTTCTGCTATCAGGGCCACATGGACGACCAAATCATTTTCTAGAGGCCCCTAAAATTAATAAAGGCAAAACAGTATTTTTATTAGCACCATTAATAAAAACAGTTTGTGAGCTCAATAAGAAACAAGGACAATATTAACAGGATTTAAACAGTCCATAGATATGATCGGCATCAACTCACTGCATTGTTGCTTCTCCCTGCCAGTTTGACTGAACACAGCTAGAACACCATGGAACTAAAAGCCATAAATCTCACAACTAACTAAATGGCTGTACTGTCCATGGTATTTTGAATGCTGCATTGTGGAGTTTGGGACAGATTCTTCTTTTGCCACCATTTACTGTTTTGTAATGGGAAAAAAGATAAAACTGTGCATCATTTATTTAAAAATCGTTATATGTAGTAAAACTCCTTCAGTGTATATCTCAGAAAAAATGCAAAGTTATACAACTGATATTTTTGGCATTTTCCCCTTATGCCTACTATATCATACTATTATTTTGATATACGGTATAGACTTTGTAAAGAATTAATCACCCAACTGACTGTATAACTGATAGTCTTCATTAAAAAACCCAAAAAACTAAAACATGTGCATGCAACATCATGACTTGCAAGTGATTGTTTTAATATTTTAATCTGAAGTATTTTTGATTGGATAGTTGTTACCTGTTTTGTTGTATGAAATATACTGTACTTTACAAAAGGAGACCAATATTTCTAATATTATGATTAATTAGATTATTAAGAACAAAATAAGTGACAGTACTTCAGTAAGAGAAAAGACATGCACACAATATTGAATTAGACCATTTGGGTAAAATTCTGGCCCCACTAAAATCAGTGGCTAACTCCCACCGACCTCAGTGGGGCTCGGATGTCAACATCATTTTTAATTGGCAACATGCTTCACTGACTAAGGATGTAAGATGTCTGGGCTATTCTCCTTTATTTCCTCCATAGCATTCAAAGTACTCTGAATACCTTCTGATTTTTTTTGGGGGGGGAGGGGTAGGGGGCTGAGGTTGTGAGGGGAGAGAGGAAGTGCTATGGTGCATCTAGCAGAAGCAAATATAGTATTATTTCCAAGATGGTTCTCTGTGACAGCAGCTTTATCTGTAAAAATGCTCATTTGGAATTTTAATTTTAACAGTGTGAAGGAAAACTGAGCAGAATTTGCATAGCAAAAATTAAGTAAAGTTATGTTAACTTCTTACAATTTTTTATATCCAAAATGTACCATAATTAGTTTTCCCTTGTAAGTCTTTAAAGTAAAAAGACCAGTTCAGGCACTCATGACTCCTCCAAATCAAGTCATATTGGCTGTAGTCACATGAGGAAATCTTGATGTATTTGTCTTTAAAAGTACATGAATGACTTCTACTAAAGGTTGCAGAAGCACTATGACCTACAGTTTTAAAGCACACAACAGTTCCCCGCCCCGCCCCCGAGAAGTACTACATTGTACACCAGTGGCTTTCAACCTTTCCAGACTATTGTACCCCTTTCAAGATTTGTCTTGCTTACCCCCAAGTTTCACCTCACTTAAAAAACTACTTGCTTACACAATCAGACATAAAATACAAAAGTGAAACAGCACACTATTACTGAAAATTTGCTTACTTTCTCATTTTTACCATCTAATTATAAAATAAACCAATTCAAATATTAATACTGTACTTTCATTTCAGTGTATAGTATGTAGAGCAGTATAGACAAGTCATTGTCTATATGAAATTTTAATTTATACTGACTTCCCTAGTGCTTTTTTATATAGTCTGTTATAAAAGTAGGCAAATATTTAGATGAGTTGATGTACTCCCTGAAAGACCTCTGTGTACCCCCAGGGGTATGTGTACCCTTGGTTGAGAACCAGTGATGTACACTATGGGAGCCAGGATGACTAGTTGGAAATTCACATGATGTAACACTTTGATAATAAAACAGTATCCTCAATGACACCAGGGTGTTCCTATGGCTAAACAAATACTATTTGTAAAGGTATTTAAAAAAAAAAAACTTTTTTTTTTTTTAGGAGGATAGTATAATAGATCACTGTAAACTTTACATCAGAATTAGAAATGTTTTACAGAGTTTCTTTGCTTCTCTTTTTCTATCACTATCATGTCAGGGATTGAGGTTGTTTGACAGTTGAGATTGAGACTATATGAAAGTCTGCAGAGAGATCTTTGGATAGGAGTTCTGTGCCAAGTTACTAGGTTTAGATTTGTGCACAGCAGATGGAAGAAAGAAAGCAGGCTCTAACTAGAATTCCTTATTTCTAGATGACAGTATAAAACTAGATTCTAGATGCTAAAATATACAGGTATAATACTTCTTATTTATAACTTTTAGTACAGAACTGTAGAAAATCACGTCTAGGACAAAAACAGGATTTTATTCAAAAAATAAATTGCTGATCCCCCATTTCTCATGTAAATCTATTTACTGGTATGCAGGATTTCATGGATTACTGCACTTGATAAAGTACTTTATCAAAAGATGCTGCAATCTTTTTCTAGGTGACTTTCCTGCTTTAGTCACTTCTATTTTCGAGGACCTGGCTGTGTGAAAGTCAGACAGACTTTCAAAAAATATTGTGAGAAACTCAATATAGTGCGTTTAACTAGCATATTACTGCTATATTTTAAGCAGAAAGCAAAGGCCTTAGTCTTTTAGAGTGTCAAGGTCTGGAAGACAATATGAAGTTATAGATCTAGAATGTGCCACATCATACTCTACACATTATTAGAACATTCACAGTTAGCAGATTAATGAAATACAACCATTTATCAGTCCTGCTTAAAAATGACAGTGCACTGTAGCATTACCTATTCATATTCAATCAAAGTCGAATAAAGTGGATGTCAGCATGATGGAATGCACCCCTATATTCATACGCTATACATCACTGTAGTTATTGTTGCACAAAAATATACCTTGTGAGATACCATTTGAAAACTAATACTTTGCTGGTCAATAATATTCGGGTGAAACGTATGTAGCAATATATGTAAAAGTTATGAATAGAAGCTGAAATTAATTCTGAAAAGTGTATACCAGACAAGCCTGGGTAAACCAGTTTCTCAAAGACAAAGAACAAGCTGATGCCTCTAGCCAGGTGTCATCAAAGTTGATGGACCTATCAAGTGGCTCTTTTTTTGGCAAGGAATGGGAGCAGGAACAAACAGATCTGCATCTTCACAAACAACAGTATGGATCTCTTTCATCACCAGATGCTTTGTCTCCATCCTCACAGCAGAAATGAACATTATCAAGGGGTAACCCTCAGGAATGCATTTCAAAATATGACTGAACTATAGAAATGAGGGGCAAAAAATACCCCAAGTTATCTCACCCCATCAATCTCTCTCTCTTTCACCTAAAATGACAAAAAAACAGCTTTTGGACTTCAGGAGAAGATCGTGGTCTGAGAATTTGGTCAGCAATGTTACTGGAAATGTGTGATAAGGGATTTCACCTTGAACCAAATATATATGTTAAGTTTTAAAACTAGGAGACATTTTATCTTTATTTCTCTTGTAGTTATTTCTGACTTTAATGCCTTATACTTGTACTCACTTAAAACCTATCTTCTTGTACTTAAATCAATTTGTTTTATTCTTTAATCAAAACTAATCCAGTGTGTGAACTTTTTGGGGAATTTCATTTAGGATAACAAACTTTTGTATATTTATCCCCTTAGAGGGGCAACAGACCTAATAGATGTGAATTGTCCAAGAGAGCGCTGGACAGTGTGAAACACACGTTTTGGGAGAAAAGTCAGAACTGGGAGTGTGTTGGGGTCACCCTGCAAGCAGTAACCAAGCCTGGTGGAAGCCAGAGTGTGACTGAGTATGGCTGCAGCTATACAGATAAACTCAGGGTGTTAACTGAAAGGCAGTTTGTGAGCTGCCCCAGCGGTAGCTACAGCAGCAAAGCATTGTGAAGCACTCAAGTTGGCAGGACAGAGGTGACAGCCCCTTACTGGTCTGGATTGCACCCCAGAATGTCATAGTCAGTACTTAGATACTGCTACACAATTTATGCCCAATATGTCCAGCAATTTTGCTGGTGCAAGTTTCTAGAAGCACCTCATATTAAAAAACATATATAACATTTAATAATTTTAATATAGCGTAGACTATTTTTAACAGTGATTGCAAGCTAAAAAAACAGGGATATGCCTAAGATTATAGCTTTCCGAGTTGGAGTCAGAAACAGGAACAAGAGACTTAAGGAAGTCAAATTTAAATTTCTGTACTCAAAATATGTAGGTATGATAAAGGTTTATGCAAAGTTTGCACTACAGCTAATATTTACAGTAGAGGCAGGACCAAATAAAAGCAGAGAGTTTTGGAGTCACATCTTAAATACAAGTCAGATGCTCCGTGACAAATATATCACTTATTGGGTGAAGGAAAAATTACCTCTTTTTTTTTTTTTAATTATTCAAGATATGCCACAGATTCAGAGAACTTCACACCACCACCACTCATGTCTGCATTGACACTTTAAGATAACATATGCTATTAGAAAATACATGCACAGTATTCTGAGTCTCTCTCTACAAGGATTAACTGCTAACCTTGAATCCTTCAAAATGTCTATAACATGGATATTTATCTTTTAACATCAAATTAGATATACTACATTCTAAAATGCTTTAGATGATTAAAAAACAAACAAAAACACCCTCTCTTATCCATTAGCCATTCCCTAACTTCCAAATATGTACATGGTCAAATTCAATAGACTTACACCATTGATATATTAGGCTTACAATTTCTGGCTTGTTCACTGTTTCAAGAGGTCTCTAGATCTAGTATAGTACAGAAGTCAGTCAAATGCCATAAAAATGCAGGTGGTATAAACAAACCTGACTATAATCCTGTAATTTTTGTACTGAAGCATTTTTAACACCATCTTTACCATACCACTGATTATGCTCTACAAGCGTTCTGTAACATACAAGACTGATTTTGTTCTTACAGGTTTTGTAGGCTTTAGGATGAGAGATATAGCTTTAGCTATAATGACAACTAATGCCTTCCATCTAGATAATACTCCATTTACAAAGCAATCCTTTCTAAATCACTTAATCAGAGCAAATTTTTATGTACTACTTAACATACTGTAGGTCTTAAACAACAAAGAATCTTCAGAGACTAAATTTTCATGCCACAACTTAAAATAAGTTATCCTAAAACAGAGTTCATCTGCAATACAATGCTAATTCTTGGGACCTCAGGGAAAAGTGTGTTTTGAGGATTTAACAACAATTTTGCTTTCAGTTCCTCAAATATGAATAATTTGTGCTCCTTAGGCTTGGTTTGTAAATCCTGCTAGCTAACAGACATCCAACATTTTTCACTACATCAGTGCTCCTTTAAAAAGAATGCCAGATTTAATGTAAGCTAATATAGAGGTATTATGATATAATCTAAACAAATTTTAAAAATGCTTTTCAGCAAAAGAAACTTCAGAAGAAGCCTATATATTTTGACTAAAAATTTGAGATATATAGTATAGAGCACTGAACCATGTGCCAGCTTTGTTACCCTAGTGAACTGTAAGGAAGAGTTCCTTCAATATACTGACAACACATTTCTTTATTATTATTCACCAAGCAAAGTTTAAACCTGGCTCAAAACACATAGGTAGTAGATATGGGCTAAATACAAATACCTCCAAAATATCAGGCATCTACTGAAACGTAAGATGTGAATTCAAGGGATTCACAGGCACCCTGGCAAGAAAAAACTTGAATATTTATGTCTTACTTATTTGATTTGTTATTTTAATTGTTTTATTACTGAAGGCAGAATTAAATCAAAGTATTTCAAAACATGCTATAAGAAATTAATCGTAATTATCCAGTAATCTCTTCCACTTTCACTGGGTTTATGCTTCATATTTCTTTATTTAGAGTTGGCATCTTAAGAGACTAACATACATATGTTTCTGTGCCTTGATGGAACTGAATACTGATTGTGAGTAGTCCAGGATGTTAGAAGAGATCACATGCTCGTAGATTATGCATGTTGTCACATTTCAAATGATTATGCCTAAGAACAGAAGACTGGAAACGTGGTAATTTTTAAAATAGTTGACATCTAGTGTCTCTTTCCTGAGAACTAGCCAGATGCTCAGAAGATGGCAATGTTTCAACATGTAAAAACTAATCTGATAAATTCAGAAATATCTATAGTGTTCCAATCATGGCCAGTATTCTGGATTTGATGCAGTGAGTGAGGATCAAACCCTTTGTTTTTGAAGAAGGAAAGGTTTACTTTTGCTAGAAGAATCTTATGAACAGTGGGATCAAACACCATAGAATGGACAGATAAATGGTGAAATTAAGAAAAATTAAATGGACACTCTTCCAAGTAATTATAACTGTTAACTAATCTCTCGAAGTAGGGATCTTCAGAGGCAATTACTGGAGAAAAGAAAATTATTCACCGGTAATGGTAGCTCTCACAGTATATTTCCCATTTGCAGTTCCATGGTCACCGTAGCCTTGCTCCCCAATTCTTGCTCCCCAATCCTTCACTGGTATTTCAAACAACAGAAAAAAAATTGGATCCACAGACTTTTGTATAGACTTTCACTGAAACTCTGGATCCATCAGAGGATATCAGCATGAACTACACAGCCTCTCTCTTGATAGATCTGTTTCCAAAAGACTGTATATGAAGAAAGTTCATATAGATAGCAATTACAGTTGTCTCTTCTATCTAAGACCTAAGTGGAACAAAACTTAGGTCTGATTAAGTTGCTTTATTGCTAATGAAATTGCTCTAATTTTTTTAAACTGAATTTGAATTGATAGAATTCCTGAAACAAAAACTATTAAGTTACCAAATGCTCTGAAATAACTGTTTTTTAAAAAGAGAATGAAATAATTTAATGCCTTTTCTTTAATTGTGAGGAAAATGAAAAACCTGTTTTTGAGGACATAATTAAATTAAATGTGTTGTATTCTGGTTCCATATTCCATTTTTATCTCAAAGTGAGGACTAAATAGAGCTGGATACTAATTTTGCATAAATTCAGCTAAATTAGATAAAAATGGCGTAATCAAATATTAAGATTAACCATTTGAGCACATGTAAAATACCAAAAAGAAAAGCCAACAAAAATAAAACTGAGCAATGATGGGGAACCAAAACCATATGGAAAAAATGAGTGGTATTGATTTGGAAGACCAGAAATACAATGATCATAGAACAAGCAAAAGGGACTAAATTTTACTAGACTGAAGAAATAAAATGGAAATGGCTGAGATGTATTGCAGCAAGTGACAATCAAAAGGACCACCGAAAGAAAATCCTGGGATAGAAAGTGAAACAGCGAATCAGAGGGAGATACAGAGAGCTTCCAATAACAGTGAAAAATACTTAAGAATTCTCATGAATTCCAGAAAAGAGGAAGGACATCATCTGAAATTTGTTGAAGTAACTAAAACAGTGCCAGGTTTTGGATGTGTGGATGAGACGCAAGTCTATCAGTAATTTATATTTCATCACAATGGAAGATGAAATATTACAAGATATACAATATTTAATACTTCATGGTAAAAGATCCTTGATTAATTTCTTCAAGGAGGTCCCACTGTGACCCCACACACTACTGTGATAATCTTTGTACAAAATATGCCTTGAGAGGTATTATTTGAAAACTAATAGCTCACTGATAATTAATATTCTTGTGTGATATATGTACATGGTATGTATTCAGAATTATGGATATATGCTGGAATTATTTACTAAAGTGTGTGTAAACCAAGAATGTCAGGGGGAGCTGGTAAACAGGTCTGCCCTAGACAAAGTAATGTCTATTTGCTTTTCTGACCAGCCAGGTTATTGGGCAGAGACAATGAAGGTCCGTTTTTACATGTCAGGTACACAAAGCTATCAAGCAAACAAGTGGGAGAAGAGACAGCATGGAGTCTACATCCAATAGGAAAGAGAAATGTGGTCTGGGTTTTACTTTTCAAAGAATGCATTGCAAAGGTTTATTACTCTATAAAGTCAGGGAAACTCAACTGATAGCCAATTTAATCTACTGAGTGTACACAATATTACTGTATTATAAAAGTGTATAGAGCAGTGATCCCCAAACTGTGGGATGCGTCTCCCTACAGGGGCACAGAGGAAATTGGGGGGGAGGGGGGAAGGGGTAGAGGACACAGCAAGGCTCAGGTCTGTCCTTCATGAGGGATGGGAAGGAAGTGCCCCCAGCTCTGCCTGCTGGGGCACAATTGAAAAAGTTTGGGGACCACTGATAGAGTAAGCTTTTTCTGAAAACTGATGGCACAGTGGTGATGATAAATAAATTTCACAACCATATTAAACACTATGAGAAAATATATTTAATAATATTCTAAAAACATACATCAAAAGAACATTATTAAGGCTGCAAAAGTCAAGCACTCAGAACATATTAATTCTGACATTTTTGTTGCGTGTGCACTGGACTGGTGCTAAAAGTATCCACACTGGCTGTGTCTTCATTAGGAACAAAGGCATGTTCTTAAAACAAGTTAACTAACTGAAGGTAAAATCCTAATAGAAGACAAGATAGTCTGTAGTTTTCACAAGAGCTAGCAGGCTGAGTAAGACCGTAGAGTTTACTGAAACCTGCTAACTTGTATGAAAACTACTATCTGATTTGACTTCACCAGGATTTTACCTTCAGTTAATAAATTAAGGACTTGCTTTTTTTCCAAATCAAGACAGGAGTTTGCACTGGCTTAACTGTATTGATTTAAAAACCCATTTAATTTAAACCAGTAAAACTTCTGCATGCAGATAAAGTCCAAATTTTAAAAATGCTGACATTTCAGAGTCTGCATTTACATTAAATTAAATTAGAAAGGAAATTAATTTTGCTCTTCTGGGTTCTTTTCTGCTTACACATGGTTGCAAGAACCTACAGCTAAAGGGATGGGACTAACCTGGGCTACGTCTTCACTGACGGTGGCAAATTCACTGCCATCAGATTGACTTCTCTGGATCAACTGAGCAGTCAGTGAAGACCCGCTCAGTCGATCCAGAAATCGATGTATTAAGACCACCTTCTCAAGTGGCGAAGCGCTGTGTCGATGGGAACACGGTTCCTGTCAGCGCAGCGCAGTGAAGACAGTGCACAGAACAGAAGCAGAGAAGTCGATGGGAGTTATGCAAGTTTTTTGCATAGCTTGCGTAACTCTAGTCAACTGCTGCCGAATCTCCAAGGTAAGTGAAGACAAGTCTCTGGTCAACCCATGTTTTGACTGCTGTGAAATCAAGAAATATTTGCTCATGTGTAAGGGCACAAATGCACCCAAGTATTACAGTTATGTGCATTTGTTTTTAAGTCAAAATATTAAATTTATATTCAAATTGCATGCAACCTTCTGGCTTTTGTCAAGCTGAAAGGGTGAAATGTAGACTTGCAAAGCTTTGGCACCCCGTTTTAAAAAGAATAAACACCTCTACATTTTACATTGTACAGTACTGTACAGATATTAATTGTTCCTTGTACCAACTCACATGGGTCAGGTGTAATTTTTGTTCCCTTTACTTAGCATTTCATAATTATGAGTACCTCTTAGCCAAAAGAAAAGAGATTTTTTAAAATGCAATAGAGCAAGGTTCACAGCATTTTGTCTAGGAAAAAAAAGCACTGAAAAATACTAAGGAACTCCTGTGAAAACTATGAACTGCCTTTGAGGAAAGAAATACATTTACACAAATCTCAACCCTCCAGGATTAAATCAAATGTGACAAGTATCATTGCCCAGACTGGCAAAAATAATACTATTTAAACAAGCAGTTATTTAATAAGTCAGTTGCCTCAAAATTCTCATAAAGTATCTGTTGGATCAACATCAGAAATGTTATCCCCAGTCACAGATTTTTAAGGCCAAAAGGAACCACTGTGATCCTCTAATCTAACCTCCTGCATGCCACAGAACTTTCCTGAATTAATTCCTGCTTCACTGAGAGCTGTATCTACATAATTAAGTTGACATATGCTAGGTAGAAGTACAGCTCCCGCATTAATTACTGCAGTTTTTCACATCCACACTATCCTCCTTCTGCCAATGGTGCACATCCTCATCAGGAGCTGACAGGCAATATAAGCAATGCAGTGTCTAGAGAGACACTGTGTCACCATAACTACACTGACTTAAATGCTATGACTTAAGGTGGAGGTATTAGGTTGGTGTAGCGGGGGACTTACGTTGGCAGGAGCAACACCGTAGCGTAGATACTTACAGAGTTAGGTCAACATAATGCTGTACTATAGACCAAGCCTATATCTTTGACAGAGCTTTCTCTTCCTTATTTTAATCTGAGAACCGGGGAAAATATTGTATCATCATAATAAAAAGGACACAATGCATATGGTATTTAACTAACCTAAAGCTGATATGAAAAACAGAAGAATAAATACTAAGAGCATTAAGACTACATCAAGCATGAGCAATTTTAATAAAATATAGAATGAGTAATTTTTAAAGTATCTGGAAATATATATATGTATATTTGTTACACCTACTATTCCTACTTCTTTGTCAGAAACCCAAACACCAACTCTCAATCATGACAGGATATAAATGTTACAATTATCCTAAAAGCTAACCTTTGTTATTAGGTAACAACTTTTTTCATACTGGGATCAAACCCTTGGAAAACAAAGATACCAAACAAAAAAAAATGTAAAACAAACAATGCAAAAAATTAGTCGGCTCCTCCTTCCCTGTCAGATACCAGTTGCCCAATATTTTACAGTTTGCCACACTGAGTGCTCCAGAAACTAGCAGCCTTGTGCCTAAGGTCCTCCAGAGTTTGGCTTACCTTAGATCTCAGGAGATCCATGTGCCTGGCAGAGGAATGGGAACATAGCAGATAGGGAAGTAATGAGAGCCCAACTCCTGCATGTCTTAAGAATTCAATGTAGAAAACCTTTCATACACTTACAGCCATAATTCACCTGGAGATAAAGAGAGAGGAGCAGATCTCTCCCTGCTTC
This sequence comes from Mesoclemmys tuberculata, assembly GCA_007922155.1. NCBI lineage: Eukaryota > Metazoa > Chordata > Testudines > Chelidae > Mesoclemmys > Mesoclemmys tuberculata. The sequence continues at coordinate 9,731,809 of ML675631.1, forward strand.
CCTCTGCACCTCTTATGGTGTACAAGACTGTGGATATATTTGATTGCCACATAATTTAGGCTTAATATGCTTCCTAGATAATGGACATCTTGTTTCTATCATAACCTATATTCAGAAATAACTACTGCATATAACAATCATCTTAGTTTCTGTTCACACTACCAAAGTTCATACTGCTATACATAAAAGTTCACATAGAACGTAGTTCTCTCCCAAAGCAAGATTTCCTAAGAGCATCAATTTCTCTCAAAGAGCACACACACAAATTTGAAACAAAACCAATAATCCACCGTGACTCAGAAGGATCCATTGATTTTTACTGGAAATTAATTTTAAAATAAATAATAAAAGCACAGTAGATCCATTTAATTTAAAAAATAACCTGAATTCTGACATAGTATTTATGATGTTTTGAGCTAAAATACATCATCTAACAAATTAAATTAAGCACATGCTTACCTGATTTGAGTATCTCATGCTAACATTCCGCTGATCTTGTGGAGGTATGTAACGCCCTACTGGGTCAATGTCTTTGGGATTTACTAATCCATCAACTGAAAGTAAACCATAATTAAGACATTGTTAAACAGTCTGAGCACTTTCGAGGTAACATATTCTATTGCCAATAGTATATAATCCATTAGTATTACTTTCATTAATGTAGAAACATAGCATAGGAATAATAGCATCAGCTCCTGTTTTGCAAGGAGCACTACAGTCTCTCAAAAAGGCAATCATCTCCCAAATTGAAATCAAATCATTCATCACGCAAACTGGTCAAGTGTTGCCTTAAATCCCTTCCAGTAACAAAACCTCTTCCCGTGTCTTAATTTCACCACAGCATCCTACAGCTGCAGTTGTTCCTGGATCTGTGCTCATATTTGAAATAAACAACAAGCCATAATACGCCAATACAGTGAGGGGCGCCTGCCACAATTAAAGTTGTGACCAAAATAGCAAGCATATTCACAAAGGTGGGTATCTAAGCCCAACAGCCATACAAAGCTTGCTTGTGAAGCCATCACAGCATACCCCTTTTAACAAGGAAATCATCAGGCGCTAATGGACGCTACAAGAGAATGTGAACTTCCCCCGTAAACACGACTCTGTCAGCTAAGCACTAAAAGAAAAAATCACTTTTGATCACAAAACGGAGAGTCACCTATAGCCCGAAGCATGATGGAGTCTGAAAACACACAGAACAACTACACCAACCCCATAACAAAGTTTAGTAATATAGGTGTATACAACTGATACTAATATCAAGCTGAATGTCAATAAAAAGAAAAGGAGGCAATGGATGCAAGATCACTTTATTAATGTTAAATGGGGATTGTACTCTCACTCCTTAGAGCTGAATCTTGTATTACCTAAGATAGAAGGGAAGAAAACAAGAAGTCAGTGGGATTCAAAACTAATCAGTAGAGTACTTGAAGAAATGGAATAAGTTTTCAAGTAAGAGAATTTGTGCATAAAAATATATGCATTCATCCAATATGATGTTAATCACCAGACCAATCAAACAGTGATGATTCATACGGAACACTTGCACGTAATTAGTGATCAACTGATGGAATTAAAATAATTTTGAAAATGTGTGCCAAATAATTTTTTTTAACAAGTACATTTCAGGAAATCTCACCATGGCTATTCCATGAGCAGAAAAAGCAGAAAAGTAGTCAAATTGCTACTTACAAATTGTTTTGTCAGCTATAGTTACTGTACTAGTCTCCTCCTGTTCCTAATGCCAATCCCAGACTAGTTTATCTCGTCCTTAATGCTCTCCAAGTCAGTCAGCCACACAGCACCGAATCTGAACGCTACTCATATCCAGTGGCACCAGTTAAGGAGAAATGCCTGATGAAATGGAGACCTGCATTCCTTAAGAGCAAGAATGAACTCCTAGGCATGCATGGCTGTTCTTTGTGACAAGCCTTGAACCTGCAATGACTTCTGTTAGCGAGAACCCCTAGGCCTAAGGGCATCCTCACTTAAGACAATGGGGCACAATCAGGCACAGGAATCTGATCTAGTATATCCAGTTCTGGGTAGAAGCAACAGTTCTCAGAAAGCTGAAGAAAAGTTCAGATCTGTGTCTCGAAACATTGTAACATTGTAATTTTATGACACAATATTCTAGTGGATGTTTGCACAGGAGTTAATGTAAAGTAGATGATAAAAAGGATAAAGCTCTAGAGAAGAAAACAGGAACTCTGAGTGCCCCACTCCCCACTTCCATCTCAGAGAAGGGGGTGTTGCATTGAATGGGCAGAGGAAAGAAGTCAACTACCTGAGAAGAGCCTCCATAGGAAAGGAAGAGCATGTGGATGAAAATTTAATGCAATATTAATGGTAATGGTCAGTCTTTAAAGGCTTGTATGTCTGCTTAAGCTTTGGGCTTACACAAACTTCTCAAGATATTTCTTTCCCATCCTCCTTGCTCTCACCTCACACAAATAACTCTCCCTTCCCAGGAAAGCTTCTGCATATTTTAAAAAGTTATGATATTCTAGCATGCAGTTTTGGACTGGAAAATAATGAAACATTAATTTTCATTATAAACATTTACTGAACGCTGAAAATACTTTTTAAAAATAACACTAAAATGAAAAAATGGAGCCTGCATTTCTGACTGCTTTTATACTTTAAAGAATGGGACAATACTGGAACCAACTGATGACAGAACTTTATAGTTAGTTAAATTAAATAAAACAGACAAACTGAATAATCATAATATGATCCACACTTCAGAAGAATTATATAGTACATTTTCATGTCACTTGTTCTAAAGTAGGTAAGGAAAAATATGAACTAATTGAAAATACATACATAGCTTTAACAACTGGTGATACTTCCAACCCACCAGTGGAAACATAGCATGTGTGGCAAACATAGATAAAAAGATACATGGTTAAAAATTACAGTCAGAAACACATCAAACCAGGAAACAAAAAATAAAGGTGGGTAGATCATAGGAACATCAAACTCAACAAGTAAATTCTCTATCCAGCTGTCTACCAAAAGTTCTGAGGTTGCAAAGCATGCTACTTACTTTGTTTTTACTACAAAAGGACACTTAAAAGCAATATGTATTCTGAAATGGTGAGTCCCCCAAATGAAGAAGAAAAATTATTTGCAATTTGGAACACAGTTCTGGTTTTTTCCCCTCATTTGGTCAATGTGCTAAAGGGGAATTGTGTTGGTTGGCTATGTAAGTAGGTTCTTGCATAGGTTTCAACACTATCAAGAGTAATACCACTGAATTTCTTTTTATCTTATTAATTTTGATTATACATACACACCTTGCAAGAAATGCAGGAGAAGTGAATGGGGGAAACTCAAATCTAACTTCATCAATTATGTGATAGCAGTGATCAGCAGTGTAATAACATCAGTTGGTTAAGTATGGATTTATGAACAAAGATTGAGCTTCTGGAGAGTGCAGTGAACGGGAAATGGAAATCAGTGCTCATTTCATTAGCTGGGGAGTATCTCTGAGGGATCTGTAAGCTATGGGGACTCCCCCACCCACTGGTGAGATTTCACGCAGTAGCCGGTAGGGCAGTACTATACATGTCCCCAATGGGATCCCCCTCTCCCTTTTTGATGGTCACAGTGGGTTTGTATGGGAGAGGGAGAGAGTGCTGCTTCTCTCTAGTTTATATCCTCGCTCATCTTTCCCTGTGCTGTGGGGTGTCCTTTCACATGGCGTCTGAGAGCCTGCCTCATCTGCTCCCCTTGCCATTGGAGGGAGGAAAACATAATGGGCCATTGGATCAGTTCTCGCCTGCGGGGCATATGCAAGTTGCTGCTGATTGCTCTTGCTGCTGCAAAAAGCCATTTCACGCTCTGCTCCCTTGTTTAAGGAACCAGACCTCTTGTGGTATCAGAACCTGGGCTGATCATCAAGTTTTGTTTGGGATTTGGAAGGCATTTTTCCTGTGTTGCAGAACTGGCAAACTGCTGCATAGGTTTTTCTACCTTCCATCTGGCAGCCTGAAGGTCCAGTTTTGGGTTTTAAATTATACTTGTCATAAGTTTGGTGGGTTCCACTGAGATTGTTAGGTTAAAGAGTCCTATCTAAGGTCCCTATAGCCCAACAGGCTGCTTGGGCATAGGTTCTGAGCATAATTTTCCTTAGCACCACCATGCATCATGCCCTCTGTGACTCCCCTCATCTCATTTATCCCTCTTCCTTTGTTGGAGGAGAAGAAAGTGTTGGGATTCCGGCTTCTAGCCAGGATCCATGGGCAGATCTGAAGTAGTAGAGGGGACAGTGTTCTTATACCTGCCCTCAAATTTGTAGATCCTGGACCACTGATGACCAACTGAAATCTGCACTGGAACAGCCCTACCCAGGTAGTTTGGGAAGTGGTTCCCCACTGGCTAATAAAGCTGCAGCTTCAGCATTTAACTACAGTGTGTGTCTCTCATTGTTTATATGTCCGCATTAATGTGTTTAGTGAAATAGGGATTCTGTGTGGCCACTACGAAGGGGGTGTGTGTGTGTGTGCGCGCGCGCGTGTGCGTGCACGTTTTAGTCAGTCACATCAGCTACATTACTGAAAAATGCATCTTGCATGAAATGATCGAGGGACTGAAAAGAAAATATTCAAAACATAAAAACAAAAATGATCTTAATACCAACCACTGCTAAGCATCAATCCCATCATATCTAATTAACACTCTGTTGCATTTACACTCACACAAATCAATTTGTTTTTCAAGGAAGCTTGCAAAAAAAAATATAACAGATACACACTAGCAAACGTAAAGCGTAGAAATAAATTATGGCATAATTTTGAGCTTCTGGCTAGAGTTCCCAGTTAATAGCATGACACATTTTATTTTAGCTTTGAAGCAGAGCAAGGAGCAGCTATCCCAAAGTGATCTCATGCCTGGGGTTCTAACAGGACAAAATTATAACTAAATACGGTTAAACCTCCTTTGAGATATGGCAGCTCCAGAAGGTGCTATTAATAATCATCATTCACTTTGCATATATTATTTTCCATTCTGGAATGTTTTTATAGGAATAAATATGCATTTATTCTACAGAAAGAAAATGCAGTAGATAGTCAATAGATAAGGAATTTGAAAAAGTGCTACAGCTAAGATGTAAGAATCATTTATAATTTCATTTTAAATGTGAAGCAGCCTACACTATGAAACAAATCTTGCTTAGGTATATGCTACAGAGGGATCATATTGTATCCTCACGTTATTCATGAATGAGCCAATAATTTGGTATAGGATCTTGAAAAGCACTATGGCAGTTTGACTACCAGGAAATCAACTAGTGGTCAAAAAAAAGCAAACAGATCTGCTACCTACATCAGCTAAACCAAAAACTTCAGCAGAAATAGAAAACGGACGCTGATTTTGAAATGAAAATGCTTCTGAATACAGTAATCTCCAATGGGTTAAGATATGTACAAACAATCCAACTACTAATAAAACTAACTGATTAATGAATGCACAGTGTAAGAGATCATATTCCAAAGAAGCCTTTTTTCCTGGGCTCCAGTACATGTACATTTATATCTCGAATGCTGAAGAGAGTCACTTAAGTTAGTTACAGTCATACTCAAACCATAAACTATTCTGAAATCAATTACCTTTTTGCTTGATGCTTTTGAAAAGCAAGAACCAAGTTCAAAGTGTTGCTCTATGATACTTTCAATTTAGCTTACGCTTGTATTTAAACTGATCAATGAATGAAAGCACTTTTGTTAGTCTTGACATAAAAAACATAGTTACTTACCAGTAATTCTTGTTCTTCGAGATGTGTTGCTCATATCCATTCCACTTAGGTGCGTGCGCGCCCTCATGCACGGTCTCCGGAAAACTTTTTCCCTAGCAGCCCCCTGCAGGGGCCAGTCTCGGCACCCCCTGGAGTGCCGCCCTCATGCGGCGGTACATAAGGTGCTGCCGGCCCCTCCCCTCCTCAGTCCCTTCTTTCTGCCGACTCCGACAGCGGGGACGGAGAGTGGGTGTGGAATGGATATGAGCAACACATCTCGAAGAACAACAGTTACTGGTAAGTAACTATGTTTTCTCCTTCGAGTGATTGCTCATATGCATTCCACTTAGGTGATTAACGAGCCTTACCTGGAGGTGGGTAGGAGTTACAGGTGAGCTGCCCGCAGCACGGCTCTGCCGAAACTTGTGCCCTTCCTCGTCTGCCGGCATAGTGCGACATGAAAGTGTGCACTGGTGACCTGGCAGTGGCTTTGCAGACGTTGTGCAAAGGTGCCTACTACGGGTGTGGCCCGGGCAGTGGTTGAGGGCACTGTGATGACCTCTGAAAGTGGTGCTTCTCAGCAGCACAAAGCGGTAGTTGGTGCATGGGGTGGTCCGCGGGAGACACACTGGTGACCTTTCCACCTGGATTACCGCTGTAACCAGAGGCTCGCTTCCTGGAACAGCTATGTAAGCCCCACACAAAGGGATAGGGCTCATTACATTTCAGCGAATGCGATCTCCTCACCTCCTCCCTGCCATGTGGTTTGGAAAAAAAACATGGGATGGAAATTTATCTTGATTACAACGAAAGATAGGAACCCATCCTGGGCAGAGAGGCCAGATGTTGGCGAAGTTGGACCGTGTCCTTATAAACTACTGTATAAGGAGGCTCCAAGGTCCTGGCCTTAGCGCCGAAGAAGCTTCTTGCTGAAGTGGTAGCCACCCGGGGGGAGGGAGGGGTGCTACCTTCTGCGAAAGCATGAGCCGGGGCATAGAGACGTGAGTTCAAAAAAGGGGGGCCCCGAGCATCTCGAGAAGGCCAGGTTGAGATCCCGACGAGGCACCGGGTCACGTGCCTGCAGATAAAACTCACTGCCCTGTTGAGGCAAGTAGCTGATCTGGGGGAGCCAGAACAGAGACATCCCTTCGAGCAGCTGAAGGGAGGCCAAGACGTGCGACGCATGAATCTTCAATGAGGCCAGGACTAGGCCTTGGGCTTTAGCTGGAGCAGATACTTCAGGATTGCCTGTGCCAGCAAGAGTCTTGGCAGGCTGCCCCAGAACTCTGTCCACAAGGTGGACCGTATTTACTTATCCCGATACGCAACCTGTGCGGAGGGTTCCTGCTGCCAAGCAGGGCTCGCTGGGCCTGCACCAAGCAGGCCCTCCCTCCTTCTGTCAGTAGGTCCGGGTGCAGCAGGTATCCCAGGTCCTGGGGGAGTTACCTGTTGGGGTGACCGAATGGTCCAGCATCATGCTGAACCAGTCCAGTATTGATTAGGCTGGAGCAATCAGTAAGACGTCCGCCCCGACTTACCTTATCTGCACGGCCGGACACTGGGTCAGGTCAGAGTGGGAGGAGACGCGTACCTGAGAGTACCCGTTTAGTCGATGAGGAGTGCTTTGGAATTGACCCAGTCTCGCTATCCTGGGGCGAGCAGAACCTTGGACACTTTGTGTACCAGACCAACGCGACAAGGCCCAGTTGGAAAATACCCCACTTTGGGGGGAAATATAGGCATGACCTAAGGATGCCAGGGCCCATCACAGCGGGGAAAAGACAACCCGCTGAGGCAATCAACCTTGTTGCTCCTGACCCCCGGGAGGTGAGGCAGTTAAGCGGAGATCGTGCCTTGCTGTGAAAACCAACGGACGGGGGCTTTCTTGCAGAGGATTGGGGAGTGTGCTCCTCCCCTCCTTTGCGCTGATGTGCCGGTGCCTGTACCCTGACCAACAGAACCAGTCCCTGAACGGGACACCCCGCAAGACCTTCACCAGTGCAGGGAGGCTCGCACGGGTAGGGAATCTATTGGGTGGCTGTTTGGTACCTATATCGAGGCCACCTACCCCTGAAGCAATCTGAGTCTCTGGCGGCCCAGTGTTGCTACACATGTGCAAGCCACCATGGGACCTAACAACTGCAGGCAGTGTCCTAGATGCTGTCGTGGACACTGTTGCAGCTGGGAGACGGCATGGACCATAGCCTCCGAATTTGGCTGGGGCGGGAAGGCTCTTGCCTGGGAAGCGCTTGCCAATGAGTAATGCCAGCCTGCTGCACGTGGAGCAGGAGTAAGAGCGGGGGCCACGGTCTCCCACACTCAGGACAGGGATGTGTCCCAGGCCATCCAGACAACTCGGCAAGGGAATATCTGCATACGCTATGTCTCAGGTGGGCAGCCACCACAACTCTGCGTCTGCTGGTCACAGGTAGGTATGAACTAGGAGCAGCCAGAAGCCCACATTCCTGTCCCTACGTGCAAAGGGTTAGAAGGCCTTGGCATGTAAAGCCTCAGAGAGCCAAGTGCGGTCCCAGAGTCCCTCAGACCATGGAGCTTCACAGTGGTCCGATCAGAGAGGAAGACCAACCCATCGTACGGGAAGCCCTGAACGATCACTGCCTCTCCTGGGACAGGCCCAAGGATTGCAGCTACGAACGCCTCGTCGTGGCAATGATGGAGGCTATGGTCTTAGCTGCTGAACCAGCAGCATTCCTGAACATCGAAGGTGCTGCCCCAGCACCACGAATCGCCCATCCAGGACAGTGGTGAAGTCTGTGCCCTGGCCCCGTGGCAGGGTCTTAGTAGACCGCCTGAGGTCATTTTACAGTGAAATCCGTATCCACCCCAGAGGGCTGATGGTTGGCAAACCTGACCTACAGGGCTGTCACGGACACTGAGCTGGGACACAGCACCCTGAATCCAAGGGCTGGGTCTTGAGTAATCAACAGCCCAGGCCTTCCGGCCTGGAGATAACACTTCCCCCCGCCATCTTTGACGTACAGGCGATGAAGGGGGGGGGGGAGGGGTGTTTCCATAGGGCCTCATCGCCTCAAGAGTCCAATCGTGGACCCGCAGGGCCACCCACACTAGAGCTGCCACCGCCAGCCCACTGAAGTAGGCAACCTTGGCCTCCAGTGAGAGGTCACCCTCCTGAGCAGCTCCCAGTGCGCCCAAAACCTTCCGGTGGCGCCACGGAATCCCAGAAGACTGCCCCTCTCGGGCAGGAGGAAGGGGACTGCCACGGCAAATCCCGCGGGAGCTCCCCGCACACCAAAGGAGTGCGCCACAGTGGGTCCCTGCATGGGATCTGACTCCCTAGCCAAGGAGCAGAGACCCTGCCACGACCTATGCCAGGAGTGCAGACCGCACCCCCGCTGCACGAGATGGGCAGCCCCAGTCCCAACTGGATGGCCATGGGGGCCAACAAGGCTGCCATTGCCTCTGGGGCCAACGCAGGCCGACTGTGCCCCCCGTTGTGGGATCCCGAACCACCCCACCTGTGGGCCCTGGCTGTCCCGCATCGCGGGTGCCACGCCTTGCCAGGGGCTGTTCCCCGCCTCCCATGGCGTGGAGGACAAGGACCGCCTCCCCCGCCCCAAGCGGCGCGGATGGGAGATGTGCTCTAGGGAGCTCCTGGCACCGACGTGCTGCCTTGGCACCGAGGGCCCTGCAGTGTCGCTCACCCCCTGGTGATCGGGTCCGGTGCCGCCCCGATCCCCGCAGTGCTGAGCCTGCCATGAGCACCCTTGGCCGTGGTCTCTGCTTAGCAACCGGGGTCCGCACCCCCTCTGTGCGGGTGGACCCCTTGTTGTTGAGGCGGGACCCCCCCGGCGCCCCCAGGCCCCACGCCCGCCCCAGAGCGGGGGGTGGGAAGACCCTTCTGCGCTGAGCCTTGCAGAGGCACAGGTGTGGGGGCCCGCCTTCTCCTGTTTTTCCTTTTTTTTTCCCACCCCCCCCCACTCTGAGCTGTCGCTCAGCACCAGGGCCACACCGCGCCTCCACAAGGGCGGAGGGGACCTGCAGTCCTGCCTTCGGGGGGGGGAGGAGAGAGAGAGAGAAAGAGAGAGAGAGAGAGAGACACACCCGACCCAGCAGTGCCAGGTCCTGCTGCGGCACCGGGTCTTGCTCCGCACTCCAGCGAGGGGCGGACCCCCTAGCATCAAGCGCTGCAGCGGCCCCTGCCCCGATGCTGCCTCTCGGTGCCGGGGCAGGGAACCCTTCAGCGCCGCCCCCAGTGGAGCGGCACCAGGTCCCGCGCTGTGCCCCAGAGTGGAGGCGGCCCCCTCTGGGGCTGAGAGCTCTGGCAGCACCGGGTGTCGCCCCACGGTGCCAGGAGGGAACCCCAGAGCGCCGCCTCTGGTGCAGCAGCACCGGGACCCGCGCCAGGTCTCGGTGCCGGGGGAGGGATGACCCTCCAAGATCTCTAGCTGCACCGGGTCCCGCGCCCCGCCTCAGAGCAGGGGCGGACCCTTCAGCAGGAGTCTGGCAGTGGCACCGGGTCCCGCGCAGGGTCTCGGTGCCAGAGGAGGGGCGACCCTGCAGCTACACATCCTGCAGCTGCACCGGGTCCCGCACCATGCCACAAGAAGTGGCGGATCCTTCGGTGCCGAGACCACCAACGGCACCGGGTCTCGCGCTGTGCCTTAGAGTGGGGGCGGATCCTCCAGCGCTGAGCCCTGCAGGCACCAGGTCCCATGCTGCGCCTTGGTGCAGGGGGAGGTGGGGGGCACGGCACCAGGTCCTGTCGGTGCCGAGACCTGTCAACGGCGACCGGGAGTCCCCCAGTGGCTGAGTCCTCTCCTCGGTGCCGAGGACTTTCCCTTGGCTCCGGCTGCTCCACGGCAACCGAGGTCCTGCTGGGCAACTACTCGGTGCCGGGTCCGTCCTGGGGGAGTGTCTTGCTTACCCCCATTGCCGTCCAGCGGGAGATTGCTTCCCTGTACCGGGGGGTCTCCACCGGTCTTCGGGGGGGACCCAACGCGGGCTTGCCCCGGGGCACCAGCCCCTTCTCCCTCGGCGGAGGGAGAGGAGGGGGGGGGGCGGAGGGGGCGTAAGCAGGCCAACAAGGCTTTGCTGCCACAAAGCCTCCGGTGCCGACGGCGTTGGCAGGGGCACTCTCCCACTCCCAGGAGTCGGGATTGGCACCCTGCATGGGGTGCAGGCTCCGGAGAGGGCTCGACGGGCCGTGGCTGGTGCATCCCCGCCCTGGACCCTGCCCGTGCCCACGGTGCAGGGGAGTGTCCGTGCTCCACGCGCTGCTCTTCCTCTTCGGCACCAGGGGTGCTACTCAGTGCCAAGTCAAGCCTGGCATCGGCGGGGAACGACTCGACAGTGCCGCTTCCCCTCCCCCACCCACGCTCCCAATTTGGGGGGGGGGGGTGTCTTAAACCCAGGTGGCTGGGACATGCCTTCCTGCAGCCAGCACAGGGTTTGAATCCCAGTGAGCCCAGCATAGCTGGGTTGCCCAGAGCCCTAAGGCCCTTTCCTACTCTAACTAAAGGTCCTTATCTAACTGGAAACTAACTTAGTTCAGGGTGAACTGCTACTTACATTAGGGAAGAAAGACTTGCAAGGAGCAAGAGTTGTTCCCAACGACCGTCACGGGCGGAAAGAAGGAACTGAGGAGGGGAGGGGCCGGCAGCGCCCTATGTACCGCCGCATGAGGGCAGCACTCCAGGGGGCGCCAAGACTGGCCCCTACAGGGGGCTGCTAGGGAAAAAGTTCTCCGGAGACCGTGCACGAGGGCGCGCACACACCTAAGTGGAATGCTTACGAGCAATCACTCGAAGGAGAAGGACTTATTCCTATATTCAATAATCATCATTAGATTTAAAACACCCACGTCAGTGAACATTCACCACCACCATCACAAATGCATACTTTGGGTCCATTGGGCTCCAAAACAGAACCTTCTTTGCCAGTAACATTATTTCTATTAATAAAAGCTGATTCTCCAAGCCCTATTAAATCCACCTGGCTCTTTATTTCATATGCTGCTGTTAAGATTCTCAACCTGTGGCCTGAAGACCACTGATGACTCATAAAGCAGGATACTATAATCAGGAGGAGAGATATAGAATAGGTGAGAGAAATGAAATGAAAACCAACGTATGACATTTTCCCCCCAAAAGGAAAACATTTATAGCACTGAAATCAGATAAAGAATCTGCTTTCCTAGGTAATCAAGTGACATAGTCAGCAGGGCTCGAAAAACTTACTTGTCCAGGTTGAGTAAGCAATTTTTCACAGCAACTGATGTTACTTTCTGCAGAATTTACACTTTTTAGTTTTTAAAGTTTCAAGACCTTTCACAGTTGGAAAGACACCCCTCCAAATGTGAGCCTAACTTAAATCTATGATCAGCTCCTAAGGTTGCAGATAAACCGTTCCAGTGCCTCTGCTGCTCAGAGCTTCCTTAAGCTGCAACAGTGCAAAATGTGATCAGAATTTTGTTCACATTTACTGCTGTTTTTCAGATCTCTGTGGACAGCAGTGAAACCTGCAAATATCAGGCCAGTTTCATTCTGCTGCATTTGGGAGAGCTCTGAACAGTAGCTGAGACAGGCATTGGACCTATTAAATGGAGAAAGGACTCAACTGTGAAGACTACGGAAAGAGTAAAGCCACAGAAATGCTCCCCCTCTGGGATCCATACAGCTGAGGGAGAGTAGCATAGACACGCACATTGCAGCAGGAGGGAAGCTAGGCAAAGCAGTGGAGAATCCTCTCCTTGAAGCAGCCAGAAGGCTCTGGGATGGGTGTGACAAGAGAGAGGACAAATGTGTTCCTTCTCCATTCCAGCACCCAAAGAGGTTGCATGCAGGCTTCCAGTATGCCAGGCACCATCAACCAAGAGTGGATATGAAAGATGGAGCTTTCAGCAGAGTCTAGCAACTGGAAGGGAGTCCAAGTGGATTTCTATGAGTCCAAGTGGATCAACTATGAGTATACAAAGCCTCCCATATTTTATAACAGTCTCTGCTAGTAGATTTAGTAAAATTTCCAAGCCCTATTTGTGGTTGTATGGGAGGGGAAAGGAAAAACAGATGATATAATTAAAAAAGTGAAGTAGTGAAGTATGGGATAGGAAAAGGTATTGGGATGAAAAGGAAGTAGGACAAAACAAAGAAAATATCTAAGTAGTAGTGAATACAACATGGGAAAAAGTAAAGAAATAGAAAGATAAGAGGAAAAATACCAATGACAATTTAGGAAATGATTCAACATGATTAATTATAGGGCAGAAAACAAAGTGACAATAGAAGGGGAAAGAAAGTAAATAGAAGCAAGAGGATGTCACAGGAAGGACTGGTCAAAAAGCATTTGGCAAATATTTCATCTGATTTATTTTACCAGTATTCATCTGTTACAGAGTTGATCAAATTCTATCCAGCAAGCCTATTAGATTAATACCATTGGAATAATCGAATATATTCAGATACAATCTTCTTCCAGCTATTTGACTAATCTTAGTACAAAGTGGCATCTAAAACATTAAGTACAAGATTGACTGCAAATATTACCAGGTAAATTGGTAATAATTTTTTGCCCCAACTGCTCCCCTCTGAAGGCTGTTCCAGAATTTAACTTCACATATTTATCAAAATAGAAGTATTGATATATCCTAAGTAATTATCCAGAGTCCAAGAAAAACTTAAATCTGGATATGTATATCTGTTTAAAAAAATGTTGACAAGAAATATATGTTTTATTACTAACAGCTAGATGTGTTATTAACACGGTTTGAATCTAGTTACGTCCATTTCCTCTTACCCAGGAGTTTTGCAATGATGTACAGAGCCTGTCCCCACAAGAAAAGCTTTCCATCACGTCCACTGTTGCTAGGAAATCGTTTCTGACTACCAGGATTTTTCTTTTCTAATTCAACAAAGTCAGCTGGCACATAATAATACCTGGGTACAACAGGATACCCTGTGGAGTTTTAAAATAAATACATTAAGTAAATAAATCAAACTATTTCCCTTATAAAACTAAAGTGAATTTAAAATGGAAAAAATATACCCTGATAATCTGCTTGAACTTAAAGGTTGTCAGCACTGTGTTATCCTTCCAAGCCACAACCAGTGCAGACTGAGGGCTGTATTAAACAGTACTTACTTTATGTCAAATGTCATTTTTACATGTTTTCTTTACTGAACAGATGTATTGTCTGTTTAATATTCCATTGAGGATAAAGCAGAATGTCCATTTACTTACAGATGAAAAAAATTGTATGCCGTCTAGAGGCAAGCAAAATACTCACAGAAAAATCAGAACTACTTGAAAAGAAAGAGGTTTCTGCATTTCTTTACAAACTCAAAACTGGACCCATTTTTGTGAAAAAAATTAGGTATGTCAATCACAGTCAATGGATGAGCTTAATGCAAACCAAATTAACTAGATTTAAAAAGTAGTTGCAATAATTGCAGTTTTAATCACACTGTTAAACAATAACAGAATACCAATTTACATGTAATGAGAGTTTTTTTGGATGTTTTTCTACATTTTCAAATATATTGATTTCAATTACAACACAGAATAAAAAGTGTACAGTGGTCATTTTATATTATTTTGTATTAAATATTTGGACTATAAAAAAGAAAAAAGAAATAGCATTTTTCAATTCATCTCATACTAGTACTGTAATGCAATTCCTATTGTGAAAGTGCAACTTACAAATGTAGAATTATTTTTTTGTAACTACACTCAAAAACAAAACAATGTAAAACTACTTCATGTTCAGCCAATTGCTAATACAAACAGGTTCATTTACATTTATAGGAGATAATGCTACCCCCTTCCTATTTACAATGTCAGCTGAAAGTGAGAACAGGCGTTCATATAGCACCATGGTAGCCAGTGTTGCAAGGTATTTACATGGCAGATATGCTAAACATTCATATGACCCTACATGCTTCATGTAGACTCTAAAGTTTTACATCTTTTTGTTTTTGAGTGCGGTTATGTATATGTGAAAATAATGATTCTACATTTGTAAGTTGCACTTTCATGATAAAAAGATTGCACTACAATACTTGTATGAGGTAAATTTAAAAATACTAATTTAATACTAATTTAAAAAAACTTATCTTGTTTATAGTGCAAACATTTGTAATAAAAATAATATAAAGTGAGCACTGTATACTTTGTATTCTGTATTGTAATAAAAAATCAATATACTTGAAAATATAGAAAAACATTAATAGACTTTATTTCAGTACCAAGTAAATTGATAGATCAACAATTTAAGAACAGAATTATAAAAAACCCGGATGATCACAATATATGGACAAACCATCATGGCCTCTGCAAAGAAAAAAACCTGTGCCTCTAATCTTCTAGATTACTTTGCACATTTCAATAAAACAGTCAATGAAGGAGAATCAACTGACAATTTCTTTGGACAAAAATATCATTTACAAAAGGCTAACACAGAAATTAAAAAGTTGTAGAATGAGAGGACTATAAAATGACTCAAAATCAGAAAAGTTAAGATTAAAAATAAAGGGTGATGACAAAGATTAGCAGTTCAGCACCATAAGATTCTCCCCTAGGACCGTGTTGCGAAATTAATGATCTGGAAAAAGAAATGTCAATGAGGTGACAAGACTTACATTGTGGTCTGATGTGGAATCAAAGTTATTAAAATTCCCGGGAGAAATTGACTCTGTTTAATTAGAATTGCAACATCCAGGAATGATACAAAGACTAGAAGATTCTTGCATATTACTATTTGCATAAACATAAATGAATACCATAAAATCCACAATACCATATATGTCTAGAATAGCTGAATATTAACAAAACATATTAGTCTATGAACTCAAAATTTTAGGCTTGGATTATTAATGTTCTACAGCCTGATCTCTATTCAGACTATTTTTGTCATTTTCACTGACTCTGTGGTCTCTTTAGTCATTGTGGACAGATATGATTTAGTCCATCTGTAAGCTTCCTAATGTGCAGTTCCAGTAAAACTATAGTGTAAGTGATCTAGACAACAGAACGTTCAAATTAATTCTAAAAAACACTTATTTTCACAGCAGGCTAGGTCCAAACTAGAACCTGTATCATATCCAAATAATTAATAATTTTTAAAGCTCTCTTGCTGTTGACTCTGAGAACCAGTGAATGATTAAAGCAGTTACTTATATTTGAATCAGAGTGGAATAGCCTGATATTGGGAAAATTAGTAATTAAACTTTCCAAGACTAATCTTTGTAAATAGTTAAACAGGCAGGAGAAAAATAAAGATAATTGGTTTCTGGGAAAACCCCACATTTAAACCATCATCAGTTCTTTCCCCAGATACTTCTTTTATGATAAGATGTATTTTTATAGACAAAATGAGTTAATTTTATATTAGTATTTCCCATGAAGCACTATTCTCATAACAATATATTCTCTCCACTTTGCTTTGATCTTCTGTTGCTACAGCATTTGCAATAAAATTAATAAAACTTTAATACACTTTTAAAAGTTCAGATAACTCAAAGGAACTTACAATGCCTTGAAACGACTATCACACAGTACCTTCAGCTGACTGTTGAAGCAAAGGATCCAGAAGCTCTTGATATTCCTTTACTTGTTCAGGATTTCCTCTAAAAACACCTACAAATAACCAAGTAACATTTCAATTAATAAAGGGCTTTTTTAACATGTGAATTTAGCAATCATGAAAAGGTCCACACTAACACCCCTGATGATTGGATCCTAATGAGTTATTCACAGAATAGATACTTTGTTATTGCCTATGCTGTAAGTGTCCCCATACTGCTCTGTTCATATTTCTCAATCTGACCTGGAGGAAGAACTCTACAGTCTTATCTATGCACAAAAGTTTTTTTCGATATAACCTAAGTTGTGAATTTAAACCAATATAATTGTATCAGTATAACCCCCACGTGCAACACCCATTCCAGTAGGAGTGTCTTTTTTCAATTTAGCTTGTACCATTTAGGAAGAAATTTAAGCTGAAAAAAGTCACACTCATACCAGATTAGGAATGTCTATCTGCAGGGGGAAGAGAAGGTGGGAGAGGAGGGGAGGCTTACATCAATGTAACAGTGTCTGCTAAAGAAGGAGGCTGGAAGTGCCAGTTGCAATTTTTTTTAAAATGATGATCAATACCTGTCCACTGACAGGTGGAATGAGGCAATCAGACTCATTTGACATAGACTTCTAAAGAGCCACCCAATAGTAGAGAGTTAGTATTCTCAAAGTAGACTTTATATTCCACTTCAGATGCTCTGAGAGATCCAGTCTTTGCTGGGCAATTTCTGGGTCTTTATGATGGATTTTTCAAAGATGTGAAAATTAGATGCCCAACTCTCAGTGAACTTAAATAGAATTCAAAAGCCTAAATCCTATAATGCCCCTTTGAAAATCCCATCCAAAAACCATCAATACTTTTTATGAAAGTACAGTATCTTTAGTACCAGGAGCAAAGATGGGAGGAATCAACTAACCTTGACCTGCAAGGCATAATTGTGTCTTGAAGGGGTTTGGGAATTTCCAAATTTGGGGTTTCCAGCAAGGAAAGCCAGAGGGAAATTTGGATGTGCTAATCTCCTTTAATATACACCAACACTACTTTAGAGCTATGAAGATTATCTTTTGACTAATAGTTACAGACAATTTTACAACTGTCGTAACATTTTATATCAAAACATATGTCATCAAACTCATCAAAAACATTTATGCTCATCAAGGATAAAATATGTGGCAAGATTGATATACTGAAGGCAAATTGTTTATGAGGTACAAAGACGTTTTTCTATAAAAAAAGTTTGAAAAAGGTGGAAGCCTGAAGCAACATAAATGGCTGAAATAACGCTGACATCTTCGCAGTCCTGCTTCACTCCTCCACCTCTCCTCATCTGCTCTGTGTTCTGCTTTCCAGTTCCCACATTCTCCTCTGTTCTGTCATCAAGTTCCCATCATACCCTTATTGTGGAGGATTGCTGTAGTTTCCAAATTCACATAGAAGAAAACAGGCAAAGCATTCCCAATAAGGAAACTATCTTATCTAGCACAATCCCCTTCTACACTGCAGTTCATCCACAAAAAGATTAAAATTGCTAAATAATTTTCTCCTCAGCAAGGCCCCAGAAGAAAGGTATCCTGTACTGACTGTGAAAGTACTGTATGTGTGTGTGAACTGGGTATCCTGAAAACCGTAGTTCACAAAAACACATGGACTGAAAAAACAATTCATTAAATGCTTGGCAGCGGCAGCGGGGGACCGGGGGGTGGGGGTGGGACACGACACAAACAAATTTTATTAAACATGTAAAGTTATTAATCTAGCTTTTTCCTCATAATGTGCCTTAATCATACCAATGTACAATAAACTGGCTATTCCAATTAAAATTTGGGGGTGGGAGTAGAAAACAGAGTTTTGAAAAGAAGGCTAAACTCAATCTTAAATAGAGTTATGAGTGCTGATGGGAGGTTCTTTGAGCATATTTCGAGAGGGTTTTCTTTTTTCATTAACAGGAGCTGTCTGTTTTATTTCCCAAGTGTCACATTAATTGTTTACCCTTTTCCAGATGCTGTTTTGTACAAATGGCAACTGAATGTTCACATGCAGCTCATGAGATTGTTATTGGTTTTTTTTTAACTAATATCTGGCAATAGAAATAATATGTAAATAAATGCTGTCAAAAATACTCCATTTTTCTGTCATGTCAACACTCTGTTCTGAAGTGTGTTGTTGAGATGTCACTGTTGCATACTCTCAAAGTGTTATTAAAATAAATTCTTTTTCCTTGCACAAAAAGAAGCAGATACCACCAATCTGAATGTACACAGGCACAGAAGCAGCTGAACTCAAATTTGTGTTATTTAATGAGGTGAAGATATTAGAAGGGAAAGGCTACAACAGTTTTTTAAAGCTATGAAATTTGTGGATTTTCCCCTCAGCTTACAGAAGTGTTACAGACAACGTTCTCTTAACTATTCCCATCCACAGTTAGCAGAACAGAAAACATTTTCTGCTTTTCTAAAATGCATGTGAGGGGAACCCATCAGAGCCTACTCTGCAGCATATTCGTCAGGCTTCCCTGCAAATGTCTCTTCATAAAGGAAATGTTCATTTGTACTGGCATCCTTGCCACTCCTTACACTGGAGGATGGTGAAGCACTGGAACGGGTTACCTAGGAAGGTAATGGAATCTCCATCTTTAGAGGTTTTTAAGCTGCAGCTTGACAAAACCCTGGCTGGGATGATTTATCTGAGGTTACTCCTGCTTTGAGCAGGGGGTTGGATTAGATGACCTCCTGAGGTCCCTTCCAACTCTAATATTCTAGGATTCTTGTAAACACACAGCCAGGCCCTGCAGTGTACCAAAAGTGAGGGTCGAGTCCCTGGTAACCTAAGGACAGCAAGAATGATGGATGACAGGAGTAAGAAAGAAGATTAAAGGGACGCATTTTAGGGCCCATGGATCAAGGGAGGTGACTGTTTGGGAGGGAAGGGCTAAGCAGGTCCCGCAGGCTTAATTAAAGACTGAAGTAGGAGCTGAACTTTTAGAATTGTGTACTATTTCTCTGAACCATGAATCATTATTATTAATGTGGCCACTCACACTGCTTCAGAGGAGAGAATAAGTTAAGTGATCCCTATTTATATCTTGGATTTTATTCAAAGAAATAGTTCACCCTAAGTATCTGAAATAATTCACTGTATTTGACTCATGAGGCAGACCTATTAATGAGACATTCTGTATCACTGAATTACAGTCTAGTTTTGTAAGGAAGAAAAATAATTTCATTTCTGAACTCTAAGAATCAGCCTCTGTAATGTCTTTACCAAACACTAGAGTAAAGTCATACTTACCATCAATCATCATGCAAATAAAAAAGAGAGGAAATTCACACTCAATTCCATCAAATAGCTAAAAAGAAAAAAGAAAAAAAGACATGTTGGTTAAAAAGAGATGTATTCAAATATCCTTTTAAACCAGAGCATAAAAATGAATACTAAAATTATATTTTAAATGCATTAGCTCTTCATTTTAAAATACAGATCACGTTTCTTGTTTCATGGAGATTTATTGTGCTTTTAACATGTGATAGCATATTTTCAAGTAATAAGCTTCCATCTTCTAAGTTATATTCTCAGCAGAGCTTTTTTTGTTTGATTAAGACACACCTGAAAGTATTTGAAGGAAAAATGGAAACTTTATTCAGACAACCTTTACTATTAGACATTAATACTCAAAAGTACATAGTGAAATTGTTTTTAATACACAGACTGTAGTCAACTGTGAAATTAAATTAAGCGATAAATAACTTGCCTATTTGTTATGTGAAACCAGCTCTTCATTCAATTTATATGTAAGCACATTTATCACCGAACAAATCAATGATTAAACTGCTGACTTAGCATTCTCTCAAAACAGCACATGCAAAAATACATTTCCTTCATTTAAACGGACTGCACAAAGCTGCATAATCTAATAACTCAGAAGTTTTTCCAGTTTTCCTTTCTTCCTAAAGAAAAGTACTCAAACATTCTCAATTTTGGAAACTCACATGCAATCATGTGAGAAGAACAGGATTTAGAACAACTAATGTAATGTTCTGACTCTATATCAAATAAATTCTAAATGTAAAAGTTTAAGTAAAGGCAGCATTGAACCACAGAGGCAAGGAGTAATTCACAGTTAAGGCCCTCAGTGTCAGTAAAATATCTCCACACTTTGTTTTTCTTCTTTTCTGAAGACATCTTGAAGTAATGACAGAATGACATACCTAATTTAAAATGGTCTTTTTCGGCTTCTTGTAAAAAAGCATTTTAATTTTTTTAAGCATTCTGATTTTGATTTTCATTATACATTATTTCTAAATAGAAATTATATAAACCTGACCAGCGTTAACTATAGTGCAACTAGGTTGCTTCCATATTATATAAAATAAGAGAATACCCCTACCCTTTGGTGTGCATAATATGTGTACGCCTATCAGATAGGCCTGATGTTCCTGTAAATAGGGACATGACTGAAAAAAATAAAGACATACAACAAAGCTAGTAACTCACTGACAGATAGTAGCTGCCTAGAAGAATCCATCATAGAGGGAAAGCAACAAGCAAGCCAAATGTAGCTGTGTCAGTAAGAATAGGTCTATTATTGGAAAACTAGTGGACCCAAAAATAATCACCAAACTAACATTTAAGACTTGAGTTAAAAAACATACACTAAAATGAGGTTATGTATGACCAGTGTCAACCTGAAAGACAGTCTTAAAAAGCAAGTTAAAATCCTTGAAAAAGAAAAATACATAAGAAGAGCTGACATACATATAATTATAGTGGAGTGAATGCACTATTTTAATACCGGTAATTAGAATGGACACAGTTAGTTTTCAATAAAATAATTCTGTTGATGACAAAACTCACAGGATACCTGGAGAAGTCAGCAGTGCGCAGAAGAACTCTATTAACTGAAAACTGTAACAAGCAACAACAAACTTCAGCAAAAACAGTCAAATTCTGTTCTTGATATAAATACTTAAAACTTGAGATCTCTTTCCATGTCAAAGAGCAGAATTTGTCCCTATGCATGTTGTGTGTTCCATTAATGTATTCCATTACCTTAATTTCTGCTGGTTTATAATAACGCCGATTTTTGTCCTCCAGTGATGTTCTGTAACCATCTCTCAAAAATCGTTTGAACCCATATTTTCCTTTTAGTTTTCTAACAACTTTATCAAGTGTTTGACTGTACAAAGCATCATCATCCACAGCAAATGCAGGATAACTAATGCAGGGCAGAAGTGCTGCATCAGTGTTCTAGAGAAAAAAATAATTAATTTCTTTTAATCTCTGATAAATCATTTTATGTTGATCAAAGAGAGCTTAACCCATTCAATGAAATATGAAATCAGAATATAAGCAAAAAGACTAATTACTTAGATTATAGTATTCATGAACTTACTTAACTAGTATGGAAAACAATACAAGATTTAAAAATTCCAGCAATAAAAATGCACACGATTAGGGGAGAAATTGTGTATTTACTCAACTAGCTAAAATTTGTTGAAAAATAGATATTAAAACTAGTATACCCAAATAACTTGTTTGACCCAAAATTTGATCTACTTTTACACTGATGATGTGCAGGTGTATACAGAAGATTTTCTAGATTTCTATTTTTATGGGAAACAACACCTTTCAAGCTAGCCAGAAAACATAATGGTATTTGGGGATCCAAGTTCAAGAACAGTCTTGAACCTTTACTACCTAGCCTGGAAAAATTAAGGAGCAACTAGGGTTAACCAAAATTTCTTAAAAGCTTTGTATGGAATCTTGCCTCTTCAGCTAGAATAATGAGTTTCCCTTAAGATGGGAGAAGAGGAGGAAATACTTGGGGAAGAAAAATGGGTAGTGTTTATGGAGAAACCTCCTCAGCATCATCAAAAATTAAAAACAAACAAAAACACCCCACTAATCACTTCACCAGTACATGTAAGTTGTTTAAACAAAAATCACAAATTTGGCATTGGCTTCTACACATTGTGCCATCTACTATATTTTCCCCACTTATTTTGCTGCTGCTGGTAAGTAACAAAGCTACTCCAATTCCCATCCTTGCTAACACTGACGTCAATTCATAAAAATAGAAACAAGGGGGAAAAGAGAACACAGAAGCTGTTTCTGTATCAGAAACAGAGCAAAATAAAATAATGTAGAAAGCCAAGTTCAGCAGGCAAAGACATGTTCCATTTGAACTTTTATGTCTAACAAATAACGTAGAGGAAAGTATACAGGAAAACTGTTGGAATGTAAAAAAAGCAGCTGATTGAGCCTTTTATTTCAATTGTCAGTTATAATTGTCAGTTATAATTCCAGAAAATAAATACAGCATTAACACTGAAGATTAATGGTATTCTCAATATAAAGAAATACTATTAGAAGCCAGAGTAAAAAAGGAGGTAGCCTTCTGTGACTGTCAGTCTTGAAGTTATTGCCTTGAAACAGATAAATCTACTTTCTGATACTAACTAAAATTCACCAACACTAAAATGTGAACTCTTTTTGATTACTCGGTACTAATGTCACTTACATTTGGCCATTGATAAAACCTTTCCCTCTGACAGGGTGTGATAGGCTGTTCACCCCACATCAGTTCTGAAGGGGTGAAGGTAGGGTAGTTGGACCAATTAACTACATCGCTGTACCTGGAGGGGAACCAGGGATCAATAAGACTTCATTAGGGATGAACCTCACCTGGGCAGAAATAGGCAGGGTTCCTATAAAGTTAAGAAACTGAGCACAGAGGGGGGAAGTAGTCTGCAGTCATTCCCTGACACGAGGGAGGTATGTTGGAGATAATAAGGTCTGACAAGAAGCAAAAGGGGAAGAAGCCATGGGGAGCAGAGGAAACTTGGACAAGAGGTGCCAGAGGATAGTAGGAGAAATAGGAGAGAGCCCAGGAAAGGCGCAAACAAGTCAGTTGTGGAGCACAGGGTCTATGTATGGGCTGGGACCTGAAGTAGAGGCCGAGCCCAGGTTCCACTACCAGCCACTGGACACAGCCTTGGATGTAAAACAGAGCACTGTCCGGAATAACAACAAGATAATTAGTCCAGAGAAACTTTGACAGACCCTGGGAAGGGGGAGAGTATAGTGATCTGGCCACAGTGCCAAGTCACAGAGAGGGAGAAGCTGAGTCTTAAAGAAAAAGACTACCTAGAGTCCTGGAGGCTGAAATTGAGAGAACAAGATGAGCAACTATAGAAGGGGGTGTCCCAACAGGGGTGAGCTAATCCACAGATGAACCACAAGGCAGTGCACCTGCAATGAGTAGTGAACCCCATTACACAAAGTATCAAATAGCAAGGTATCCCTTGTGCAAGCTGTCAAAGCCAAGGCAAACCTCTTTTCCTTCTGTTGCAAATGAAATCCCAAATTAAAATTATTAGAAGCTTAGTACCTCAGGTGTTGAATTTACTATGAAACAAAATAATGTATGAAACTGCAGATAGTTCTGCCACTATATAGTGGGCAAGGTAGATGAAAACAAGCACAGTGTCCATGAGACCTCAAAGCCCTTTCAACATCTTTCTTGACCTAGTTTATTCATGGATCAATAGGTCTTTCTGTTTTAAATAATTTAGGCCACTCTGTTTTTCACCTTGCCCTAATTATTCTTAAATTAAAGAAAGGTCAGCCACTGTAATTCTCTTGCAGAGATGGCTCCTACTCTGCAGTTTTATTTCAACAGGAGAATCTAATTTCTTCTCAACCCCAACAAATTCATATCTTTTATTAAATAGGATATTAAAATGATAATAAAACTAAGAACTATACACTAACAATTTATTTTCTCTATATTGTGTTAAACTAAATTCCATAAAAGTACTTACATGAGATCTCGATTCTCGGGGTAGCAATGAGCACAGAGTTTGTCTGTTTCGATTATGGGCATCAAGATCCACGAATATGACAGACCAAGAGCAGCCCTGTAAATAGAATATGAAAATTAAATTGAATCGGGGAGGGAAAGGTAATGTACACAAACTTCTGGGTCCTATTGGAGGAAAGGGAAAGGGGGAAAAGGATCCTGCCACACTTCTCTTTCGGTAGAAACAGGCCTGCTACTTTTTGGTGAGCAAGGGTCAGAGAGGTGAAACCTTAATAAACATTGGTGTAATCCACTAAGTAAAACAATACAGAACACATTTGCCTCATGCTCCAGATTCTCAGCTGGTATAAATCAGTGTAGCTCTATTGATTTCAATGGATACACATGAATTTATATCCAGGTGAATAGAGAGCTGAAACTCTGGCCCATGATCTCAGAATACACATTGTAGTAGCTGCTCCTCTCTATGAAATACCATTTTTGATTGCAGCACATGAGCCTCACAGGACCAACTTTGCTATATATCCAAAGTATGCTGTTAGCAGGAAAAATAGCATAAACTACAAAATTAGGAAAAAAATGAATGTATTGATAAATGGGTCAAAAAAGAATCTGAAAATACAACCATAATTTTTCTTAACCTAACTGTCCCTTTAATAACTACATACAGGTTAAGTTGAACAGAACTGAATAGAGAACTGCACTGGAAAGCTAGTGATTTAGCTAGAGAAATCAGTTTCAAGCATCCATTTTGCTTTTAGAAACTAAAAGCTATGATAGACTCATTATTTAAAATGGAATCCTTCATATACTTGGATAATAGACAGGATAATGCTCTTTAGAACAGCAGCATCTTAGTTTTATATATTATTTTTTCATCTGGGAAATAATCAACACATCTTTGCAGATACTCCTTAAATCAAGTGAATCAGGAGAAGAGACAGCTTCATTTCCAACTGTGTTCCCATTGCTTTGAGAAGTCCTGCTGAGCATCTTGAGAAGAATATGCCTGCACTTGCAACTGTACTAACACCAACAGACTGAAAGATGGCTGGAAACAAAGACATCCAGCCATTCCAGAAAGATTCTGAACTTAAGGTGTGGATAGTGTGAAAGCCTTCAGGGAATAAAAATAAATATCATAATAAAAAAAAAAAATCAGTGTATGGATAAATTTGCATGTACATGCACATATGTATGGAAATGAGATTTATATAAAAAGAGGTTTAGTTACCGTATCTGTTGCTGGGTATGACATTACATGAAATTTAACGATTAAAACAAAAACAAATTGTGAAAATATGAAAAATCGCTCAAACAGAAAGGTGTGTTAATTTATTTGGTAAAATTTTTTTTTGCTTTATCTTCCATCACTTCTAATACATCCATCACCATGGTATCTAAGGAATAACCACATTAAGAAATGGTTTTAAGTTTGATGATAAATTTCTTGCCCTTCACTACCTCTAGATTTAGCTGTTTTTAGTTGAAAGGTTTTTGTTTAAACATTCATTATTTGGCCTTATTCAAGGAAAGTTTATGCTAGGAGATTAAATTCAACTTTGTAAACACAAAAACTCATTCAAAACTAGCACCGGAAAAAACATTTGCTTTTAGCAAAGGAAAAAAACTGATTGATTTCTTCTCCCCTTAGAAGCTATTAGTCCATTAAAGCTCTACAATGTTTTACAATGTACAAATATCCAGTCCTGTTTTTTAGGCTGACAATCTATAACTGATTTTAGCTATTTGCATTTGTCAGGTGACTATTTATTCTATTATGGCCTTTGGGGGATGAACAGAGGTTTGTGGGTGTGCCTCAAAACAGCCCACTTATAAGGTCACAGTTTAAGGGGACCCATCTGCCTCCTCTTGTGGGGTTTTGGTGGGGGCCTATCAGCCTCCTTCCAAAACCCTTAGGAAACTACTTGGACTCCCAACCTATCTTCCCCATGCAGACATTAAACTCATTCCCCATGAGCCTAAGGTCGCTGGGGGATGAGTGAGCATCCCTGACAAGCCTTCTCTGACTTGCACTGTGTGCGCGCGCAGGCCTCCAATGAATGTGCTAAGAGACTCTTAAGCTTGTCTATGGGTGAAGGGCACAAGTCCCGTAAGACTAATTGTACAGAAGGGTTGTGGGCATCAATGAGCCTTCAAAACCTTGCAGAGAATGAGTGTAAGCAGGTCATTGTAAAGTTGCTGGGTGCTAATGAACTTACACAGACAAAGCCACAGTCTTGATACTGTACTTCCAAAATTCTACAGGACAGGAGTTCCCCTCCTGTAGAACTTAGGGGTAACATAGGCATAGTATTTCCCTTCTGCAAACCTCAATCCCATATTAAGGCTATTAAAAAAATCTAAGGAAATTCCAGACAACTTTGCTCCAAAGGAGATTTTAAGGTTGACAGTACGCGTAAATACCAACAATCTAGGGTTAAATAGCCTCACAGGAATGTTGTAGTTGGGAAAAATACAACTCTTAAAAGCCCAGGAAATTCAGAGTTAAACTTACAAAAGACCCAAACATTTGAAACGACAAATATTTAGTTATGATACTTAAACTACCTGAACTTTGCTCTTATGTTTAGAGTAATTCTCTATGCAAATCAGAAAATGGAAGTTCCTTAACTGGAACAGGAGGTTCTTTTACATGCGTGGTCGTTGTCTGTATTCCACGTGTAAGCATGCATGTTCACCATGCACCTGAGTTTGGAGATTTTTAGACAGTCATGTTAATTAGTTCACACGTGCAGTTGTTCTCCTCATGCTTGGAACCAAAGTATAAGGGGCAGAGCGGACCGACTTCTCTCCAGCTCCTTTTCTTAACATGAAGTAGATCAGATCTGAAGCAGAGGAGAAGGAAGACAGGTTGTAGACTGCAGACAGGGACCACACATCTCATAGACCCTCCAGTTACAGGTAAGTAACCTCCATTTATTCTTCAAGTGGTGGTCCCGATGTGTATTCCACATGTGGGTGATTAATAGGCAGTGGCGGCGACAATGCAGTTGGTACTGCTGTCCCAACAGTTGCATTTGCAGAATAGGCTTGACCTAATATTTCATGCTTCATGAATGTATGGTTGGAGTGCCAAGTAGTCACGCTATTGATATCCAGTATAGGCACCTCTTTGAAGCGATGCTATTGAGGTTGTGTGGGCCCTGATACAATGGAATGTCAGTCCATCAAGAGGAGGAATACACACCAATTGGTAATACGGAATGATGCAGCCAGAGATACACTTAGAGTGTGTCTGAGCAGATGCTTGTCCTCGCAACAGTTCCATTAAACTCACAAATAGTCTTACTGATTTTCTAATTGGTCATGACCTTTGCAGGTAGAATGCCAGAGCTCATCTGACATCTAGCGAGTTAAGACTCCTCTCCTCCTTGGAATTACAAGGTTTCGGGAAGAAAACCAGTTAGTGGGTATTGTAATACATAAAGGTCAGAGGGCAGCCAGAGATTGGTAGAAGGGAGATATATAAGTCCTCCTGTACCCTGCAGACTAAGCCAGGGTTATTAAGGGAATTAAGACCACTGGAGGCCAATCCAGGCACAGCGAGGAGCCTGATAAAAACCTCTACTCCCAACAGGCAGGGAGGAACCTGAAGGCAGAGTAGGAGGAGCGCTGTGTTGTGTGAAGGAGCAGAGAAGATTCCTGAGAAAGGGAGCCAGGAGGGGGAAGACTTGCACAAGCAGAGTGCAGCCACTCCCTAGGCACTGAGGCCTGAGAGAAGCCCCGCCTAGGAAGATACAGGGCAGGGAACAAGGAGCTGAAGGGACAGAGGGGAAAGTAGCCCAGGGGAAAAAATTGCAGACTTGGACACTGTCAGTAGCGCATAGCTGCTATTTGTCAGGCTCCTGGGCTGGGACCCAGAGTAGACAGCAGGTCCAGGTCCCTTCCACCATGGGACATTACTGGAAGGACCCCACACTTGGAGACAGGGTAACTGGTAGCGCCCTGACCACTACAAGAGAAAAAGCACGAGACCCACTGGATCAGTGCTGGTAGTTTCCCACAGTATATAGATTGATTGATGTGAAACTCAGTAATTACTTCAGGGACAAATTTTGGGTGAATGCAAAGTGAAACCTTTTCCATAAGAAAAATAGTATATGACTGGTCAGTGACAAAAGCTTCCAGCTCACTCGCCCTTCTAGTCCAAGTGATGGCAACCAAGAAGGTGACCTTCATGGAAAGGTAAAACATAAAACATGGGGACAGTGGTTCGAATGGTGGTCTGAGGAGTATTGACAGTACAAAGGAAACGTCCTATTGTGGTGCAGATTTCACCACTGGTGGGAAGATCCTAACTAGACCCTTCAAGGATCTAACTATTGTTGGGTTCTGTCTTTTTTAAAGAGTTTGTCCTTAAAGTCCCAAATACTTGAATAATTACTGAAATCAAATTTTGCCAACCAAGTTTGGTAGTTAGCAATATGAAACTGAAAACTTGTAGAGGAAAATATTTCCCCCTTCTTGAGGATCAAGTTGTTTTGAGTCCTTATCTGGCAGTGTAGCCTTGGGATGCTGTAATCTAGAACTTGCAATGGCTGTTTGCACCAACAGGAAGTTGGGTCCTCTGTGTGTGTCAAGAGGAACTCAGCTCCTTTGGCTGGTACAAATGTGTGTCTCAGCTCTTTTGGGGTTAGGGTGCAGGAGGTTGCTGTGTGACAGACAAACTCACACTAATTCCATGATGGCATTGTTTACCAGGACCACCCTACTTAGACCAAGAGATGGTAAAATGTCAAGGAACTAATGCTGGGTATCCTGGAACACCTTTAGGGGAATCTAGAGATAATTCACCATTCTCTGCAGAAGCTCCTGATATTTCCTGTGGTTCTCAGATGGGGATGATGAAGACAGAGCACCTGCCTGCTCTTGTGAAGACGACAAAACACACATCAATACCTGTGGACCCAGCTCATTCCCCTCTTCCTCACGCTCCAACTGAGCTGGTAGGTGTCGCATGGAAGGGGTACAGTGGACAGATCTGGGAGGTCTACCGTATAGGTCTACCAGCTAAGAGGAACCCCACTGCATTGGGTATCATCATTCCCTTAAGTAGTCATTTTTGAGTAGAGGACAGACCCCCTGGATCTTTGAGAGTCTCTGTCTGGACTCACATGACCATTTGGAGGTGATGGATCATCTGGAGCCTTCCAAGAAAAGGCTGGTTCCTGTTCCATCAGGAGAGCCATCAATACCAGTGTGTGAAAGCCCCTGCATAAGGGCTAAGAAGAAACATTCCTGTCTCTCTGAAGCAGTTTCCTCCTCTGGTGTGTCAATGTCTCACAGGAAGATCAGATCCAAAGAAAGAGGAGACAGAGGCTAAGGAAGGGTGAAGATATCCTCTGACAATGTGTAAGTTTTGGTCTGTCCCAGAGTCTGGGGCATTCCTGTAGTTGGGACTGATGGATCTGGTGCATCCAGTCATCATGGATGGTAATTCTTTATGGAGGAGGGCCAATACCGTCAAAGTCCACACATGAACTCTTACATAGTTGGCAGTGTTGATCTTTCAGCTTAGGAATTGGAAACAATGTTAGTACTGGCGGATCCTTCTTCCTTCATGCCTTCCCCTCATGGCCAGAGGATTTAAGTAAACCTAATTCGTTAGGATCTACCTGTGAGGAATCACCCAATTTGGAAGTAGTCAGGAAGGGATCTCTTCTGAACACAGATCTTGAAGGAGATATGACATTATGCTTGTGAGAGTACCCCTCACTGTCCTAAGAAGCCTTGGGTGATTACTCTATGAGCTTAGCAGCTCTGGCTTCTGCTCCTGAGCGTGTGCTTGGAGGGGCACTGCTCAACAGTTGAGGCTGACATACAAGGGGGTTTCTCTGGCCCAAATCAGATGTACGTCTCAGCCTTCTCCATCAGATGTTTTTTCAGCTGGAGCTCACAAGCCTCCTGGGTTTGAGGGAGAAAACTGAGATCAGAGGCAGTCTTGGTGATCATTGCTCATGGAGAAGCAGGGCAGACAGTATATGCAGTTCTTAAAACCCAGGAATCTGGAAGTAGTCTGTCTGTGGAGAGAGACTCCCCAAGGCAGGGAGAAAACTAAGTTGTACTAACTAAGCTAAGTTATACTAACTAAGCTAAAATACTAAAACTATTTACAATATGTTTACAAGATCATTAAGAGAAAAAATCACAGAGAAATCTGTGGACACAGAGGATTCCAACTCAGGCCATGCAGTGTAAAGAAGGAACTGCTCTGTCCCTTATAGCCCCGGTTCAGAGCATGAGAACTGGGCATGTGCAGACCAACCAAAACTATTTTCTAGAAATCTCCGAACTCAGATGCATGGTGGGCATGCATACCCAGCTATGGAATATGCATAGGACCAGAACTCTAAGAATAAAAGCTACCTTTTCCGCCCATAAAAAGTTTTTCATCTTATGAGTCGATATAAAATCTAGAAAGATTTATTTAGTCAAAGCGGTTGTGCCAACTCTGGCATTCACACAGTGCTGGGGGTGAGGGAGGGAGAAAGGGAGACTACTTCAGGCATTCTTGATTAGATGAAAGGCACACTTAGAGTAATCATTCACTTCTCCTCACTAGCGTTCAGTGATGCAAATTGTTGTGTTCAGCACCTAGCAAGATTGGGCCCTATGATTGCACTTGTCAACCATTGATTCAAGTGTGTGATACAGAGCTAGCATGTCTATAGTGGAGATATGATACCATTTATAAAGCAATGTTCTATGGTGAACATTTCTGATATTCACCTGTAAGCTGTACAAATGCAACGACTATTCAAAATTTAAGCCACCAGGTGTGAACTTATTAAAGGTCTTAGAAAATGTCCTTGATCCAAGCCAGGGTCCCCACATGGGGGGTGGAGGGGGGGAGAAGAAAAAAGGTACACTTTACCAGGGCCCAGAGGCCCTGGGGGGCCCAGGCCAGGCTACAGCCCCCATGGGTATGTGTGTGGGAGGGGGGTCCATGTTACAAGTTTGTACTTGGCCCAAAAAAATTATGAGAAAGAACTAAGGAAGGAAAGATGAGAGGTTCAGATCAATAGGAAAGACGACAGGAGGTCTGGAAGGAGGAAGGGAAGAGTTACAAATAGATTGAATAGTGTAATTGTGAATTTCCATTTTTTCCAAACACTTGGTTTTCTTGTAAAACGAATTACCTCAGGTGAAATTAAGAATCTGTATGTGTACAACTGACATCAGTAGCAAAATCTGCATTCTTTTTAGTGATGTGAGATTGAACTCTAGAATCTTACTTACTTACAAAAGCCTATCATTACAAAGTGATACTCTGCATCCTTAAAAGGAGAATTATAAAATATTACAATATATAATGGAATCTGCAGTAGAATCTTTTGAACCTGGATATATGAAATTTAAAAAAGCAAACAAAAAAACCTGATTTTTTTTTGCCACACTCCTCTCTATAATCTACACTTTTGTACTACATTAGTCTGTCAGTAAAGTAAGAAGAGAAAATTCTACATGAAGCCCAGTCCAATTTTTTTTTTAATTTTGTCTAGTTAAAATACTTTTAGTTAGAATAATAATAGTACTTGGCACTTACATTGCACCTTTCACCCAAGGACCTGAAAATTCTTTGAAATTCTAATTATGCTTCATAATACCTCTCTCAGCATCCCTGTATATATTCCTCCAGCTTTTGACTTTAATTAGATCAGTGTTACTTCAAGAACATGAGGTCACATGACAAAATGATTCAACACTGCAAGGATCATACACTTTCAATGAACCACTGTTTAGCCAACAGCAATTTTAATTTAGCAGCTGAAAGAAAACTTTAGTATTTTCAAAATCAAGTTGTGGATGAGTTTCAACACTGGAAGGGCATTTGTAAAACTAAAACATTGCATGTATTAATATTCTCCAGAAATGAAGACATTTGGGTATTCTAGCAAGACAAACATTGTATAAGAACTGAAAGAATGAACACTTTAAAGAAAATGCAACACGGGAGCAAATTTAAAACATTTTAAACTCACAGTTCTGCTGTTCCACTCACTTTTTTTCAAAAAGTCTCTTATAGACAGTCCTCTGCCAAAGTCCTTTGCCTTTGCAGTTTGGTTATCTTTGCATCTCTGGCACCATCCACCTCTCCTTTATTTTTGTACAACCACAACTCCCTTTCCCCGCATTAATTGACAATGTTTAATGGCTCAGTTACAAATTTCCTCCATTACCTACCTTATAAGGGTCATAAGTCTGGAAAGAATACTCTTATTTTGAGTTTAGACCTTTGTGGGTATAATGTATTATGAGACTTATGGCCAAAACTTTTGAAAATGTGGAGGGCGAGAAAGTCTAGCAGAGGTAAAAGTATGACAAAAGGCTTGCTATTTAATGGAGTTCAATGTATTGGGCGGGGGATGGACCAAAACCTAATAAAAAACCAAAATACTAGACTATGTGAAATGCTAGTAACAGAGAAGATTCCAATGACGGTTAAACCTACTTGAGATTTAAAACACAAATGACAGCAGTGGGATCATACAAACAAGATGAGTTTTTTAAAATCTTGATCAAAAGTGATAGGGGAAGCAGAAAAGTTGTAGACATTTCTATTTTAACCAGAGTTAACAAAAAAACCAACAAAAGAAATTGAAAAAACACAAATACAACTGGTAAAAAATAAAACTTGCTATATTTAAGGACAGAGCTGATTTTATTCAGCTATCATTCTGTACAAGAAAAAGGAACAATCAATTTACCAATTTGGAGATTGAACTGACTTTGTTATGAATTTTACACATCCACTGATCTGCAGTGAAAACAATTTGTTAAAAAAAAACCAACCTGTTCATTAAAAAATATAGAATGAACAAACAAATGTTTTTACTACCTGACTGCCAAAGAGGTTGAATCCATTAATTGCTTCTAGGGCTGCTTTTGCTAATCCGACAGAGCTGGGAGTGGGTGGAAAGAAAAAGACATTTGTTATGCTTACAAACCTGGAATTTAACAAATCAATACCTGAGTTCCTTTCAGAAATAAGATCTCTTCTTCCTTAGTATTTTTTGTTTAAACCCTAAGCTAATCATACAGTAAATTGTGCTTATTTTCCAGAATTTTTCTTTTCAGCTTTTTCTTCGTCTTTAAAGGTCAGTGATCATCTGCAAAAATTACTCTGGTTTTACTATGCTGTTGGACATCTGGCATTCTGTGCTTCAAGGTGTTGCTAGCAGCACAGCTGATTTATTTTCTGCACTATTTCTGTACACTCAGCTCTCAGACACTAAATTTGACAAAAGAAATCTCTGATAATTTTTCATCCAAGTTATTTTAAATATCACATATCAGTTTTAGATCAAACTGCACAAATCTTATGTCAACCAGTCATCTATATTTACCTCCACCTCATTCACTAACTAGGGGACAATATTAATATACACTGTGTAGTAGACATTATCCATTAAACCAAAATCAGCTATATCAAACCTATGGACCTTTTATAATGTGAAATGTTTTCTCCATGATTTCCCACTTGACTGTTATTGCTACTTGTTAAATGATACTTAATATTAGTTTGGGTTAATGATGATCCACATTTTTACACTTTCTTGTTTATTCAGGAATTATTTATATAAAAGATATAGTTATCCTACTATATGTGAAAGCAAATCGCACAGTGCCTGATTTTCTGAAGAGCTCAGCTCTCATTCAGTTACCTACATGAAGTGGCCAGATTTTCAAAAGTACTTAGAAGCCAGTAGTTTCCAAAATGAACAAAGGGACCTGCATAGTGTTGAGTAACGATGGTAGAAAAATTTCTAATTTCTTTTTTTAAATGAAATATAGGGACAACTATTTCCATCCTATTTGATTTATTCTCAGTATGGGTTTTATTTAATCAGTTATCTGGAATATTTTAGTATCACCCATACAATCAAAAACCTAACTGTGCTTTAATCATCATTATAAATTGCTCTCCGAGGTTGAAATTCACCCATGTTTGAAAGTCCTACATAAGAATCTCTGTGCCACCAATGATCCACAGTAAAACACTGGAGGGAACCTCTTTCACTCCTGAACAGGCCAAGGTGTAGGGGATCTGTTGGGGCAGGCTGGGAGAGGGAGATACTGGATTTGCAGAACCCACTGTCTGCCCATTTGGATTAGCCATGCCATAGTTACTTCAATGCACAAAATATGTTTTTAGGCTTTGTGCAGGAAGGGTGAATTTCACCCAAAGCAAATGTTTTTCTGGATTAAAGTAATTATTTAAACCTGGGAATAACTGTATTGATTCTGTCTGTGTGTTTTGTTTTTTAAGCACACACTTGGGGCTGTGTTCACTTGCTGTTACAGTGAGGACCAAAACCCTACCCATGACTTTACTAGGGCTTCAGAATTCAAAGAGGTTTGCCACCAAAAAAAGAATGGTTGCATCACAGCCAGCTAGTGGTGGTTCTCTTGGGCATAACTGCTTAATTTCTGGCTATGGACTTGTACTATCTGGTAGAAAGCCTACCCAGAAATGAAAAGGTGACAATTGCTCCTTCTGGATAAATGTTCCTCTGCCATAAGCCAGCACTGAATCTAACCCATCATCCTAAAACTCTGCTGATATTTCTGTCACGTTTTTTCTCCATGTTACTATCCTCTTTCCCTAAGGTGGCCGGATGTCCAATTTTATAGGGACAGTCCCAATATTGGGGCATTTGTCTTATTATATATGTTATTACCAATTACCCCCTACTTCCATCCTGATTTTTCACACTTAGTATCTGATCACTCTATCTGTCCCAAAGAGAAAAGCCTACTGTAACAGGAAAGAGAAACGAAACAATTCTTAAACAAATTATGTCCACACTTAACAGAAAAGATGCATTTTTCACAGGATGCATCGTTCATTGGAATTCCGCCAATATCAGAAGTGTTCTTGCCCAAATCATGCATTACTTTACTCTTAGTAAACACAGTTTATCAAAATTTTCATTATGATCTTCTGCCTGAAGATGTAGCTTCCACATCTGAAAAAGAAATACAGCAGCAAACCTGGCTAGGTTCCAGAAACATTCTTTACTGGAAGCTCACTTGCACTTAAAATATGCCAAATTCTTTTCTAAATTTAAAAAATATCAAAGAAATCACTTAGTGTTTGATCCTTACAAATGAAGTCACTTAAATATACATGAAAACCAAAACACATTAACACCAAGTGGAAATCAGGTGGCAGTGTCCATTAGAGTAACATCTAATCTGACTGACCTTTCATGCCTCTAAAACAACTTGTTCTGGCATTACAAAATGAAGGTTTTGCTAGTACAGTATGTGTCAAGCTAATTTTGGATGTTCACTTTTTTTGATGTTTCATGCTATACATATAGATGATCATTCACATACAACGAAGAGCTTGTTGCCCAGGTTCCACCTGTAACTGTTTATGCTTCCCATTATACAGGAAAAACAGCATCACAATATTTTGTAAGTGTTCTCTCATGCTTCTGTGTACACTGCATGCAGAACAGTGAATGGGAAACTAGGATTATTCCTTCTAGGATTCAAACAAGTAATAGTTATTCACTACAACATTAGGTTTCATTTACATTTTTTGTTAACTAGTGAAGATGCTCATAAAAATATACCAAATGTTAAATCAACTGTCGGGACTATCTAACACTATAGGATATAAACAGCTAGTGTTTTATTTTAGAAGAAATTAAAAAGAACCACGTATTTATGAAATTCTACAATGTTCTAAATACAGATTGCAAACCAAATTATAATTTATAAACCTTGGTAAATTAGAAAAAATTTTATTTAAAAAATATAAAGCATTATACACAATGCATTTCCATTGAAAAACAAATGGCTTGTAGTTTCCAGTTCCTTTCATTTTAATAGTATATCATCTTATTTTTTCAGGCATGAGTGACACTGTCTGCACAGAAGCAGCATTTTCTCCTAGCTAACACATTTTTGGGCCTTTGATACAGGTAAAAAGAAGTTTAAAGATGGGCTAATACAAATTTACAAACAGACCGATTTATCTGAAATTTGAACAGTAAAAAAAGCAAAACCACCACCATAAAGAGAAAAAGGATTTTTTTTTACTCTTAGGATCTGATGAATATGATATTTTCAAAATTTACTGAGCAGGTTCATTTTCATTATAACAATTTACATCTTAATACTCTCTAATAATTTACATTTTTTATGGAAATCTTGAAGCAAAAAAACCAACAGCAATACAGTGGCGTGAAAGGTCAGCTGGGTTAGATATTACTCTAATGGTTGCTCTGGTAGAACTGTGGCGAGTCAGAGACCTCATAGTAAGCAGAGGAATGATAAAAAGGGCACCATTATTGAAATATTTTTTAAATGATATACAAGTAAAATAAATGGACAGTAACTTCAAACATGTTTACTATATTGCAATAATAATGAGCTAAAGCATTAATATATATGCAAAAATGGGTCAGTATTAGTAAAAAAAAACAAGTGTCAGCATTTTAAAATTCACACAGCTTCTACAAAGTAAAATATTAAACTGGCAGATTAATCAGTTTTATTACTGACTATAAACAGACACTGCAAAATCTAGGAAGATTACTTTAGACAAACTGCTCACAAATCACATCTGTGGTCAAAATTAAAATACATGAACTAGACAAACTATAGCTGCCTAATAAAATGAAGGCCTCTGACCTTCTTCAAAGAGGGACTGCTTGTATATATTTAAAATGTCAATCAAAACAACAGGGTGGTCCTTTCACCACTATCCTTACAACTAAAACTTTAAGCTATGCCTTGGTCATCTTTTATCCTGATAATAGTGTTCTCTCTCTCCTGTTCTCCTGACCTACTCCTACTTTAAAATCAATTTAACATATTGCCTCCAAGATCATTTACTGATACCATGCTGATGTTCTAATCATGAATGTCTTCACTGGTTTCCTCTCGCCTTCTCCAGCATCTAATGCCAGCTGCTTGTTTTCACTTTCCAGGCTCTGCTCAACTCTACCTCATAATTTATTATTTGTTTGCACAATGCCATAGAAGTGCATGCTGTTTTAAAGTTAATTACAAAAGTAAAAGTGCCTTCTTTTTATGCATGATTGGATTAAGATTTAAAAAAGGAAGATAAACAAGGAATAGGAGAGGTGATATAGGGATAAGAATTACAACAGAGAGATTACAACAAAATTACAACTGAGAGATTGTGACAAGAGAGAGATTGTTTTTATATTACACAAGCATCTTGTTGGTTTGTTTTTAAAAGTTGTTAAAATTGAAGGAATGTGGGACAAGATGAAAGTCAGTGATAAAAGGTAAACTGAAAGAAAAGAGTTTTGAGGCAGGATTTGGTTGTGCACCGCAATCAGCTAGGATGCATCAGACAAAGGCTGGCATGTGTGAAGGCACAGGCATTCCTGTGAGAAATAAAAGGGTTATCAAGGTAAGCTGAAAGTGATAAAACACAAGGCACAGGTGAGGAGAAGATCCAACAACGTTCCAGAAGAGAAACTCTTCACACAAAGGAGATGAGATCAGAAGAGAAATGAAATAAATACCTCATCTTCCCATAAAACTGGTGGCTCACAATCAGTTCACTCCCTTCCCCATGCTTTCCAGAAGTGGCATCAAAGGAAAGGAGAGGTAGAAAAGCTCTTAACACATGAACTCATTTCCACTACTTAGAACCTCGACGTCAACCATAGTCAAGTCTGCCCTCTAGATGTGAAGCTGCTGCTACCACTATTATGTCTGAGACATCATTTGATGGAAGGAGCTCTTACCAACAGTGAGTTATATTTTTAAGATCAAGATTCTGGAAAAATGCCTTAAGTGGTGTAATATTCTAATCCTGGGAAAGTCTGAAGGATCTGAAAGTATCAACTGATATAATATTGTAATTTCTTTATTAAGTAATTGATCAGTATTGAGGAAATGCTGATTACTTCAAATTATTAAATTATTTAACTTCCTCTACAAAAATGCAATTTGACTAATATGGTAATACTCGCTCCCTTTTTGTCATATTCTATTTAGGATAAGAAGTATGTAATTACAGTATTATAGAGATACTTGTTTGTATCAGAGGACTTCCCCCCACCCCACCCCCGATTCCCTGAGAGTGACCTTGACTCAGAGAAATTCATTATTTTGAAGAATAAATTTGTCTTGAAGTATTTTGGCAACAGTCCCTTGTATGGAGAAACTGCAATTAATCCCTGCCAGGAATTTATACTTTATGATTTTGACAACACTAGATCTTTTTTATTAGAGCAATTAAAAACAGAACATTTGGCTGAGGAAAAATATACCAGTTCAGAAAATGAGTTGATGATAAGCCCCCTTTTCCTGAATTTGAACAGATGTTATTTAAAAATGGTTACATTAGCCACAGCTAACAAATTATATGATTATGTGCAATATTTCAAAAAAGATGCAAGTATGCATAAGCTATGTATTTAACCTTGCTTGTACAGTGTCAAAAGCATTTCATTAGAGAAGTTTGGCTTGGATTTATAGAGACTCAAGTTTTTCCTTGTAAATATATCACCTCTATTATTTATGGATATTAAATATAAAAAAATGTTTAAAAATAAAGTCAGACCCTAGGCAGGGGAACTTATTAGAACCATGCAGAAATTATTTTCCACAGAACGGAAAGAGAAACATGTCTAGTTGCAAAATCTCATGTACTATATTTAGCACACGTTATTTATGTTAGACTGTTTTCATTACCAGCAGTGTCATAAAAAATTGATTGCAGGCTGTATCATTCCTTTTAAGCATCATCAATAGGCTTATAAAACCTCAGTCTTCCTTTGAGAGAAACTGCCAGAAATCGTGCTTGTGGGATTCTTGTGGGATTTAATTCTAATTGGTTCAACAAGGGAAAGCTGATTACATTAGCTGAAAAATATCTGCATGGAGCAGAT
Source organism: Mesoclemmys tuberculata (assembly GCA_007922155.1). NCBI lineage: Eukaryota > Metazoa > Chordata > Testudines > Chelidae > Mesoclemmys > Mesoclemmys tuberculata. The sequence continues at coordinate 9,770,835 of ML675631.1, forward strand.
GCCATCAAAGACTGGTAAATTCCCTTGGTTTTTAAACCTTCTGCTGATTAGAAAGTTATTGTTACCCAGATAATGCAATGAAGTAAGTAAGCTAAACTCACTGGTGTAATGGATATATTAACTATTTCCTTTCTGTCAAGTCTGTGAAAATAAATTTTAACTTTATTCTACTAGTGTTATTTTATCTAACACAGTTATGAAACAGCAACTGGTTTAACTGGTATAGTAATTTAGCTAAATCGTATTTCTCAGGTGTTATAGTTCTATTATAAATAAACTAAGTAAGCTCTACGAGTGCAAGATAAATCCATTGCTTTTATAAACTGGATTACATGTTAAAGGAGAAGTCCTTATTTCCTTTTCGAGGTGAACACCTTCAAAACACATGAGCAGGTATTTTGGGGAATGGGGGCAAGAAGAATTGACCGGGAAGAACTACACAGAGGTAATAGTTGAATAAAAGGGAAAAAGCAAGGACATGCAGGCAGAGTAAATTATCTTATTTTATCTAGGTAAGGAGAGAGGGGGTCACAGAGAGTATAAAAAAAAGGATTCCTCCGAAGTGAATATTTCCAGGTAAACAATCAGTATTTTTCTACCTTTGCTTATTCAATACTTGGAGATATCTTTACTCACACAAACACTGCTGGCAAATGAAAATACAAGTGTTTTAAAATGAAAATGCTGATTTCATTTCCCCATCTTATAATAAATACTCCTTCATTTTAATAGTCGATCAGACTCTTTCCCCACTGTATGCTAGTAACTGCTATAAATGCTATATTTTGCAGTCTACTGCAAATGCATAAGGAAGATCCTGCAATACTACAGTGAAGCTAAAGAGACAAAGTGCCAACTGAAATAGCAAATATGTCTTTAGATAATGAAAAGCTATTCAAAACAGTCAGCAGTCTAAGATTATGCACATTAGGAATGCTATTAAATTTCAGACACTAAGTTGAATGAAGCTTTAATAATTAATTACATCTTATTGGAGGAGTCAGGAAAAAATAGAACAAAACTTCTGCTATTAAGCATGTTATGTTCATTTCCCTTGGGTCATATTTACATTACATACATTATGAATTAATATTGTAAGAAATATATTGTTTAAAAATATAAAACTCTGGTCATAACTGTAAGGAACATTTCCTCCTTTTCCCTTTTAGCACGGGCAACAGGACAAGATGAATACATTGTAGGAACCCACTCTACTCTATTCCCATTTGTCAAAGATGTCCTATCTGTAGACAGCCTTAGAACAAAACCAAAGTCAACCTCTCCAGAGATCTGGGGTAACCAGGACCTGGATTTACATTTTTTTGGCTTGATCCAGAACATTGTTAATTCAACTAACATTTGTGTTCCTTGTTATGCCAGTAGCATTAGGGAAGTTAACAGTTTACTAAAATGTCATTAATTACAGCTTTAAATTGCTACATCCGTCCCATAACCTTAATGAAAGAATGGAAAGCAGGCACTAAAATGTGTACATTATTGCTAATTACTAATCAAAATCTTAGATAAAGTTCAAGGATCCTCGCTTGGATTGTTTCCCTCTGGTATTTGTGGGGACCATACTGTATTAAACTAATGAACGTTTTATGTATCATTGTGAGCCAGGAATTATATGCGATGGCAGAGGGATGGGTAGAGAGTATCATAGCTTCTCCAGAAATTAAAAAGAATATGTTTTAGGGTATTTTTTGCAAGGGGGGGTGGGAGGTGGGGAGTAAGGCAAGCTGCTGAGACTGTAGACAAACTCTGGAAGGGTACCACCCTCTGGAATGATTTGCATATACTTGTTCAAAACAAGTTTTCCAGAGACTAACAGACAAGAACAAATGTACAATATATAAAAGCTGTTTAGACTCAGGGGTCTTCATTTTGATTCAGAAAAAGGGTAGAAAAGATTTTGGCCTACAATGGCCCACAGGACCGATTGGCAATTTCTGGAATTTAGTAAACATGTAGGACCCTTTTTATATATGTATGTATGTTTTCTCTGTGATGCTTTTACCCTAAGAATAAATGTACTCTGCTGAGAAAGACCTGTGTGGTAACTACAGACAGACTACTACTGGTCACAAACCTTGGAAAGAAAGAAAAGCACAGGTGAGGGCCATCATGCAGACTGACTTACTGGGCATATCACAGGGCATGGCATGGGGCTGTGCAGCCCTAAAACCCGTGATTGGAAGGGGTGGGACATGGGTTCATGCCCCCAAAACAGGTGACCGCTGGACTCCTAAAACCTATTTGGTCATTCCTGAAATGGAATGCAGAGGGAGTACAGGTTCAGTTATCCTGAAACTGTGAATAGAAGAACCCCATCTTTTTCAAGGTGTCATACTTGTAATTAAAAGAGTTCTACATCCTTTTGCTTCAAAATTATTTCTGACTCCTATGCAAACTTCAAAACCTTTTAGTTAGAAATAGAGACTCCAATACCCAGCATGTGTAAATCAACATAGCACCAACGAAGCTGACTTCAGTGAAACATTAGCTTTACAATAGTGAAGATCTGGACCAGAGTATTTTATGATTCAGTGGCAATTAAAAACTAATCATCACTATCTTTAAACTAATCTAAAACAAAATGCTAGCCTTTTGTAAATACTTCAAAGACATTTGCATCTTCTGGACTACAGGTTAGGCTTTTTGGTTATCACTCAAATTATTTTATATAAGAAAGTATCCTGTATGAAAGCGGCCTACACCTATTGAAGATAAGGACTAACTTGCAATTCAGAAAGCAAGCATGAGTTATGAGTAGGACTATAGTCTCTCAGATTTAAGTGACAAGAATCCAGTGTCTAAAGTGTACTGAGGCTTAAGAGACTGCTTCACAGTCCATAATCGTTACAGAGAGGTACAAACAAACAATTGATCTACACAGCATAGAGAAGCATTATACACATTTCCTTAATCATTTATGCTATTCTCCTATAGCACCATACAACATCACTACAGTTGACAGGACGACATACACCAACTGACTGGTTCAAAACAAGACGACATCAGACTAATTAAATACATGGAGGCAGTACTTAAGTTGACTACTGAATGGTGAGCCAGTGGCCAGACAGAGGTAGGAGAAGATCTAAATGTCAAATTAGGACCTACCACCAGAATAGAAGTAGAGAGAGCAATCAAATAGTTTAAAAACTGAGAAGGCATAAGGTTCGAATAACATTCTAAATGTCGACTCTTAAAGCACACTCGAAAAACACACCTAATATTTTGATAGGCCGCTTCCAAAAGATGTGGGAAGAAGAGAAAAACCAAAAAAGTGGAAAAAGGGTTATAAATGAAGCTGCCAAAGAAAGGAGACCACAGTCAGCGCAAAACTAGAGAAGCATTCAATAGCTCTCTATTCCAGGTAAGTTATTTACTTGATTTTAGACAGAATAAAAAAGCAGTCGATTCGTGGTTACGACAGGACAGGGTTCAAACTGGAGAAATCATACATAGATCAAATAGTAACCCTACGTATCATTACAGAACTGTGACTGAATAGCAGCCATTACTTTAATATGAATTTTAAAGATTTCAGAAAGCCTTTGATACAGGGATAGAATAGTCTTATGGAAGCAGCTACACCACAATGGAATCCCTCAGAAAATTATGAACATCACTTAGAGCTTCTATTACTACATGTTACATAATTGGAAACGGACTAAACCATTCAAGGTTACCCCAAGCATTACACAAAGATGTCTCATAATACCCATGATCTTTTTATTGGTAGTAGATTGTTTAACGAGAAAAACCACAGAACCACGAAGTGTCATACCAATGCACTTTTACACAGAAGTTAGAGGACCTTGATTTTGCACGACATCAACTTGCTATCCCATTCCATATAGATGTATGCGTGCCAAAACAAATCATCGTCAGACTTATGTACAATTAATAGGGTTGAAAATCAACACAAAATAAACATAAAACCATGAGAATCAACACATCACAAGAAATACGAATAACACATTCTCAGATTGACATAGAAGTATTTCACACATATTAGCAGAACCCAGGTGGAACACAAGTAGACATCAAAGTCAGAATAGCAAAAGCCAGACAAGCCTTTGTAACTCTAAAGCTAATCTGGAGAAACTGAAATCTTGTCCTCCAAACTAACCTTTGAATATTTAACACTATTGTAAAGTCAGTCTTACTAGATGGGGCGAAACTTGGAGACTTGCTAAGTCCTTAATATCTGAACATAAATTTTGATAAATAGCTGCCTTAGACAAATCCTCAATATCAGGAAAAAAAATTACAAATGAAGAACTCTGGAGAAGGACAAACCAGCAATCGATAGGATAGGAAATTGTGGAACGAAAATGGAGATGACATACATGGAGGAAAGACCTGATAAATCTAACAAAACAGGCTTTAGCCCAGGGAAAGCCCAGGGAAAGAGGCGACGAAACAGACCAAGGATATCATGAAAACACACAAAAGCAGAATTAAAAGCTATTAAATTGCATAGGAAGAAGCTAAGATTGCAGAAGGAGACTAGCAAAGATGGAAGTTAGTGATGAAGGCCCTATGTTCCACATGAAATAAAGAGAGCATAAGAGTAAGAGACACAAACATTACAGAACCCCTGCAAAAGAACACGAAGATTTCAATAACTAAAACACCACAGATGTTACTTAGCTCTTCAAGAATACTCATTTAGTGTTGCACACAATGAAAAATAAAAGCACATAACACATGATAGAAAATGTTAATCTTAAAAACTACCATTTACAAATTTCAGGAACATATTTATGACGACTTAAATGCTAGAAATAAGGAGTATAGTGGGAATTTGGGAAAAAAAAGTTATTTTGTTAGTTCTACTAGTTTGATCCTCCAAAAGGCTGGGCATGCTGGCCTCAGTCAAGTAAAACACTTACGCAATGCTGAATTTTAACCATGTGAGTGAATCCACTGAAGTAATTGGGTCTACTCACATAGTAAAAGTTAGGCGTGATCTTAAGTGGTTTAGTTGATTACGGTCAAAGTGCTCAAAATGTTGCAGAATCTAGCTCTATCAGAAGAGGGGAAGAACTCAAAACACCAAGGGCACTAAACTATCTCTCAGAGAGCTAGTGTTCCAGGCACAGGTGGTATGGCATTAGGAAACTGAGCCTGCCACTGCATTCCTGCTCTATAGGTATGCAGGACTCTTCAGATAAATTTTAATAAAACACATATGCAGCTTCACTCAGCTACAGTAATTTTGATGAACCAGTAAGTACTTATATGTATATCTTGTTATTTGCACATGGACTTTAGATATAGAACTGTGCTCATATTTCTCAAGACGACTTCATGTCTCCAGAAGACCTCACTCTGGCATATTTCATGAACACTAATTTCACTCTAGACAATTCATTTTCAGAAGAAGTTGGAACATCAGTCTAGTAATTTCGATTTTGAAACAGTTCCTGAATTCTTTACATTTACATTCACATTACATGCATTTACAAAAAGCACTGAGAGTTTTGCCAATTACCTTGAATGCAGTTCTGCGCTGCCATTGTTGTATTTACTTCCTCTTTCCCAGACACCAAAATCAGGTACTCGGTATGCTCTTTCTACACAAAACACCAGGTTTTGAATGAAGGACACCTATGAGGAAAAGGAAGTAACTCAAGGGAAACTGAAATATGACAAAAAATTCTTATTAATATTTTTAAAAAGAAAATGTATAGTTTTTAGGTTGCACAATTGTACTTGCCACCAAGAAGGTTTTATTTTCTTATGGAGTATGGTGTTCCCAAGTTCAAGACACTTCTTTGTAAAATTAAGTTTTTTTAAAATATATTAAAAACATTCCCCAAAATACTGGTAACCTAACTTATACAAAGCCCTAATGAAGTTAGGAATGCAATTAATTGGGTATTCAAGTCATATGCTAAAACATCAATGCCAAAAAAAGTTTAACATATTGACTTTTAAAAGAACTGTATAAAAATAACTTTGTTAGGAAGCAAAAGAAATGAGATTATGAAACTCTACTAGAAAATAGGAAATGATGCACAGATATACACAGCAATAAGTAGCTCCAAGTGATGATCAGGACGGTGAAGAGATGAGTCTTACATTTCATCCCAATGATACAATAGTAAGCATTATGCTCATGCTTACCTCTTCCTGAAGAGTTCCATGGGGTCAGTCACAAAAACAGCCCTGCTATTCTTGACTATCTAACATCCATCTCCAGCAATCTAACTTTGCAGTTTTTAGTTCCACTGGGTAGGAAAAGGTGCAGCTATGGACTTTGTTGGCTTTGTGACTCGTGAGTATACATGCATGTGGCTCTTTCCCAGTAGCTTACTCCTGCTTTTCCCACCCTCTACTAGGAGATCAGCTAATAGGGGATCTCTTTCATTGCTTCATGTGTCAGAGAAAAGGCAGAGGAAGAACATTGTATCTTCCCAGTCCATGTTTGGGTATTGGAGAATCAGTAATAGAGGAAGTAAAAGGAATGGAATGGATTCAAAATGAATCCTATGTATTCTAATATTTACAACAAGCAGCATTAAATCTTTGCTGATTTTTTTCTTGGCAGTGGGAGCAGATCCCATTGCTGCATGTTTCCTTAACTCTCATGCACACCTTGGCAGGGACAGGATGTTGATATCGGAATTACTGAAGGATGGTAGAGGTGACAGTTTCTCCTTCCTCTATTTGGTGACTAGTTGCAGCCAGAGGAACTACATTTTGCCACTGTGCTGTCATCTCATTTTATATCACCAAAAGGGAACTGAGCCATCTGCCTGCAACCAGGGCATAAAGGAAGAAAATTTAAAGAACTAAACAATTTCACCTGCTTAAAAGATTAATATTAAATGCCCCAAGATTAGTTTAATAACATCCCTCAGCTTCATTAAAGAAATATCAGAACTGATAAAAGTCATGTCCATCCAAGCTTCAAGACACTCTCAAAAAGGCCAACAGGTTCAGCTTTTGAGCTGAAGGAATGAACAGTTCCAAGGCACAAGAGCCGGGATTATTACCCAGCAGCAGCAGCACCAGAGCCTTTCCTAAAAGATAACGCAAAAGCAATGAAGGGAACTGCACAGTGATCTCCTCTTTCCAATTTAGCTATTCCACCTTGGTCCAGGTTCCTAACTTCTCTGCCTGAGCCCTCTCCCACCGCACATTTTTCTCTGAGGTGTTAGGGCTTGGAATAGGAAAACTGTTTTGTGTGTGTCAGAGCAGAAGAAGGGAGCCTTCCCTAGAATGGTGGAAGAGACTTGGGAGAGATCATCAAGTGGCTAATGTTGCTAGTAATGGAGGAAGGAATGGCAAGGAAGGATGGAAGCAGAGACAAGGGATTACAGGAAGAGAAAACTGTCAGCATGCTATCAGTGGGGGCCAGGAAGAGCTGAAGCTAAGGGACATATTGGGAGCATGGGAAACAAAAGAAGAGAAGCTTGAAGTGAAGAGGATAATTGTATTTCATTCCTCAGTTATTACTCGTAGTATAGATTCCTCAGACTTTTTTTTTTTAAGCAACATATACTACTGAAGTAAACAGAAATAGATGCTCCTATTACTACTTTTGTTTTTTTCAAAATAAGCTGGGATGAGAGAACAGCTATAACCACCAATGAATTTATCTAGGAGTCATGCATTATCAAAAATTTATTTTGCAAACATATATTGATAGTGTTCATCTCCTTTGCTTGATGTGTCAGCAAGCAAATACAAGACTTGAGCTGTCTGAAACAATCTAAAAAGGAGAACACGCTTACATTGGGGACTGCATCTCTAGGAGACTAGTCACTTTATCCATTTTACAAATATCAGTATATTCAGTTTGTAAGGTAATATTGCAACAATGCTTACGTTACCTGTTTGTCCTACAGTATTCTTTTATAGCTATAACCTGCCTAATAAAGCATGTTATAACAAAAAGAACGAAAACAGGATATCATGTTGTAAGATCCTGCATGGAAAAGCAGAGCTCTTCTGCTCACACATAGATATTAATTACTAGTACTCTCTAGAAAATGTGGTCACTACTAATAATTGCCTGATGTCAGACCAGATGGTTACTATTATACCAGGAGCATAAAACAATGTTTGTGTTTCCCTAACACAGAGGGAAATAGGACCAGGCACAGGAGATTGGCAGAAAATAAACCCTAAAAACAACCAAGCTCAGAAGAAAGTCTGGGTTAAGGTTTATGTATTATTAATTATTTATTTTTGCAATAAAGATAACCTACAGAAAAAGGTTAAGTTTAGCCAACTATCCAGTATGCATATATTGTGCTATGAACAGTGTAAGCCCACTTACTTACAAGTTTAAACATATATAGACATAGTCAATTTGTGTAAGTATAGTATATTCATGGCTATAAAACCTTGTATTCTTTCCCAAGTGCTGTAAATATTTAAATAAAATGCATAGTTAGAATTTTTTATTAAAATATATAATGGAATAGTTCCCTAGTTTTTAGAAAGACTAAAATGTTTTGCAGCAAAATGTTAAAGATCTTTGACTTCATAATACCTGGGATTTAATTGCAAATCAACATGTTTCACTCTGATAGTGGTTGTTACATTCATAATATAATGGCTCGCTCTCTAAAGATAATATTGCTAGCTTTTAAAATTGAGACAAAATGATTTATAAAAGAATATTAAAAACACTACCTCTGTGATGAATATTGTAAACTAAGTAAACTTGCCAAAGAAAAAAAAAATCATAAGCATAATGGACACCAAGGGTAATTATTCCATAACACTGTTCAACTTGTTTTACAGATGAGTGTAAAACACACACTGCTTTTCTGATACTGCATAATGTTAATTTTTTAATCAGTGTCATCGGCTACTAAGTCAAATGCCTTATAAAAATCTAAATAAATTACATTTATGCAGTTACCTTTATCCAAATGTATACAAACTTATAATCTCAAACAATGAATTCAGATTTGTTTAAAACAATCTATTTTCCATAAAACCATGCTGACTAGCATTAGTTATTTTCTTATCATTAGTTATTTTATTAACTGAATCCTGTATCAGCTGTTTCAGGTGGAGGGCTAAGCATATGTTGAAATGAACTGCAGCAGTATCCTGCTAATTTTACCATGGGAAAATGCGGCACTCTGATAGAAAAAGCACCCAACTTCATCATCCTGGATATAGAGATTCACATGCAAGAAGGCTACTTCAATAGAGAAAAGGAACCATTTTTCATTCCTGGTGTTTATAATATCATACAGACTCCAGCCAGACAAGCCTGAGAAGGCTGGGCAGAGGTCTCATGAATCCATGGCTAAGATGTCAGGCTTTGTTCCTACAGGATATTCATAAGGCACTGAGTACTGCTGCAAACTTCAAAGAATTGAGACCTAGGTCTTTGAGTGAAACTGAAGAACAAAGACTATGGAATCTTGACAGGAAAAAGATGTGTGGAGGCTACTATCAGCAGTGCTGTGGGGGAGTTTGAAGAATTAGCCATTATAGAAGAAAGACAAGCACAGTGGACACATAGCAAGTCAAGGATGGCCCGTTTAGCTGACCCTGTCTACTGCTGCCATCTTTTCCCTCCAGTGTCAGCCAGTATCTTGCGGAAGCAGCTGTCTCAACTATCAGTTAGAAAAGGCAAGTCTGCCTGCAGAACGGTGTGCTTAGGCTGATTCCAGTGAGCTGAAATGAATGGTCTAATGAAGACCATGCACACCAGAATGGCTTGTAAATCCTTGGACGGGGGGAGGGTTCAGCTGATAAGACCTGACATCATTGCCGAGAAAGAGGAAGGAAAAGGTAGGGAATTAGACAGAATGTTCTTCCTCAATGGAGACCCTCCATTCTGCTGAGCTTCAAGCTCTAAGATACAAAGAGAAGAGGACAGTCCCCAACATGCACGCAGGCGAACTGTGGATTCCACTGGCTACTCTTGCTTTTTTGCATAGGTTTGGACACTTCTGGGAAGAGCACTTCCCTGACATCACTAATGGGAGCAATTGCCCAGAAATTAACTCTCATTTATGGGATTAGGTAACCGCTAACATTGTCTACTAATCAATTGCAGCATAATTTTTTAGAAATGGAGGATGGGGGGAGAGAACAGGGAAACGGGAGGTTGCCGTGCTATGTGGCTAATAATTACTGACAGACTTGATCAGATACCAAATCAAAATCTTTGTTAAAGTGAAGGATACCACAGTTTGCAAAAAATGTCCATAATTCCAGAACACCTCCTCCCACCCACACACAAGACCTACAAGACCAGTGCTGTTAATAAAACTCAGGATTTTAGCAGTATGAATATATGGTTGCCAGAAGTCTGGTTAACATTATAGAATGTTGCGACTTAAAAAACCATAGCTATGTCTTTCCCTTCCTTCCTTTTTATTAGAACCCTATCCTGCCTGCATGGAATAGAGCTCTGCCCTCATAAACACTAAGACTCCTATTTCAAGTCTGGTTAACAATCCCTGTCCCCATACACATTGGGCTCAGTGTGTCCAGTCACCAGAGTCAAACAAGAAAAGGGAGAGGCAACCAGAAGATACATGAGTATCCAAAAAACATACCTAAGATGGGAGAAGGATGGAGAGCTGATTGTTTCAGGGGTGGGAGGTAGATATTAAGGGTATTGAATAAAGACTCTCATACCTTTACAATTCACATATCTTCACATACATGAAAATTCACAGATATTAAGACTCCAGACTTTTCACAAAATTTCTTTATAAATACACTCATTATTTTAAATCAGAGGACTGGGATGAGCATGATAGTTAATTGTTGAAGCTGTGGCCTATCTGCCATTTATGAACTAAACTGGTATACCTTCATTCCGCCATCTTTCCTCAGCAAAATAAAGTCTGTTTGAAGGGCATTTAAAGGAAATCACATTGATGGATCATCAGCAGACTACAAGAGGGTAGATTGGGAAAACAAGAGCACTGACATTTTAACCTGGCTGTCTTACAAGCAGTTTTTGCAATACAAGATTTAAGAAAGCCTCAGAGTTGTTCAGAAATTTTCAGCTGGAATGATTCTCTCATGGAAAATGTCATTTTCACAAAATAAAAATTTTCTCTGGGAAAATTTCACTTTTGCCAGAAAATTCAATTTTTCATCATGAAAATCAAAATGAGGGCTCCCCAGCTGCCTGCCTAGAAAGGGCCCAAGACTGAGCATTCTGACTGTCTGCCTTCCCTCCGCTTCTGGAGCCGGAGAAGTGAGTGGCTGGGCTTTCTGCCTCTTCAGTAGCTGGGCAGCCAAAGAAATATCCTATTTAAGTTGCTGTGAAATCATTTTTTTAAGAAATCTGCAAAAGCATTAACCAATTATGAAATTATACCAGAACATATAAAAATAAGTCTAAAAATGCAAGAAATCGAAGTACTTTCAAACACTTGCTCTATGGAGGCATCATATACTGATGCTGTCTCACACCTTTCTAAATTTGACCTGCACAGAAGAAAAACTGCCCAGACTGTAAGTACTGCAGAAAGACAAACAATAATGCACCCACCCAACACTGACACCTTCCATTCCAGAGATCTGGACTGCTTATGCCTGGAGTATGAGATGACAGTGGCAGATTTTGCAGCCCATACACCAGGCATTCGAATTGTTGGAACAAGTATACAATTAACATGTGGTAGCAGTATGGAGAAGCAAACATTCTTGAAAAATAGGAAAACACTTAGAAAAGTATACTTTGTTTTTGCAATGTTAAAGAAATTTAAGATAAAACGGTTAAAAACAGAAAATTTACAGTCAGAAATTAAAGGGGGAAGAAGCTTTTTGGGCGCTACAAAGAAAAATAAACTTATTCTTTTTTCTCACTCCCCACTTTATGTCCACGATGAAGAGAGAAAACGTCTTTCTCTCACAAAATAGACTAACAGTGCTCTGTTGATACTCATTAATTAAATGCTGATTAATTGACTCAGACAACAGCAGACTCCACATTCCAACCTTAAGAATGGGAATGTCTCATGTGCAGGCAAGGAACTCACCTATTCTACACTATCACTTGTTCTGGAGAGCACATGAATAAAGGCCAACCTTTATCAGAGGGTAACACAAGCAAAGTAATGTAATGTGTCAGGTTAAGTAAATACTTAGTTCTAGCAAGATTTTGTCTTCCCATGTAAATGCACGAGCTGTTCAACAAGTATTTTAGTCACAATCAGATCCTCGTGAAATAGTTAAGTAATGGTGAGCACAAAGAAGGAGAGGTAGAATTCCTATATGTACATTCCCTCTATCCTCTTCCCACCCAAAAAAAACCTGTTATCAGGGGGTCAGCCTTTTAATACACCAGAAGAAGTTTAAAAATAAAATTTTTATATTTTAAATGATACATATTGGTTGCATATATTTGGCAGACATTTTCTAACAAAAAAAAACACAGCATCAGGACCAACCAGCCAAACAAAAATTAACTGCCTGAAATTTTATATACATGAAGGTGGTTTAGTATTTCAGATTTGGTTTAGGGTTATGCCCACAACTTGCTACCTATTAGCAGCAAATTTTGGTTCCCATTAATAAAAGTACAAATCTCCATATTCCTAAAGTATTAAGCTGTGCCTTCTATGTTTGATTAAAAATATCATATAGTTGTATGATTTGCATACTAATACATTCATTTGAAGGAAGCCATTCAGCTTTCCATGAAACACCACCAAGCTAATTTATGTCAGGAATTTTGGAAAGAATGTGTTGTAACTCAAGAGAAGTGACTGACTGAAGACATAATTTGAGACTAGTGTGAAATAAGTGAGAGTCCTGAAATAAAATTTATGCTCTGGAGATGAGCACTTTGTGCTCACTGTTAAGACTATTAATCGCCCATAATCTATTTGTGTCCCTGTGAAGCTCAGAAACTAACGTATTTGTCTGATATAACTATTAGTTCATTTTAGTTAAATAAAATGGCTTAAAACTGAACACTAAATATAATTTCATCCACATATATATTTCCATTGACTCCAAATAAATTCCATCTTAATGTACAACAGGAAGCGAGTCCTACTTTTTCCTACTCAACATCTGTTACGCAGTCAATTGAATTGCACATCCCTGAGGTGTCCTTATCAAAGTTTATTGAAGAACGCTTTAACCTTTTGTTTACAAACTCCACTCAGCCATGCCATACTGTGCAAAATCTTCCAATCTACAGGCAAGGAAGGCTAAGTGGGAAGAATATTTCCTTACTAAGCTATCCTTTTTTTCTTTAACATATACTATAAAACTTCTCTACATTTCCTGGTTTATAAATTTTTTATTTAGATTTTTTACTTTTGGTGCATTAGAGCTGCTGTTTTTAACATTTTCTTATTTAACCATTTCCAAAGTAGGAAACAGTCTGTATTATAACTGATGCTGCACCTGTGGTATACAATAGTTAGGTCTTTTTAAGGATGTAACTTGAAGATCTGCTATTAAATAGGGCAAATAGTGATACAGAAAAGAGGACATCCAAGCATTGTCTTCCACATTTGTGGCTTGAAAACAAGTTAGATAGGATAAAGTAACAATCTCAAAAGAAACTGGTAGATCTCTTACTCTTATAGTCCCAATGTAGTTCTAAAAGTTTTAAAATTTATGTCTAAGCATGTTAAAATGTACTCTTTGTAGCTGTGCCATTTTTCCATGTATTTGTTGTATATTCAGCTCATCTTTAATATGGCAAATCAAAAAATAAAAGGCTTTCAATACGTCTCTAGATGACCAATTACCTAAACGTAAGAAGAAACCCACTCAATTTTATGGTTAATAAATGAAGTAAAAGCCAAGAGAAATCTTAAACATGCCTAACTGATTAATGTCAGAAATCAATTAATACCTCATCCGTATTGTAGATAATCTGCAGTCCTGAGGATATCATCTCAACCAGGTAGAGGAGGAACAGTGACACAGCATTTATCTGAAGTGAGGAAAAGGATAAAAAAGGACCTTCAGTATACTTTTAGTTTTCTGGGGTCATAGCAGACCAGTTGAATTTCTAAAGAAAAATGTGATGTTAGATATAGAAAAGCAAGCTTTTCTGCTATGATACAGTTAGGTTCTTTAGAAATTTCATCTTTCGTAATATTACATATGCAATAGAAGTGTACTGATGTGGAACAATTTATAAGAACTGCAGCAAGCAGTGTTTTAAGCAACTGCTTCTACAGCATTTGTTTTTAAAGCTTTACTTGAAAACTATGATATTAAAACATTTTTGCTTGAGACTACTGTTTTGATCCATAAGCAATTATTTCACAATCACCTGTGACAGGCTGTCTCAGATTTATGTAAATGACAAAGTTATTGGCAAGTAAAGCACTAGAAGAAGCAAGTAGTAACTTAAACAGTAGGCTGCATATCTTAAAAACAGCCCATTTAAGTCCTAGCAAACAAAGCATTAATGCAACCACCTGGAGAGAAGTGTTAATTTTAATCAACTGTTCAGCATTAAATTACATTTATGAAAAAATGAGTTGTTTTCTTCTGTTAACCTAATAGTCTATTAATGAGTGGTATCAACTGCCTTAGCATTCAAATGAGTATCATTATACCAGAATATCTGAAAAAACAGCAATGCAGCAAACACAATATCATGTTATGCCATTCTTGTATAATATAGGATTCATATAACTTTGGTGATTTAGAGACTAATTTAGTGACCTATGAAGTATTTATATTAATTAGTAACTTGTCTTAAGAAATTAATACTTGCCTTAACTTCAGTGTGTTGGATTTACAGCAGTAGCCTGGACCCAAACTTTGACCTTCCTTGACTTTTTTTAGAAATACTTTGAGGAACATCCTCCAAAACCTAAACTTTGTAAGACTCTCTTGGACCATTTTAAGATTCTACTGTTTTCAGGCCATGACTAGAGTGACAGAACAGGATACCGCAACTAGAGTGTAATACAGTTACAGTTCCCAGATATTTCCAAAAGTTATAAAGATTTACCTTGGGTATTAACTATATACTTTGAAGCTGTAATATTTTACCTATTTAATTTTTTAAAATTTTAAGGTTCCATCGCAATCTATTGCTCCCATAGTCTAGCAATTTAAAGGGAACTAAAAACAGTCATAATGGGCTGGGAAAGAAGATGAAGATCAAAAGGACGTAGAGACTTTGCAACTTGCTCCTCCTGATCTCTCCACCCTTCAATCTTAAAGAAGACCCTGTTCTTCCAATCCATGATGCTGAAGTTCCACACTGTGGAAGGGACTTGCTGGAAGTAGAAAGGATGGCTGCTCTCTATGGCATTGTTCACTAGCAAACTGACAGAAATTTTGGCATAGAACATTACACTGACCTAATCAGGATCATCTCCCACATCTCCATTTTGTTGTGTATGTGGTTTTCATGGCAGCCACCAGCTAAAGAAGCTGAACCAGCACAAGTCCAAAAGAAATAGCATTGCTGTGAGGAACACAGTTTTACAAGTACCAGGCCACTGCAATTTCCCCCAGTTTATTCAGATTTCCCAAGAGCCATGCAATTTCTCTCACCATTTTTAGATTGGTGCATGTTCAGCAGGTTTCATTCAGAAGTAGACTGGACCATAATAGTCCACCCATGGAATGATGTGCAGGAAATGGTCTTTAACAGAGCTTTCTGACTCCAAATTGTGTATATTTTATGAAGGAAATAATTTGCCCATATTGGCATCAAGAAATTAAATAATTCCCAGCATAACAACCACCCTTGATAAATTACACAATATTTTATGCTTTGGTTCTAGCTCTGCTGTTTCTGAAGCAGCAGCACTGATCTTAGAACTGTGCCAATGTCTTTTGTTATAAAGTAAGATGCTAATGAACCTCAAATGAAATGAACTCAGTGTCAGTTACATAAGAAACATCACAGTTGTACAATGGAAGGCAAATCAATATCTGGCAAATGGAAAAAGGACAAAAAATAAGTAAAGAATTTACATTTTCCAATCTTAGAAGTGAGCATCACAGACAATGGAGAACAACAAATTAAAAACAGAACAGCATTTGGCAGTGCCCTTTAAATATTTGTTAATTAAAACATCTCAGCTTTCTGGAAGACTTGACTGAGAACATTAATAAAAACATAGTATCCAACGTAAGATTATCACAATCCTTCAATTTATTGATAATATGGTATATGCAGAAACTATTTTTTATGCTGGATTTATTGAAAATCACTTGCCCTACTCTTAAAGATTTCAACATAGTTTGATCCTTTCAATAAAAGTTACAACCAACATCTCAATTTATAAAATTCTGTAAATCTAGTCAGACTATAAAAAAAATCCATCATGAAAGAGCATTAGATTCAGCAGTAATGTTATATAAAGGCACCTAATCCTGCAATAACATTTAGGAGAATTTTTTTTTTTTTACCTGAAGATGGCCATATTCCTCATGGGAAAAGACTTCATCTCCAGTATATGCACTGAAAACAGAATGAAGGCATTTGGATGGCCTGGGGTCTTGCTTAAACTGCTGAACCTAGAAGCAAATTTAAAAAAAAATGAACAACTGATTATAAATATACGTTCCCAAATAATTTCACCATCTATGATAGGTATTTTAAGGTGCCATGCAAGCATCAATCTACTTAAGGTTATAATTGCTGAATTAATATTAAACAAAAGATATATGTGAATTAGCACAGAGTAACAAAGAAGTATTGGACTCCAATTTATACTTATTTTTCTCTTTAAAAGGATAGAATTGTTAGGTTTAATACACCGATAATGGCTTCTTTCTATATTTAATATCATTCCATACCCTTTGGTTTCATAATCAAGGAGTTTCTCTACTGTGAACACAAGTAGAATGCTACGTAGAAATTTAGTCATTTCCCTCTCCCTTCTTGCTTTGCTGCTTGATAAGCATTCACATGATATCAACTATGAGGACAGTGTTCAGAACAATGATTTATACTACAATCCAGTTGTCTGGTTATTCTGCAGACTGAAAAAAGGTTTTTTTTAATGCACATTTTTCCTCTAGGTGTTGGCTCTTATTCCATACTTTTGCTGTATGATTTTATTTTTTGCTGTACTACTATTATATCCATATTAACTGTCTTTTTTGAGGTCTTCAGACTTCTTTTTTTACACAAATTCATCCTTCCTTCCAATATGCCTAGGGTGTTCTGAATTTCTTTCTTTAAAGAAGTAATTGCATAAAGATTTTATTAATTACTGATGTGCTTGTTTTTAAGCTGTGAGCATTACCGCCTGCATTTTTAGCACACATGCTGAAGGAGAGCAACTCTGTCACCTCAAAGAATCAATCTTTACTAGCTAAGATATACCAGTGCATCATCACCAGAAGTCATTGCAAAGAGGCTTAAAATAGACAAAATTTAAACAATAAATTCTCTTGGAAAAAAAATAAGTGAAAAATACGCAAGCACATAAAAATTCTTATAGAGTTCCTCACTCGCATAGCAGCAGGGAATTTACTGTTTTTTGTTTTTGTTTTTTTTTTAAACCTCTATGGTCACACATATACTTCTTAGGTTGCTTCAGACAAAACTGTCTGGATTATATAAAAATCTATCTTTTTCATCCAACACTGATCAAAAGTGTACAAATCTTATCTAGGTAACTAAACAGCTTCAACTGACATTGTGATGCTTTGCATTGTTCTTCAGTACATTCAGGAACACGAGAATTTAAGTATAATCATCATGCAAAGGGAATAGGAAGTACTAAATGATTAAAGATACTCAGGAAGGACATTACATAACTGTGCTTTGGCTTCTGAAAAGCTGTTTAAAGAAGAGTAATTTAAAACTTAAGCAAAAAACCAAGCTCTATAAATTTTAGAGATTAATGGGGCATGGTATCTGGGAATAAAATGCAATACCACCATTGGGATTGGATAGAAAAAGCAAAAACATCCAGCATTTCTTATCCTGATTGGGAAGGACAAAAACATAGATCTGTGTGATCACTTCTCAAGTCTAAATTATGTGCAGAATATTAAGAATCTGTTTATCCTTACTTAGATTTTATTTGGCATTTTTTAAAAAGTACATTCATACCAGCTACTGGCTAAACAAACTGCGGGGCTAAAGAGCTCATTTTAATTGCAGTCAAAATTGCACTGAGCTATGGGAAAAATACTAGAGCATATCACTCCCATTCTTAATTCATGACTTTGAAATGTACTCATGAAATCAAAAATTGTTTTTCATGGGTCCTTTTTCCACAACAGCACTGTGATAACCAGAAAGCTGATACCTGAAGAGGAGAACCCCAGGGGTCAGAATCCCAAAGAATAAGCAACTGAACAACTGATGATATACAATGTTATGTTTAAAAATATGTCAAATAAGGTCTTCTATGGAAGCTTTCAATGTGCTGAACTTGATAGTCATTATAAGATATGTATATAGGTTATGATTATGAATGGCATGCATGTACAATATGTAGAAAACTAACTGTATCTGATGCAACTGCATCACCATCTCACAAGAGGGAGGGCACCTTCCCAAGCCA
Source organism: Mesoclemmys tuberculata (assembly GCA_007922155.1). Classification (NCBI taxonomy): domain Eukaryota; kingdom Metazoa; phylum Chordata; order Testudines; family Chelidae; genus Mesoclemmys; species Mesoclemmys tuberculata. The sequence goes on from ML675631.1 coordinate 9,789,311, forward strand.
GTTGTTTTACTCAAATCCATCCAAAAGCTTCAAGTACCCATCCAATGTCCAGACCAGGAAAAGACAATGGAAAGCCACCAAGGCCATAAGGAATTCCCTCCCACTCTGAATAACCATGAGTCACCATGACAGAAAGTAGAAAAGGCTTTATTTAAAAAAAAGAAAAAGAAAAAGCAGATTTCTGTCCATGGCTTTTTAACCAGAAACTGAGGGGCAGCCTCCACATGGTAATCTGCCTGAGAAACACTGGTTCCCTCTTTATGATGTGGGGGGTACACTGCAAAACTGTTCAGAAGCAATAGGTAACTTATATTAGAAAAGGAATTTACTCTAATAGAGAAGTGTGAAGCCTGAAGTTATATTTATTTTTTGTGTAACTTGTTTGTATTTGCTTCTCATTATTTCATTTTTGAATCTGTGATTTTTATATTAAAAATACATGTTTTTGTTTTTACCCCAAACAGAGTTCTGGTGTGCCAACTGTGTGGCGTATGTCCCTCAAACTGAATTGATAACTAGGGGCTGTTTTCACACCCGGGGGGAGGGGGCGGGGGGAGAGTTACAAACTAAAGTGGAAAAATGACTGTTTGGCAATTAAAAACTCAAAGATATATCTGGGGAGACTCAGAACCAGAAGGATTGTTGGGGTCACCATGCAAGGAATAACTAAGATGGTAGAAGCCAAGGTGAGACCTTTAAGTTGTGGGGTAGCCTAATGTCAGGGGTCTGAGCCAGCATAGCACTTAGTTACCTAAAATTACAAGACAGGTGGTGACAGAACCACTTACTGGTCTGGGTGATCCCCAACACATCACCACAGGCATCAATGCCTCTTGTATACATCTTTGGAAACACACCAGAAAGTGCCTTCTCCTTGACTCCCAATACCACTTAATGAGTTTATTTTCTGAATGTAAAAAAACAAAACTACTTTCTAGTAGTGATTATTGGTTATGGTTGCACTGAGTGAATGGGATGTGTGTTAGAAAAAGCTTTAAGAATGGAGAAGAGAGACAGGAACCAAAAGAGAGAATGTAAAGTGAAAAAAAAGAAGGGCCTAAAGTGATGTCAAAGAAAGGAAAGATTTCTTTCATTAGTGTTATCGAATTAACACACAAAAGATTTTTAAAAACACTACACGAGTGCATGGGTATAAACTACAGGCCAGAAACACAGCTAGTATAATTTGGCTTCTGTGGAGCTATGTTGATGGGTGTACCTTTATTAGAATATAGGTGCAGCTGCTGATCTGATCTACATCAAGAATCAAGAGAAGAAACAGAAAGAAAAGCAGAAAGTCATAAAGGAACGAGGAAAAGAGAAAAAACACAAAATGGGCTTGAAAACAAAAGTATAAATTCAAGTTGTGAAGCGAAAATGAGAATAAGGGGAAGGAAGAAATTTACATGACTGTTTTGAAAATCTCAGTTTAAGGGATTTAGACACCCAACTCCCATTAAAATTCAGTAAGAGTTGGGCTCCTAATCCACTCAGGCGCCTTTGAAAGTGCCAGCCGGAGAGGAAGATTATTATATATTTGTTAAGTGCAACAGGATTACAGCAGTGAATAAGAAGCATGGTGGTGCTGCATAAATTATTTTTGCTTCATTTTTTCATTGTGACATACAAACTGTTATTTCACAAAACTACTGAACTAATTTGGACGGTCAGGGAATTGAAAGGAAAACAGATCACCCCAGGAAAATAAAAATAAAATTCAAAAGGGAAGGACAGTTGAGGAGTGCTCCTATGTCCAAAGCAGAATGTCGGAAAGAAGATCCCACTCCATAATTCTTCAAACAGTACAATACAGTATAATAAATAGTTGGCACCATAACCACAATTATTACTAATGTAACGTTTAACTTCTATAGTATTGCAACACCAATCTTAAGCTTCTTTTTCTATCAACAAGCCAAATTTATCACAGTATATATTCCAGGTGCAAGACAGCTTATGAATGTGGAATGGAACTCTTATGCTGAATGACTGCCCAATAAAATTTACTTAGTATGTATATGCATATATGTGGATGACAGTGTATTACAGAGATACTTTAGGTTATGATTTGACTTTTCAATAGTAGTGGAAAACAATCAGTGTAATTAGTAAGCCACAAGCAATATTAAATACTGAATTCAAGTGTAGTCATATTTGGCAAACATAGCTCATGGTATTTCCTAGTATAAATCTCTTTACTGTAAATGTTAATTGTTTTGTAGATAATTCCAGTTGGAATTATGTCTTTAATGGTGTCTCACATTATTTCTGTTTCTCCACTGCTTCAAGACAACAAACCATATATAGTCATCAAGGTGACAAATGTCAGCCGGTATATACTCAACATGAAATCAATGCTTATTTACCATTTATTATTCACATCCTCTCTGCTTCTTTCCCCACAACAAACTACTGTATGTTAAAGAGAGAAATAACAGCTCCACATTGACAAGAACAATTTAGGCTAAGATTAGTCAAAGCTATTAGCCTACAAAAAAACAGTTCTAAGATTAAGAATGATGTATCACTTGCAATGAATGTATACTTTCTCAATAAAAAGCAAACTAAGTCTATGGCTGTAATCCTTATCTCAGATGTGTGTGTGTAAAGTGATGTGTTAATATAGGATATCATACAAGTGATTTTTAGTAATACTGTTACTATTAAAATAATTATATATAAACACATGTATATATGCAATTATTGCCAACTACTATATAAAATTACACTAATTCTAGATTTTGACATGATTTTAGATGGAACATGACGAAAAACAACAGATCCACATTTATCAAATCTATAAAACAACAAAACAAGTAGGTATTCAATTACTATTAAAAATACAGAAATTGTAGTCTTAGAAAGTTTCAAGTTATGCTCATACATCTTAAATTATTTCTATTACCAGTATAACTAGTTAGTGAAAAGTATGCTGGAATCTACATTATGTATTTTTTACTGTAGCATAAAATTTGAACATATCTTTGTGGATAATGATGTGCAGTGTCAAGTATAAGTCTGAGTGGACAATTTATATGTTTGTTATATAGCTGTACCATCAACTAACGAATAAATTCACTTTTCCCATCAGCTATAATTTTAAAGCATTCTTTTATGCTCCTGTGTTCTCACGAGAGACAACGTATCAGTTAATTAAAAAAGAAAAATAGATAAAAAATTCAGTTATTTATGTCTAAAGGAAGTAAAAAAGAACAGACATACAGATGCAATTTCCCCAGGCTCTATTCTTTCATATTTATGTCAGATGAGAACATATGCAGCATTTTAAAGCCTAATTAAGAAAGCAGCAGACTTTAACTTTAAGAGCAGTTTCAGAAAAATCCATCTCTCTTCCATCTTTATTGATCAATGCTTATTTACCATTTATTATTCACATCCTCTTTGCTTCTTTCCCCACAACAAACTACTGTATGTTAAAGATATTCCCTAGCAACCTGAACTATGGATGGGGAAAAAACAGTTACAATCCCAGAATATTCTGGGTCTGCTAACAGGAGATCATGGGATGAGTATGCTGATGGTGCTCCTCTAGTACCACTTATTACAATGTAAGACTAAGCAATAAAGAAGTAAAGAAGTGAAGGTCAGTATACATCTGCAAGGCCAGGTGACCAAGAAATTTCCAGCATCACTTCAGCAACCACATGCTGCTGTTCAGAAGTTCTGAATATCAAGTCATAAATGTTGAAAACATTATTCATTGTTGCGATTAATAAATTAGCGACGAAGCATACCAGAAGCTTGCTTAGTGTTTTTTAAAGGGTTAGGATTAGGGTTTTTTGGGCTGTGTCACAAACTATTAACATTCTAGTTAGATGATTGCTAAATTTGAATAATAATTTTAAAAAAAGGTAATTTTGAAATATATTCCACCATTTATTCAAAGGATGAAATTCTTCTTACCTTCCACATTTTTACATGGCTAGTCCCAGAAAATTGGAACAGTCCTTCTTTAGTGAGACAGTACTGTGGTATTACATTGCCCTTTTAATTTTATCTGTATTTGGAAGATACTACTATTTATAGCTACATTAATCCTTTAGAATTAAGAAAGAGCTTGTGTCCAAAGCACTGATTTTACCTTATCAGCCTGGCGCATGTAGCAGTAAAGAATTCCTCGCATACATTTTATGGCAGAATGCTCCAGCTCATGGGTCCTTCCCTTGTCATCATCAATGCGCCTGGGTGAGAGAGATAACCCATGAAACAAATTGGAAATGCATTAGGAAAAAAGTTAAAGGTAGTAGTGCTTTTGATAATTAAGTACTTAACTACATTGTTAAACACTATATTATAGTGACACCCATTAATGCTAATATATTTAGAGTCCTCTCAATTATTCCATGCTACAATCCTCATTTTTCAGTTTATGCTGAACCTTAGCACAAAGAATTGAGGGCTACAGATTTGTCTGCAAATTTCTTAGTGTGGGGTTTATTTTTTTTCTATTTCAAAACAAAATGTAAAGGAAATATTTTCCAGCTGTTTTACAAGAGCAAAATATATTCTCTTAGAACTTTTTGGAACACCTTTATGTTCAACTTTTTTTTTAAATATTGCAAAGTACTTGACATTGACAAAATCAAACTGTTACATTTTTTGTTTTGAAGTGCAAACAATAGTGCATTATAATCATTTGGCAACCTCCTGCTACTTATGTCAAAAAACCTTTTTCTTAATATGGCTATGCCATGAATTCAAATAGTTTAAACAATTAAATGCAATATATTACAATAATCTGTGATATAAATAAAAGTTATACAAATAAATGATTTTTTTAAATTAGAAATTCATTTGATATGTGTCTGCATTGCCTTGACCACTTTGTTTACATGTTGTTTCTCTTCCACTGCTTTCTGTCTAATATTTTGGCATTTTTGGTCAGGGATAGTATTTTCCTGTATTTTTTAGAGCACCAAGCACAACAGGGCTCTGATACAAATATGCAAAGCAGTACAACCTGTAAGTATTTACATATTTTATTAATATTCATTATTCATCTTAGTTACCACCATCACTAATTTAACTGTCGCTAGTTTAAAGATTATTGCACTGTATTCAAGTGTGAGCATATTGCCATGGGGAACGAGTCACAACAGTAGCAGTGTATTGTGAGAGAATAAAGTTCTAGGTAGGTGTGCTATAATTCCACTTGCCATAGTGACAACCAATAAATACAGTGGTGTCTTTATGAACCATAGCATGGACTGAAAACATATAATTTGGAGGCTTTTTAAATAGTACCATTACATACACACAGACAGACACACGTACCATACATCTTCATTTACAAAACTTAAGTGAGAAAAAGGCAACCTCCTCCCCAAGACCACAAAAATACACATTGAATAAGTTTTGACTGTTGAAATCATATGGTCTGCAAAAGACATTTATCTAAAACCCTAAGTATAACACAGTAAGGGGATGAGTAGAGTGCTATTAAAGTTCTTAATTCAAGTGCCTCGATTTTTGTTTGCCTCCAAATTTTTGTGTGTGTTTCTTATTTTTCCCATAATGCTCTAAAGAAATGTAGTGTTGATGTAAGTGAACAACAGCACTGTGGAAAACCAAGCTCAGTAACATCAAGGCAAGAACTGTGCTATCTTCCTCATACAGCAACTCCGTTCTGGCTTATAGCACTCATTTCATTCCAGCCCATGACCTCTTGAGAGCAAAGAATACCCAATCACACCAAACTGCTTGTGCAACTAAGAGTGGAAATCTGTTCTCAAAGAGGAAGTGCAACTGCACTAAGGGAAAACCACTTACTACTAGTATTTTTGCCACTTCTCCTTCCCCCAAAGTACAAAATAAATTGCATATATCATGTCTCCAGATAACAGGAAGCAAAGACTTTAAAACACTCCAACTGGATCTGTATCACTCCTTTTCTCACCAGCCTTTTCTGTCAGCTACTGTAAACATGAGACATTCAGCTCTGCCCTCTCAATCATTCCTTTCCAACATCTGTTTCTTCCATCCTTCCAAACATTTAAAAGTTTAAATGACAAGGAATATGTAAGGAATTCCTTCAATACAAATGGATAACATGAGCAACAATCATGGTTTTCAAATCCTGACTCCCTTTTATTTAATATTTTAATGCTCTCCATTATTATATTTATTACTAGTCTTTCATAATATGTTTAAAGCGTAAGAATGAAATTAAACAATTATTTTGTTAAGGGCAGCCATTTTAGGCTGCTAATTAAAATCAAATCCTAAAGTGATACTACATTGGTTAAGAATATTTTGTTTTGATTTGTAGCCACCATGAGTAGATAGGAAATATTTATTAAAAAAATAGGATATGTAAAGGTATGTCTGTAACACGAACTGTTCTGAAAGGGGAAAAAACAGTTCTGAGAGTCAGACAATTTTAAATGAATGTTTCAAGTAAAGCCACAGAGATAGAGATATACAATTTAGAGCAATAAATAATACAGATCAAGGAAGTGTAAAATCTAACACTCACTTTTTATCTACCCAGTAGATCATCTGCATTTGAACAAAAATTCTCTGTATTATAATGAATTGTAATTAGCTCTTCAACTGAACATATAATCACTTTCCCCAGCACAGTTCTATTATCTCCTTACTGTGTGATGCTGGCTTTTAGTAGGGAGTAAATTTTTCATTAATCCCATGTCATTCTTCCCATCTCATAAATACATTACAGTTGAACACACACCACCTTGCCTAGCACTATATGTTAGGAAAAGAATATGGAATACTAAATATGGAGAAGTAATGTTTTAAAAGAACACTATTTGAGCATAAATTGCAGGGAATTACCCATAAATAATTGTGGGAACAACATAGATTTCATAAGTCTTCAAATCATACTATAACTTAACTCCAGGTAAATAATCTCTCTCATTTCCCTTGGTCACTATTCAAATAAATTACGGGTGGGAAGGAAGGGTATAAGGAATAGAAAACCTAAGATTTGGGTAAAATTTGGAAAGGAGTTCATTCAGGCATTGATTATACCCTCTTCCTACCCAAACGTGATACTTATCACGTAATCTTTATCAGATGAACACCTCCAAAGAATTCTAAGTCAATGTGGATGCTAACTTAACTTTCACTATTAAGTGGCAAAGGGTGGAAAGGAAAGCCCAATAACTTTAACTGGAGGCCTGCCTTACAGAAACTTTGGAAAACCTTCTCTTTAGAAACAAATCTGCTTCTATTTTCATTTTTCTCTCTCATCCTTCGGTGTATTATCAGAGACACTTATATGAAGAGAAACTGTGATTTAGAAGATACCTGCAACTGCTATTTTTTCCCCACCATCTCAATCTTTTGTGATTATTATTTATGCTGTAGTAGTGGTCAAAAGCCTCTACCAGGAATGGAGCCCAATTAGGAGATATATTAGAAGCAAAGAAGTTGCTTAGAAATATGTTAAAGAATAAGTACCTGGTAAGAGCCTTCTCATATAATCCATTTAGGTTGCATGCAGAAAAATTTAATAATCACTAGAGTTAGAAACAAGGAATATATCTTTTAAAAAAGGATATCTAAGAGTAATTTTATTCATGAACTTAAGTGTTGACACAAACCTGTAGGAGTAAATTTTCAAAGAGCTGAATAGGACAGGAGCTATACTTCCCCCACTAAAGTCTAACATTGCAAAAATTTCAGGGAAAAAAAGTTACTGCAATCAATATGTGCTGTGAAGACTCTCTATATGGGTTAGTGAAAAAGACAGCTCATAACACGTTCCTGACATTCTGGTAAATGAAATTAAAAAAAAAAAAAAAACTGTTTACAAAATGCTATAGGAATGAAAAAAGGGGTTACAATTGTTAATTATTATGATGTTCACATATAGGCTATACTCCAAACAGAAATTTAGAAATGAAGCTATACTTATAAAAGATAGGGAACTGAAATTTTACAAAGGTATTCAGCCCAAGCCTCATTTAAAAAGTTGCTGCAGAGAAGGTCAAAAGAATAACAAACAACAAAATGCCCAAAATCTTATGAACATGGTCAAACCTATTTAAATGAGAAGTGGGCGAGAGCTGGAGGAGCAGAGTATGGCCATAAAATAATACAACTGAAAAAAAAACATTAAGTCACATCTTACCAAAGATTTATGGATATCAAATTGGAAAGACAGAATTAACTCTAACAAAACTCAGAAATTTTTAGTGGGAAATGATTTCAGTTAATAAAAGTCCCACTCTTGAACTGAAGAACAAATATACTCTAAAAGACAAATTACAGTATATCTAACACATTGTTTTCCTAAATATTTATTTTTGTTGTAGTTTAAACATGGCACTTAATGCAAATGTTTGCACCAAGAAGGAAAAAGTCCTAAGATTAACTATATGAACTGAGTTATTAAAAACCGAGTTGAAATACGACAAAACTATGTGTAACCTCTGCCTGTTCAGAGTGCTGCTCTATCCCCCTGTAGTTGGGGCCAGGCATTCTAGAGAACGATGAGCAAGCTACAGCTGAATCTAACAGACTTGTGTCTTTTAGCTCATGCAGTAGAGGCTCATGCATTAAGCTAAAGAGGTCGTGGGTCTGATCCTGCTGTTGACAGCCCTACATGGTTTGGTGTTACATGTTATCATATGCAACATTATTCCACTAAAAATGATTTCGGCACATAAATCACTTCTAAACAAGATTTATATGCCAATTCAGTAACCAGGCCATCTTAATAGTTAATGAGAAGTAGTTATCTGACAATACAATCTACTATTGGAACCATCACCAAACCTAGTCTACTAGCTCCAGACTGAGTAGTTAGGACATTTTAATACCTTCAGTATTACATTCATAACCTTTCTTAAGTTTACTCAAATCCTTGAACACAGTGTCATGGTCAAAATTACAATAATAATAATACAAAAAATCAGAGCTTTATCAGTGTTTAAGAAAACACACAAAAATAACTATGAAATATTACAGAACAGTGCTACAACTGATTCTGATAAGACATTTGCTCTTTGATAAATAAGGCAAACAAGACAATGGTAACTAATCCTTATCTGGAGAACCTCATCGACTTCAGCACCCAACTTTAGTTTATAAATTCAATTTACTCTTAAACCATTTGTTATGGGGAGATATGCATGCCACCACAGTGAACACTTTTAGAGAAAAAATTACAAGTCATTATAGAAAATTACAGAGTTCCAGATACCATATGCTTTAATCTTGGTCACAAAATTTCTTTCCAAACACCTGCAATCAAAGAGCTGTTGGTGTCTGGAGGCGCAATTTCCAAGCCCACAACATCCTCTTACATCTTTTGGCAATGTTCTCCTTCCGGTAATTTTGCCTTTGGCTCAACAATAGTTTTACCTTGATGGGGAAATACCCAATTAAGCTTCCCTTTCCAGGAAATTAGTATTTTAATATATTTTAAGTGCCTTATTCCCCAGTTAAAATTTCTAGTTTTAAGTAATTATCACCATTTCCCCCCCAAAAGTTAAATGTAAGTATCAAAACAATCCAAAACAAAGCATAAACATACCCAAGCTCTGAGCTATTCTAGCAATTAATTACTCAGCAACAACAAAAACTCAAATGCCTGCCTTTTCCAGTCCATAAATTGGAGGTAATATATATTACTACACTAGGCTTGCAGTAGATGTAAAACTCTCAGACACAGTCATCCTGTAACAAGCCTGTAAGGGAGCAAGGTGGGGTGCAGGTGGGGCTCATCACATCCTTACACACATTGAGATGGCTGATATTAGGGCATGCTTTATCTTAGTATGAAATTGTTTGCTCAAAAGAAAGTCAAAGGTGGTTCCTAAAGATATTATTTTTATTTCTGTGGCCTGGACCAGGGGTGGGCAAACTTTTTGACTCCCGGGGCCACAATGCACCACAGTGTGTTCTAAAATTTGACAGAGGGGCCGGGCTAGGATCGGATGAATGGAGCACCGAGCACCGAACACACTGCACCCTAGCAGCCAGCACATCAGACCAGTCTCCGCTGTGAAATTGACTCGTCCTGGTCAATTTCGGTGGCGGAGCTGCAGAGTGGGGGCTCACACTGGGGGAAGAATTTTTGATCTGGTCCCCTAGTCACTAGGGGAGCCGCGGCTTGCCGCGGCTGAAGAGCCGCTTGCGGCTCCAGGGACGCGGCTCCAGGGACGCGGCTCGCCGCGGCTGAAGAGCCGCATAGCTGCGGCTGAAGAGCCGCATGCGGCTCAGGAGACGCAGTTTGCTGACCCCTGGCCTGGACAAACAGGCAGAGACAACTACTGAAAAACTTGATCAGAGACAAACCCTGCTTCCAAAAGATCCATAGGGCAGGCTCATACAGTACTTTTATAGCTATGGAAGTTCTCACCTGAAGAGAAGAGAGTGTATACTAGCTGGCCAGGAGTCAGGCCAATAAAATTAAGAACTGTGAAGCTGATATGCTTGCCTATAAACCAATAAGGAAGCAGGAAACCCTTGTAATTTGTGTTGGGGAATCAGGGCCAGAGAAGTTTTAAAAAACATGACATCTTCAGCTGAAGAAGTGTTCAAATCCCAAAGGAGATGATAAAGCTAGTAAAACTAGAAATGAAGAATGTCTTTTGCTGAAAGCTTGCTGGTGCCAAAACTAAACAAATTCAGAGCAATAGCGTTTGGTCATATTTCGACACAGTCATTCTTCTCTTTTAGAAATCAATAAAAACACGAGCTAGAAGAGTTGTGGCAATGTGGAACAAGGAAGAGAGATAGCATTTAAATGATGTTGGAGCAGAAAAAGAGTGGACTGAAAAAAAAAAAAGTCAAGTAATGAAAAAACAGTTACTAACCTGTACTGTAACTCTTGTTCTTTGAGCGATTGCTCATGTCCATTCCCCTTCAGGTGATTCATAAGCAGTTGGCTCTCGAGTGGGGAGGATGTTCAGAGTCTACCTAAACAATGACTTAAGAACCACTTGTCCAAACTTGGCATCAATTCTTGAAGAAATGGTTATTAACTCTGTACAGTAATTGAGTTATTTGAGATGTGTGCCCTTATGGGTGCTCCACTCTAGGTGTGCTTGTGTCCCCTGCAACTTTGATTGGAGATTTCTCAGAGAGGCATCCATTCAATCCGTGCATGTGTGCTAGGGATGTAAGTGGCTAAATGTTTAAACAGTATGCAAAGGAATTATTGTTTAGTAATTCATTTAAACGTTGCCCTGGCGGAGTCTGGAAGAATTCAGCAGCACCCACTCTCTGCACAGCATTGCATCTGCCTGCATTTGGGCTGGTGCAGAGGGCTGGCTGCCCAGGCACTGGGCTCAGTGCCTCTCTGCCAAATGAGAGCTGCCAGCTGTGGCTTAGAGGAATCCTCCAATCATCATTCTTTTTTCGTACCAGGAAGTACCTTGAATAAAATTCTTTTCCTTTGCACTGCATGGGAACTGGTTCTACAGCACCCCAAGAGTAGAAAAGAGTCTATTTCTTGATGAAGCAAGCTCTCATGGGACAGGGTGTGAAAAGGGATGGGGAAGGGGAAAGTGAGGGTTTGGTTGGTGCAGTAAAGCAGATGGTGTACCCTGTGGAGATGCTCCAAAGCCCACTTGTCTGTGGTGATCGACTCCCAAGCCCACCGTAAGTGGTAAAGGTGATTGCCGAAGGGAGGTGAATTGGTGCAACTGGTAAGGAAGAGGATGGTAATTCAGACCCGTGATCAGCCCATCAAAATTGCTGCTTGGAGATGGAAGGGTGAGGGGTAGATGATTTCCTTCTCTGGAATTTGTCTCTTTGCAGTTCATGCAACCTCTGGGAGCTCAAAAACTGGGCAAGACAGGACCTCTGAACTGACTAGGAATGGCTAAATTTCTTCCAGGTGCTTAGATCTCAAGAGAACACAAAGTAACCCTGGAGTTCTGTCCATACTATGAACAGTTTAGATCCATCAAAGGAGACATCTTCTACTGTAGTTTGGATCTTTTTTGGAAATCTGGAGAGCTGGAGCCAGGAAGCCCTTCTCACAACTACCACTGTAGAGAGCCAACAAGCAGCAGCATCAAGGGAGGCTTGCAGTGAACTTCTGGCAAGCAGCTGACCTTCCACAATAATTGCCTGGAATTGCTCTCCACACTCCGCTGGTAAACAATCACAGAAGATTTCAGTATGGTGAAATTTATATGATTATATTTTGCTATTAACACCTGGTAGTTAGTGATTCATAAGGAGGCTGATGAATAAAATTTTCTACTAAGTACACACTTAGAATCTTTGTCATGGTGTGTGGATTTAGCATGGTGCTGCCTTTCATGTTCATTAACTGCGTCAACCACCAAATCATAAAGAGAGGGATGAGAAAATAAAAACTGAGTCTTTTGCTGAAACATAATATTTCTTTTCTACTTACATGCAAGAGAGTGGATTAGTAGCTGAGATCACCACTGATCTTTGCAGGGTAAAGAATAATAAAAACAGATATAGATGCAGAACTAATAAATAGTCATTTTTTCAGGTGGAACAAAATAGTCCAAAGCACAATGGATGAAATCCAGGACTTGAAAAAACCCTTCTGCTCTGACCATAAAGAAACCTAACTAAATTTCAACAAATAAGTATCTAGTACATGGCTTTCTACCATTCCACAGAATGTTTTGTACCTTTCCTAAACCCTTCACCTCTTCTAAGATGGCCTGGAACACCTGCCTGGCATCTTCTGGCAATGGTGGTAGTTCCTGAAACCTTCAGCACATTGTCTGGCAAGCAAGACTTGCTGGTAAAACAGAAAATTGCAAGCCATCCATGGAATAACTCTTTCTAACAAAACAGTCTAGTCTCTTTTCATCTTTGTCATTTGCGATAGACTCACTCCTGACCATTCCTGACTCATTCATTTCATTCAGTGCTGAAACTTCTAAAGAACCTGGTGAAGTGTTTGTGTAAAAATGTTCATAATCCTGAAAAAGGACATAGTACCTTCTCTTGGTACTCTTACATTCAGAGGCAGAGAGAATGGCATTTGCCACAAAACATTCATGGGCTCTTGAATGGCTTCGTTTATAGGCAGGGTAGGTCCTGCTGAACTCAGTACCCAGGAAACTCTCCTGAACGACCTCAATCTGAATATTGAGAGAGAAAATTCTCTCTTTTCTTTTTTTTTTTTAAAAGCAACTCCTAATAATCCATTATCATTCTAGACACATGAAGAATCCGCAGACACCACAGCCTCATCAGATAAGGAAGATGAGGAGTGCAAAATGGATTGAGATTGAGCCTCCTGTATTAAAGGGGATCAAGGTTCTGACATCTGAAGCTGGTCTTGAGGTTCCTGTTTGATATCAGTGATAACAACCCGAGCAGCCTCATGTGAACTAGCCCAGCATCCACTTGGTGATCTAAATTCTCTGCTCCCAAAGGAATAGTACAACCCAGTTTACTAATTTAATAGTAAATTTAGAATTAATAGTAGTTTAATTCAGGATCACCACTCCACTTAACACACAGCATTTAGATACATTTATAATAAAAACATGAATAAGTTTATTATTAAAGAAGAGAGATTCAAATGATAGTAAGAAAGAATATTGGAAATAAATGGTTACATATTAAAAAAACCCATTACACGCTTTCTAGAGCCTAAACTTGAGTCACAATCTCCTGCCTTCTAAACAGTAGCCTACCCCAAGTACTTTTCCCCAGCGTTTTCAACCAAGATGGCGTGATTTTATGAAATCAAGCCTGTTGGCAATGTGTCTTCACAGACTGAAGGATGCAATAGCACCTCTCTGCATCCCAGATATATCAAACCAAATATTTGATCTTCATCTGAAAACAGGGTTCACTTCTCCCTGCTGCTGTTTACTGCCTCTTAATTTCTTTCTGACGTCATTGCACGCTCTTCATTAGTATTTGACTCAGTATGCTAATAGAATTCTATGGTAAGACACACAGTATACCAGAGAGATAAATCACCTTGCCAGTCAACTTTCTCTGAAGGCATGCT
>ML675631.1:9803667-10073155 GCA_007922155.1 Mesoclemmys tuberculata
ATGCTACCTTTGAGTGACCTGCCTTTAACTGCAAGGCCTACAGAACATACTTTTCAGTATGTTTATATTACATATATATTTAACTCCTCGCATATTTTCCATATATACATCTCACAATGATGAGGACCAGTGTGACACAGGCTTTCGTTAACAGACTTGACATCACATTCTTTTAGTGAATTCAGTGGATGTGTGTACCCCTGTGCCCTCTCTCAGTTGGCATCACGAGGATGCTGGGTCACAAATAAATTAGGATTAACAATAAATAAATGAACACCCCAAAAACTGCACACACTGAACTATATGTAAAAACATTTCAACTCTGACATAAAAACTCATGAAAATATTAAAAATTGAGCAACAAAATCTTTTGTTATAGATTAGGTTTTACTCCCCAAACATCTCGGAAGTCTACAGAATTCCCTTCAAAAATTGATGAGCATACAAATGCCACATGGAATAACCAAATGAGGTTTAACAGAGGCTTAAGACATTAGAAAGCTAATTTAAAAATAGCAATAGCTATGCTCTATTAAAGATAACATTGTGAGTTTTTTAGCTCTCTCAAAATGCATTAGATACTGACTGATTAATTTTGCAATGTTAAAAAGGCTGTTGAGTCACATCAGGATGAATAAAGTGGGGGTAAAAGAATTGATAATGGTCCCTGGAACTGTTAGAACTGAGATTTTTTTTTTTTTTTTTTTTGTAGTCAAGGCCCAATTCCTACAATAAAATATTAATAATTAGAAGAGCAACACTGTGGGACAAAACTGCTCTCAATTAACAGTAGGTTAAATTCACAGTAACTCCATTAGTGAAAGTGAAATCACTCCAGATTTACAACAGTGTATAACACAGCAGAATGTGATGCTACTTCTAGAACACAAGGACTATATATTCTAAGGACTAACATCAGAACTATCAGAGAGCCAAACCGACAGTTTTAGGGCTAAATGTTTTAACCATTATATATGGATAACTCATTAGAATACGAAATCTTTAGAGATTAAAACTGACTAAGAATGACTATCCATTTAATAAATGAAAAAGAGTATTTACAGAGTATTGTGCATAGTAAATGTGCTTCAAAATTCAAAGTCATCAGTTATTATATTAACACCACCCCATAATGAATCCTTATATCAACTGTTAATCATTTATAATTTCAACAATGCCATCGTATTTAATTATGCAGTGTGAAAGGACCATACTTAATATTTACTTTACATTTTCTTGTGATAGTCATTTTTCTCAACTTGCATTTTATTCATTTATTTAACTTTACCTTTAACTCCCACATTTTAGAGCTCAGTGACCAAGGTTAGTATCCAAACATCTACGTAATAAAGAACAAATTTTTTCAATTTGAAAGTGTGGTAAAGCTACTGTTATCTATTCTCTAGGGCAGTGGCTCTCAACTTTATAGACTACTTTATCCTTTTCAGTCTGATTTGTCTTGCGTACATTCAAGTCTCACCTCACTTAAACTGCTTGCTTTCAAAATCAGACATAAAAACACAAGTGTCACAGCACACTATTACTGAAAATTTGCTTACTTTCTAATTTTACCATATAATTATAAAATAAATGAATTGGAACATAAATAGTGTACTTACATTTCAGTTTATAATATAGAGAGCAGTTTAAACAAGTCATCGTCTGTATGAAATTTAGTTTGTACTGACTTCGCTTGTGCTTTTTACATAGCCTGTTGTAAAACTAGGCAAATATGAAGATGAACTGATGTACCTCCAGAAGACCTCGGCAAACCCCTGGTTTAGAACCACGACTCTAGAGTCTAGGACAACACTTGAAATTATTTCCCAAAGATTTAATTTAGAAGGGTAGGAAGGCAGAGTTTGTTTTGACTAACTAGGTCAACATTACTTTAACTGTTCCTACCTATTAAAATGATTTTGTAATTTCTTTATTTGTAATAATTAGATTTTTCTAAAAAAAGTTTTAATATATATATAGAGAGAGAGAGAGAGAGAGAGAGAGTTATGTAAGGAGACATCTTTGCCATAGGGTTGTTTAATGCAGAAGTAGTTATTCACTTAACATACATAGGAACAACCAGTAATAAACCACACAACCCCTCTGTAATCACTAAATGCCCTGGACACCTATCACATCAGTTATTTATTAAATTGACACATCTTAAACTCATTTCCTTTCATAACCCACCAGATTTCAGATGCACCCCAATTCACCTAATATGGTAGTGAGAGAAAAATTCCTTCCCAGTTCCAAAATAAAGAGGTGACTAGCTAAACATCCACAGCAGATCATGGGGGGGGGGGACTCATTCCTATGCTGATCCCATGGGTTGTAGTGTGGGTATTGCTTACACAATTACTGCAAATGTGGACTTCTCCAGAACTGCCCAGGGCATCAATAACCTCTGTCCCTGAATGGTAAGAGAGGAAGCTGCCATTCCTCCCAGCTTCATTCAGCTGAAGTTTCCCCTTTCCACCCTATGCACTCACCCGGCAGCCCAACTGCAGAAGGGCCACTTACAGGAGTTACAACCTCTCTACCCGTCAACCAAAGGCCCACTGCATTCAAGCTGCAGTGAGTACTTTCTCCTAGAGTCTGAAACAGTGAGTTCATCAACTTTACAAACAAACTGAAGACCCAGGAAGCTAGTAGTGTTGGATGCATTATCCACATCTTTAATATCTGATTCACAGAAGAATAATTAGCACAAGATAAAGAGGAAACAGCTTAATTGTGTGGCTACTATTGCAGCTGTTCTAAGATATCATATATGGTGCAGAAGGGGAGGAGAAGACATTTTTAAAATGTTAAAATGTTGCCTTCTTACTCAACAGATCTAATCCCCAAGTGTATTCAGACTCATGTATGCGGACAAGCATAAATTTACTACTTTTTATTCCAATTAGCCTTGTAAAACAGCAACCAGAATTAATTCAAGTTTCAAATATTCGGTCACATTCTGCCTTTAGGTAGAAATATGCAATACCAAGCACACTGTGGAGTTACACAGGTGTAACTGAAGACAAAAATCTGACCTGCAAAATTTATCAGTGCTGATGCTTAAGAAGGAAAGAACCCCATTTATCTTCCAGGTGTCAGGCTGCATTAGGACTGATAGATAGAAAAAAATCGAGTTACATTGATAAAATCTAATCTGGAGTCAATGAGACAAAGGTGGAGCCTTATCTAATTTCCTAAATTCACTTTTCAGATTACAACTGCACTTTAATTTTATCTTTAAAAGTGATAGGGAGGAAATGGATTCATCCTGCAGAAATTCATGTTTTGCTTCAACACCATATCACTTTAAAAATATCTACATTTTCTCTTAAAGGTTCACCCCACCGCCCCCTTTAAGATAATGGCTTGTTTACATTTTAAAAATTTTGCCATTTTTACAATACTGTTATAGTTACAATGGCAAAAACTCATTAATGTGGACACATTTATATAGATAAATAAAAAGCAGTTCAACTGTTAGAGCTCCTTCTGTTTCCATGAACCAAAATAAGCTATACCAGTAAAAGGCAAATTTATATTGTAAAACTGTTTGTATGCTAAAGTTTATATCAGCAAAAATATGATGGCAAAAATCATACTATTTACTGCCAGTGTCATGCTAATAAAAGGTGCAGACTAGTCCTAAGAAATAATATCTTAAGCTATGAAAACAAGGCTGCAAAGACGACATCCTTTGTCATCTAAGCAGATTTACCCTTCATGTATGTCTACACTAGAGTTTTGTATCTCAGGTCAATAGAATGACAATTAATTAGAGGTAATTAACCCTTTCAGACATTTGTGGTTTACCTTAATCTTAACACCACTAACACCGGTAACCCGAAACAAATATTTCTCAAGTGTCTAGACTACCCCTACAATAGTGCTGGCAATTAACTGAGTTAAGAAACTGTATAAACAAGCCCAAATTTTTTTGTGGGGGTGCGGGAAGACAGGATGCATGGGAGAGACCACTTCACACTCCACACTTTAACAAAGTGAGTCCTTTATGGCTGGATTACTAGGATACACTTTAGCTTCTTTCCAGACAAGAATCATTCTCTTTACTTCTCAAATCTCAGTTTGTCTTCCAAGATTCAATCTAATTGCTTCCTGCTGCCACCACTCTCAAGGCTCTTGCTATCTTTATTTATCATCACATGTTCCACTCACTCAGGGAGTAGTACTTCCGTCAATACTGTTCACTACAATTTTTGACACCATGCCTTAATCATACTGCTTCAGAATACAGGTGCCAGTGAAAATTTAAAAGAGGCGCTTACATGAAGATAAAACATTTCAAAAGGTTATGTTTAAAAAAATCAGTTTTCTAACTGATTAAAGTCAAGTGACACTGTAATTAAAGTGGCAACATGCACATTTATACTGTGTTTCTTATACCCTTTTCATTTCCATAGGTTTACAAAAATATTTTTGATAAATGATCTTTTGCACTTAGATACTTCTCAGATTTTCAACACCATAAAATCCAAGAATGGGATAGTTATTAATTTAACAGGCTTTACAATCAGAAGAAAATCAGTTTACCTGTATGCAAGTGCTAACGCCCAAGCACATGCAGCACAGTAAAGACTGTCTTGCACCTTTGCCTTTTGGTTGTCACCAAACGTTTTTGTGGGAAAGAGACCAGTAGTTGGACTTTGATAGAGCAACACTGTAGCCTTGACTGCAAAGAAAAACAAATCTTTTTAGGATTTCAATTTCAAACCTAAATTAATCTTAAGGAAGATAAAATGAAGGTCAAGAATAAAATGCAAACAACCTATAAGAGAACTACACAACGGAAATAAAAAGAAGAAAAAACAAAAACAAATCAAAGGTCCAAGAATGAATTATTTTTTTTTCCCTGAGCACGCATATCATGGCTTTTACCAATCTCTCCTACATTATTTCTTCAAAATCAGTATTCAAGCACCTTTTATGATTAAAAATTAGTTTATAGCTGTATCACAACTTATTTAGATTAGAAGCATCTCAATGCAAGCAACTCCAATAACCTGCATTTGCTTGCATGAGTACTTCATTTTTTTAAAATGTAAATAAAAGTCTACAGAATTTTGATTTGCCCCCAAAAGATTTCAAAGACAGACCGAGTTTAAACAACCTCTTTTGCCCCTTGACAATCAAATAGTGTACCCCAGACATTCAAGGATAACTTCTTGTTCCCATCACCATATCTATGTGCAGCTGCAAGCATACAGTATCTGTATACAGATGTTGTTTTCGCCGACCCCAATTATCATGGTAAGAATGGCATGTAATTAAGGGTGGAAACCCAATGTAGTTATTAGCATATATCATAATGAGAGAGATAATTAGGTAAAGGCTGTTTATAGAAGGATATAAGAAGTCACAACTTAGACAAAGGGGGGCGCTCCATCAACACCTGACTCCACGGGAAGTGTTGCTGGTTGGAACAAAGGCCACTGACTCCCTGGCAGGGCCCCTGAAGAAAGCCATTCCTGTATTCAGCCTTCTGAG
Source organism: Mesoclemmys tuberculata (assembly GCA_007922155.1). Classification (NCBI taxonomy): domain Eukaryota; kingdom Metazoa; phylum Chordata; order Testudines; family Chelidae; genus Mesoclemmys; species Mesoclemmys tuberculata. The sequence continues at coordinate 9,809,173 of ML675631.1, forward strand.
TGACTGCTTAGCTCGCTAGGCTTAGTGAGTATGATATACTGTAGTTAACTTCAGGCTTTGTATTTAATTAGTATGTTTATAGACAAACTTGCACATTAAACTTTCTTCATCTGCAAATCAGGCGTATCGTGTCTCACTGGTATCCATACTGATCACAAAGTGTCCAGTATCAACAAGGTGTAAAACTTTAGCTTCATGCAGTACAAAAAACCTATCAACAGTTGAAGCTAAACACTACAAGATTCACAAAATAAAGTGCTTCGCTTTTATCCATAAAAGTAAAATAACAGAGTATTTGCAACTACTTAACTCACCCTAACATTTCTGGGTACTGCAACACATACAAAGTACGTCAGAATGTTATTTTCAAGCTTCAAAAAGGGATTTAGAAAAAAGTAATAGTAATATTTAGTGGTTTAATATTTAATCCAGTTGCACTGTCAAGATTAAAACATCTTGTGAATAATTAAAAGATTCAAAATCTGATTTAATTTCTTTGATCATGGCACTTCTAAAATAACCTATTCTTTAACAAAACAAAACAAAAACACACAAAAGGTCCTTTTCCAGATTGTGCTACCACATATCTCAATATAAACCAGCCTCTCTAAATTACTGTCTGTCAGAAATTACTCAAATTTTAGATTAATTTTAGTTTTAGGTTTAAAAATTAGTAGTATGCTGCATAACATCCTTCAGTGACTTAGCACATTTGACAATCATTTTGCTAGAAGTGAAATAGTCAATACAGCTCTTGTTAGAATTGATTAAATTCAGTAATACATTTTCAACTGAAACAGAAGATGGGCTGCAGTACGAGTAGAGCCTGAAGAAGATGAATGGTTAAGCAACAGACAGATTTGCCACTGCCGACTGTTAAAAACAAACTGAACTATCATCCACTTCATAGGAAAAACAAAAAGCAATGAACCCACAAACAATAACATGTGGACAGATGAAGCATGAACCAGAAATTCTGTTTCAAGGTGTTTCACATAGTTTAACAGAGCATCTTACCTCCTTTTTTAGGCTGACGTATCTTCTATTTTTTTTTATTGTGCTGTACCAATGAATGATTAAATTTAAACCTTCAGCAGTGAATTGCATAACCATTACAAACAAACAGGCATTTTTATAGTCATTTCTTGATAACATTACACCTTTAAGTAAACAATATGTCTGTGGTAACAGCTGATCACATATTTAAATTAAGAGAGAGCAATAATTCAGTTTAAAAGAGACTGGAGAATAGACACATTCAAGTATTCCAGTATTTAAATAAACTGATCTATGTCACTTACATTAGGAAAATACAATAAGAATATTCATTTTAATATCTAATGGCACCATTATACCCAGTACTACAGCAAAACAACTAGAGTTAGGGTATGACATGTCATGGTGGAAGTAAGATTGCTAAATCAAGGGGATATACCTGCACTAGCTCTCAGCAAGCTAGCATGCCAAAACCAGAATGTAGCCATAGTTTCACTAGCAGCAGGATGTGCTAACTGCCCTGAGTACTTGGCTAGGATTTCATATTTACATTAAAATAGAAGATTTAAGAAACTTTTTGATGTTCTTAGAATAAATTTGTATTCAAAATGAATTCAACAGTTAACAAAAAGCTATAACATTGTTTATTTTACAAGCACAAGTTCAACACTGATGTGCAGAGTGGACTGACTTAAATCAAAACAATTTAAACCACTAATTTTAATCATGACAAATACGCAAGCAGGAAATCTTGATTTAAGTCATCAATTTTAATCTTGTTTCACATTTGTACATCTGATTATTTTTCCTAAAGAAAGGCTGATTTCTCTTTGGTTGGCAATTGTTAAAATATGTTGATTTCTAATTTAATATGACCTTTACATTACATTTCTTTTTGCTAATTGCGATGATAAACTATACCTATACACATTTATTTATGCAACTAGAAAGCTTAACTTACATTTATTCAGCATTTTAATTTTTACTTTAGTATGCTAAGTGAGATTCATTTCTCATTTACTAGATAAGAATTAATATTTTTACTTCTGATTTGCATCAAGCTCTGTCTGGATGAAAATTCAAATTAATTTACAAATGTACAAAAAAGCATTTAATATTTGTATTAGTTAAGTAAAACTACCTTGAGTGTGCTGGATACCTAAGAAAAAAAACATCAAGAAGTTTGTCAAAACATGTTTTGCTTTTCAAACTGATTTATTAAACAAAAACTATTATCTCTAGTTAGTGAATTGAAGTGATTGTTTTGGCTGAACATATCCTTCAAGACTTTAGAACTAGTAGATCTCATTTTCATTTATAGATTGAAAAGAAAAACTAAACTTTCCTGCTTTTTGAACTCCAAACTAGTTTCTCAAATTTGAATGAACTAGTCCGTCAATAGAACTAGTTGAATTGAAAGAACACAATATTTTCTCTGCACAGGGAGAAGAAGCTACTGTTGTCAAAAACTGCTTTAGCACTCAAACACTCTAATTCTAGGTACTTGGCCAAAATTCATTTAGTTCAGTGGAATGACTTTATTTAAAGGTTTGGCAGAACACATACTGTTTAATATTATTATTTTATTTAAATTATTTTTATAGATTACAGTAAGATTAGGCCCCACCCTACACTGTCAATTTCAAATTTAATTTTAAGTACGGTAATTTAGTTTTTTAAATAAACCTGTAATTTAAATAGTTACAATTAAAAAATCATTTTTTAAATTTTAAAGAAGTGATTTTTATCCACTGTGGTGATGTGGTGCGCAGAACCTTTTGTACCCTATCCTATGCTGTCTTAAGGGGAAGACCCCAAACAAACAAGAGAATGATGTGCAAGTTTGTAGGGTCAAGGGGTTTCAAATCGGAATATCAGAGTTCTTGGGAGTGCCATCCTGAACTGCAGAAAAGTGGAGGAAGTCCTAACAATTTTAGTTGCATCTTGGTCGCAAATGCCCTGTTTATATAATTTGCTTTTGTGTTTAAAGTCTAGAGCTGCATGAAGGGAAATGGCCAGGGACTTCAGCCGTTTTATTTTGGCATAGAAAATCTGTAAACAAACCTGAATCCTCAAAGAGCGTTTCCTAGTCATAACTTGGAACTCTGAGTTTCTGTCAAGCTGCATAAACCTGGGGCCTCTCACAAGGTGTTCAAATGCTCCTTGATAGCCTTTTCTCTGTTTCAAATTTCTCCACCCACCATTTGAAGACCATAACCTTTCATAACGGCCCATCATTTTCACTATTGCTTAGTACATAGTTTGAACTTTCATTCAGTCCAAAAGAACACTCATCACTACCAAAGGAAACTTATAGAAGTGATATGTCTCAAGTGTTACTCTCTTAGAGGCTGATTGAATTTTTTAAAAAAAGTCATAACAAAAATAGCCTTTAAAAATAAACCAAACAGCAAACATTTTCCAGGCCACTAATAAAAAGCAATAACCTATCCTAATCTAGAGGCTTTAAAATTTTACATTGACCAGAGCAACAGCTGTGACTTGTGCTAGAAAGTATTAATTTTGCACCCCCCAAAATCAGGAATTATTTTAAATTAAATCTTCAGGCGTTTGCAAGTTTTTCAACCTATTTTTATACTGTTGACTCAGAGAAGAAAATGAAGTAAGACACAAAATGAATTCAGATTTAATGACAGATCTAGTTTTAATTATTAAATTTATTTTAACACAACTTAATCCAAAACTTTGAAACTTCTACTATAGTAGAAATATTTGTTCTTTTTATAGAATACAGGACAGCAACTGAGAAATCCAAAATTCTGTTTTATGGTACTTCCATCTTTTGTGCCAGTCTGTATCCCTACATTCACCCTTTTTACAAGACTATGAATTTTGTATAAAGTATGCCTTGTCTGGTATCAGTTGAAAACTTAATTTGCTGATCATTATTGTCCTGGTACAATATGTGTGGAAACATTGTATGTAAAGTTATAAAATTCTACTGGAAGACATTGCTGAGACATGTTACAAGTTTAGAAAAGCAAGCATAAACCAGTTCCTCAGAGAAAAAAAGGCAAACTGAAGCCACAGCTAAGTGTCAATAAATCAAATGGACTATCACTTATTTAAGTGGACATTCTTTGGCAGGAAAAAGGGTGAGAGTGAAAAATCTATATTTTGGCAAAGAAACAGAGATGGAGGTTCCACTCACCCACCTCCCCCCAAGACATGCGGTCTCCTGAACCTCAGCTGGAGATGACTTTCAAAGAGAAAGAGATCTATAAGAAAGGGGAACAGACGCCCCAAATAATCACTCCCTTTATCTCTACTCATGGCATAGCAATACTTGAAGGACAAAGGAAGCATCACTGGACTGGGGATGGATGGTGGCAGAAAAGAATTCAGCCAGTAAGACTATTAAAATATTTGGTGAGAGACTGTTGCTTTGAAATCACTTTGCTTGTTAAGTTAGGCATTAGTTGCATTTTACCTCTTCTTTTTGGAACCACTTCTGACTTTTATGCTCATTATTTGTAATCACTTAAAACCTATCTTTCTATAGTTAATAAACTCATTTTATTGTTTTATCTAAACCAGTGTGCTTGGACCTAAGTGTTTAGGAAACTCCATTTGAGATAACAGGATTTATGCCTATCATTTTCTATTAATAAAATGGCCAACTTTATATGAGCTTTTATTATCCAGAAGAGGACTGGGCAGTACAAGATGCATATTTCTGGGGGAAAGTTTGGGACTGGGAATTTGCTGGTGTTGCTCTGGAGTGCAGTTTAAGAGTGCCTGGCCGAAGCACTCTTGCAGTTCAGCTGAGAGTAATTTACATGCTAGAGGCTATGTGTAAGAGCAAACCAGAAGTGGCTGCTCTCACAGTGAAGCAGTATAAAAGGCACCCTAGGTTGGAAATATGAGAAGACACAGCTGTTCAACAGTCCAGATTATACCCGGGGTAACATCACAATATTTAATGTACAAAAGTGATAGGGTCTGCACTGATGAAAGTTACAGATTATATATATATATATTGGCCCCTTCATCAGGCTAAAAGACTAGCTCAAGAGCTAATATCAACTCAGTGAGGTGATTTTTAATTTAATATGCATAATAATAGAATCCAGCTCCTACAAGACTAACATGATTAAACAGGAAACACCTGTTTCTATCTTTATGTGACAACTGAATTCAGCCACTTTGCTGAAAAGAAGTTGCCCATTTTATGTAGTCATTTTTAGACTACATTCAATAAAAATCTACATGACCTATTGGGTATGGCAATTGATCAGCAGCAGTTTGATTTGAAAGAAAGTCAGAGAAAGGTCATGAGTTTTCAAATGGTGTACAGGACATTCGAATTAATTCACTGTACAATTTTTTTTTTCAACTGGCATTCAGACTGATAAGCATTTTGTAAGGATTATACCTCCTGTCATTTTCGTGACAGTTGAGGAAGTTTAGCAAGTTACATTCCAAACATTTTTTCATTACTACAAAGAGTTCTCTTACTTTACTTACCAATTCTGTAATAATGATCCAATTTATCCCACAGACTTTCTCCATCTGGCCTTGGAAGGTTAATGCTTTTAAGTGGTTCATAAACAGACCCTAAAGAAAGAAATCACAAAATATTAATCAAAACTAAGGCAATCGGTATAAAAATTATTTACATAAATTATCATGGGAATATTGTTTTAAAAATGCTCTTAACATGCTTCTTCATGCATTAATATTTAAGACACAAAAACACCACTTTATTCAGTTTCAATTCACTTTAAAAACTAGTTTTACTTCTTCTGTAATCCAGTTGTTTTTACATGATTGTCCAATACTAAACCCACTAGTGCTGTCAAGCTCAGAGGCTGTAACCACAATCAGGCTTTCACACCACTTCTTTACCAACAACAGCCACTTTCTATTTGTCTCCAGGGTAAAAGCCACAATTCAACTACTGGAAATCTCAACTTGTTACTACATGAGCTGTACAATTCCATTCAGAAAAAGCTTTAAGTTGCTCTATGCTTATGGGAGCTACGGAATTTAAATCCAGGCATTTAGAAGAAGAGATGGAAGAATAAGAGTTTTATACATGGTAACAGGTATTCTTCCAAACTAATTTACCTATTAATTTAAGACAAGCTCAGCATTAAAAACATTTTAAGAAATTGCACACCAGTGTAACTTTGCACATTTACACCACAGTTAAACTACTTCATGAGTGACCACTTTGTAAAGTCAGAGGCACTGAGGTGCCTTCCTTCAAGAGACAGCTAAAAACTTAAGCACTATATGCTTAAGTTACCAGTAGACCATAAACAGCCAAATGATTATTAATTTCCTCATGCATCAGTTTAATTTTACAGTGAAGAGTTCTTCAGGGAAGCTTCTGTGTATCCATGACATTTTTAACTTCATAACCAAGAAGAACTATATGTGGCATGTTTTGCATCTAGTAAAGAATTCAGAACTCACTGAGGTTAACAACTGTAAGCTTATGGAACCGGGGGCAGGGAACAGTTTTGGAGAAAAGGTACGGTCCTCTATGCAGAAATCCAAAAAAGACACATTGATACCCACCACTTGGAAGTGTTGTGTCAGAAGATAAATTCACCTGATCCTGACTGGGGCATCTAGGAACTACCACATTTTAATCTATATCCATATGACAGACATGAGGTTGACTTAAGTTTACATGTCATTAGGGAGTATTTCTTGCATCCCTCCCACCTCAAAAATAATTCAATTTTTCCTTCCTACACTCAGCATTATAGGTTTCATTATCTCTCTCTTTAAAATGACACAAACTAGTGATCATGGTGAAAGGCTTGATAGCTGCTACTACTGAAATGTACACTTTCCAAATCTCCAAACTCCACATAACTGCAGGATTTGCACCTGTGAAAGTAGGGTACAATTTTTCTATGACAGGATTCCTGTGACACCTTTCTGTACATGGATGTATGATGGAGAACACACTACCACTGATGAGTTTTTAATTTGGTAACACCTAGAGCTATTATGTGAGGGGATTCATATTGTTAAAGTTTTACTCAGAAGCACAGTATACTTAAGTGACAAATTGAAATACAAAAGGATTACAAGGTAGCAAACCTAATTTAGTTTTGTTAGTCTTTACTGCCCTCATAGATAAACTATGGCTCTATTATTTAAAGAAAAAATATTTTTAATATGTAACTAGATAATTCTGTTTCTTAGTGAGGTTTTTAAATCAATAATCTAGATATTATGTTTCTTCATCAGTCTCAGAACGTTATTCAGTAATTTGCCAACAATCAGTTACAGAAGAAAAAAAAATGTGCGCCTCTAATGAAAAAGAGGCATTTAGAAGAATAGTTCACCCATTATCAGCCAGGACAAACAATGTGAATGTTCAAATGGTAAGGAATACTTTTCTCTATCTACCGTGAGAAGTAATATATAAAATAAAGTTTAGCTACTTTTGCCATTTGGCACAGCTGCCTGGCAGCCATTTTCCTGAAAAGGGATACTCTGATGGTACTCTACCCTATTAGTTTCTAGTTTATTTTAAATAAATAAATTATTTTAAACCAGCAATTCTCAAACTGTGAGTTGCAACCCCACTTTAATATGGTTGCCAGGATCGGCGTTACTATCGCTGGAGCCTGGGGCTGAAGCCCAAGACCTCCCACCCAGGGTGGCAGGGCCTGGGCTGCAGCTTCAACACAACACCACCCCTCTGCCAGGGGCAGTGGGCTGTGGAGCTCAGGCTTTGACTTCAGCCCCATGCAAGATAGAATGTGAAAAGCACTGGTTGAAACAAATTAAAGGAAGAACTTCCAAGACTTTAACATGAAAATCACTCCACCTAGAATGTGACTACTCAAATCTCACAAGATAAGGAAGGATCAGTTCTGATCAATACTTAAATGGGAATACCTCTGCAACAAAGAAACCCCAGGCTGCTGCAGAAAGATGTACTTTCCATTACATCTATTATCGAATACCGGGACCAAACTATTTCAATTGGAACCAGTCATATTACAATCAGCTTTTCTTTCTTTCCACTTTAAGATGAGATGGATTACAGCTTTTAACAGTAACTGTGGCTCTTGCGTTAGTGTACATCAAGAAGGCTTCCAATCATCGGGCAACCTATCGGCTTCTCTTCCTAAGTTACTCTGTTGAAACCTTGCTCTTCAAGAAAGCCTTTTGTCAGGAGTAAGAACCTGCAGCTAGCTTTCTTACCTGCTAGCTGAAAACCTAAGCAGTCTAACGAGTGCAGCTGGGCCCTGTTGAGCCACCTGACTGGCCAAATCATTCAACTGACTGAAGGGATCAGCAGACCTGCCCTTTAGATTAGCAGTAGGGCACTAGCTGCTCAAAGCATTTACCACTAGCTGCAATAACTCTTGTGCCTGCTTGTTTCCAGCCTTGCTTCAGCCTCAGTAATGAAGCTCTGACTCACAGCTCCAGTTCCTGACTTTGGCTCTGACCCTCAGCTGTTGCATCTGGCCTCTGACTCCAGTTATGACTAGCAGCTCAGGTTTTTGGCTGCTCGACTTCTGCTCCAATTACTAGCCCTGGCTACGCACATCCCTGTCAAGTGACACCTTTCCATCTTAAACCCCAACCATGTCCCTCCTCCAAAAAAACCAAAAACAAAAAAATCAAACCTTACCCTAACCAGAGTTCTCTCTTCAAAAAGGGACAAGTGCCAGAGACTCCATGAAGTCTGCTACAACTTCACAACTGCTATTGAGTTTAGGTGGAAGGCACTCAGACACTACTATGACGGGAGGTAGTATAAAGCCCTAAAATAGATATAGCATCCTAGAATGCCTGAGACTTGCCCCGACAGCTGAAGCTTGAGAACAAAGTTTTAAAAGAAGCAGCCCACTTTTCACAGTATATTTCATCCATAAAGATAATATTGGGATAGTACTGCGAAGAATTCTTTTTTGTAAAGCTATTTGAATTAGCTTTTCATCATTTGCTAAATAAATATTTCAGTAATAAGCAGCAGCAAATTACCATGCAAAACTGCAAACCAACTTCAACTACTAACCCTGGATAACAAGTTGCAATTACTAACTCAGGAGAACACTCTCTCTTTTACTGGGGGGGAAGAGGGGGAAATTGAGTTAAATTCTTTTCAGAGTTTAGAGGAACCAGTTTTAAAAAAAATCTACACAATTTGTTTTAAAAAGGACCAAACTTTTAAACTTGCCTTTTGTAACAAATAATTTTTTGTGTGAGTATGCATATAATGTCTTTGTAATGAAATGTTGAGGAAAACATGCAATATATTTTTCCAGTATCCCATTAAAAACTAAGCATAATCCAAGTAAAAATAAGAGAAACAGAATTGCCCTTGGAAGCAATTCTAGTTTTTGGAGTTTGGAAGACTTACAATATACAATATTTTTCAAATATAAATGTCCATTGTACTATTTCAAGAAATTAAGGTAACTCTTGCCAATGATCCCTTGTTTCACTGGTGTTAAAACCTTTGAGGTCCTCTATTACCCCCTTTACAAGACAGAGAAACCAACTCCAAACATTTTTCTTTTACTATATATTGTGTCTCTATCTTCTGAAATAAAAGAAACAGTTTATGTAATTCACTGTACCTGGATTTTATCATTGGATTTCAGAACCTGATGTAACTAATGACACGTAACACTGTAGAAGCACTGAACAATCAAGTATAGATTCAGTAGCTTATTCTCAAAACTCATTAACATAAATGTAGGTGTTTGTCACACAAGTCTTCAAAATGGGACAAACCAAACAGGAAACTGCTCTGGATACTCAAATCTCAATATTCTGTGCTGCCATTGCTTGTCCTGATACTTCAGGACATCAGCTTTTAACTGGCACAAATCTGTTTAGTTTTTGTAATTACCCGTAGGAAATGTTGAGTAGCTACACAAATTAACAAGGTAGGAAGAGAAATTCTCAGCAGAAGCAAAAACTCAAACATCTCATTTAACACTGAAGGGAGAGAGAAAGAAAAGTACAACAATAGTGTAAATAGCTCCTTTGTTGAGATCCTTGCAGTGGACAGCTTTCAGATGCAACCTGGCTAAGACTCACCAGTGAAAATTTGTGCTATCAGTACAATATCTAGAGGATTAAGCCAAACTGGAAAAAGGTATGGAAGAAGAGTATCGATATATGTAGTTGTTTGTGAATAGCTATTGTTCTTCAAATTCACACTGTACTTTCAAGTGTAGACAATCCTCAAGACTGCAGCCAGCTACATCAGATATGTTTGAAAAAACAAGCTATTTGTGGTTTAACACTAAAAAAAAAAAAAAAGCTAAACAATGCTCTAATACTACCTTTGACTTCACTGTCATTACAAAGGAAAGTTCATAACCAAGATTCTGTCACCCTAAAAGCAGCAATAAACAACAAACACACAAAAAAACCCAATACAAGTATAGATATTTTCTTCTGAAAATTAGAGATTTCAAATTCGGAAGGTTTTCCCCACAAGAAGCTCAAACGCTGGGCCTAAGTTTTGCTTAAAAATTATAAATAAAAGACCTGCAAGTACAAATGAAATACAAAATACATATGGCATTGTTACGTTAACTTTGGAAAAGATCATTAACAAGCAATCACACTTTTCAAAACAGAAGACACACAAACATAAAAAAGGAAAGACCACACACTTACCAAACCTTGAGAAAGTATGTGCAGAGCTGACTCTGTCATCGTCCAAATTGGCCATTTCAAACTGATGCAGCTAACCAGAAACGTCTCAGGCTAAACTACAGCAATTTTCAAAACTGTCCAGTGAAGGTTAGAAGCAATCAGCATTAAATTAAGTGAAAGCAGTGTTAGCAGAGTTATTAACATGATGCACTGGACAATAAAGGGGATAATTAAGGTTAATTATTATTTATGTTTTCCCTTTTATAGTTTAAAAATTTATTTTCTTGTGCCTTAAGTTTAATAAACATCTAACAAAGTAACAGGACCTAGATTTAAATACTCTCCCCCATACTGAATATTATATAAAAGTAACATTACTTCATTTTGCAGTAAAATCCCTGGTTACATTATAAAAAAAGCTTTGAATATTTACCCTTTATGAGACCTGATCCTGCACCAGTGAAGTCAACGGGAGTTGTCACTGATATCAACATGTGCAGAATGAAGCCCATAACATACATTCTACTCCACGATTAACTACGTGATCCAATAGAAAATCATTTCTTCTTCCATTAATAATAAATAAAACAAAGCAAGTGTGACACAGTTAAACAGCTATTTCAACCCAGTGTAGATTTCGGCTACAAGTAATCTGCAATACTAGATCATGATTACAATGCTGAGAATAATTATGATTTGAATTTGTATCTCTTCTGTTTTGGTGGATAAACACATAAAAGTAGGCTATCGTCTTCACAACTGATACTGAAAACTAGGCCCTGATCCTGCAGACAAACCTGTGCAGGCAGATACACATGCATGGAATCCTACTGGAGTCAGTCAGATTCGGTTCAGGTCAGATTGCAGGAATGGCCTACTACTAGTATTCTTTGCAGTACATTCCTAATAATACAACTGTAATCAATCAATAAATCAGTTATTTCATTCTTCAATCCTTTTAAGTTTTTGTTGGAAAAAATTCACTTTCATACTTTTAACATGGTAAATTGGAGGATGTACAGGTAGGTGTCTGCAGGACTGGGACCTAAATGATATTTCATTTTCTAGAGGATACTGTAAAATGTGAAAGTCTCACACTTGCTACTGTAAACTTGAGTCACACTTTCTAAGTTTTGCACTGGACATTCCATTTAAATATGTAATTTGTGTAAACAATTTTTCATTGCCTTTAAATAAGCAAAAGTAGTTACACTTATTTCAGTCAAGTATGTGATTAAATATGCATTTTCCTTTTAGACAGGAACATTGACTGTAAAATTCTGTTAGGTTAAAAATTGTCTTGCACATTTTTTAAGTTTAATTAAGCAGGACAGTGCAATCAGCTTTAAAAGACTGAATTATTCTAGTAACTATCTGAATGATTTCTATAAATATAGAGCTACAAACAAGCTTTTACAAAACCTAATTTTTTGGGTTATATTGAGGTGCTTCCTTTAAGGGAAACAATTTGTAGAAGGTAGCAAGTCACTACAATCTATTTTGTGTTTATGCCAACAAATTGTTACATCAAACCAAGGACTTTTATTCTCAGGGGAGTGGAATGCAAGTCACATCGGTGGTTCTCAACAAAAATTAGACAAAAGCTCATGATTTTGATGTAAGAATATATTCGGGGATTCAGAATACATTACTGTTCACCAGCTTGTCACAATGATATGGGAAACAAAACAGTTTCATCTACATGTGCTGAGCTGAACTTTACTGAAACATAAATGTCTCATTAAACTCATAAATTTAAAATGTCTCAGCAAAGTCATGTATCAGAAAATAGACGATTTTTAAAGCAACCTTAAAATTATCCCAAAAGAATTCAATTGATTTCCAAATGAATGAGATCTTTTAGTTGTTTTGTTTGGTTTTTTTGGGGGGGGGTAATTGTGCAAGGAGTGAGGGTGAAAAAAGAAAAACAAAAGATATTAAGAACTAGGCTTTGGAAAGGGATCTAAATTTGATCTACAGTTATGGAGTCCTACACCTCAGCCAGTTATTGGGAAAGCAAGGCCAGATCCAGTTTAAAGGGGAAGTGCACCACAGGGCTAGCGGATCCCAGCTACCAAAGACTTGAACAAGCCTTAAACTTTCTCCCGGACTTTACCAGCGTTAGGTAAGAAGCTGTGAGTGTGAGGAGAACACCGTGCGGCGGCGGCGGCGGCAGCACTTGGGTCTTCAGCTCCAGCGAGGACCAAACAAGACAGAAAGAGTAACAGCCACAGCTGAGAGGTGGGGGAGGGGGAGAAAGAGCAGGACGCGGCTGAGCCTTGAGAGACACTAGCGGAGCCGCTGAGGGAAGAGAGGACAGGGCGAACCCCTTGTGCTCAGCGGCCGCGCAAGCAAACCCACCCCGCAGCCCCCTCCCCATCCAGGCGACGGGGTCAGACCTGAGCGCTTGGAACGGGCTCGTAACTCCAACATCCTCCAGCTCACGTCGGCCAGATGCGACGCCATCCCGAGGAAGACCCGCCACTTGACGACGACGTCTCCCCGTCCCCTCCCCCACGGCCGCGCGCCTGCTCCAGCGCCTCCGGACCACACCGAAGTTGGCCGTTGCTGTTACCACGAGCGGCCGTAGACACCCCCGCGACACTGTCGCAAAGACGCCCGGTCAGTCCCGGAAGTGAAGGGGGAATTATGACGGCCCTTTTCCCCCCGCCCCTCCCCCACTGCCGTAAGTGATGTTGGCGACGACCGCGGCTGGCGGTGCCGTGCCGGAGGATGGGGCGCCGCTACCTCCTTGGTCTGTGTTTGCTCCTGGGGCTGCTGGCGGCTGCCCGCGGCCTGCAGAATGTCACCGCTCAGCTCTTCGGCGCCGAGGCCTACGGGACTCTGGCGGCCTTCGGGGACTTCAACTCGGATAAGCAGACGGACCTGTTCGTGCTGAGGGGCGGTCAGTGCGGGCGGGGCAGGGCCCGGCCCTTGGGCGACTGGCACGCGCGGGGGGGCGGGCGTGAGCGCCCCCAGCCGTTGGGGCGATGGGGTGGAGTGGGCGGTCCCTTACCCGCGGAGACGGGTCCCCTGGGGTCCCTCGGGGCTCCTGAGACGCCGTATTGGAGCCGTAGCTAGTTCCTCCCTCATCCCGCTCCTACCTCCGTGGTCGCGGTTACCTCAGCTGAGGAGTGGCGCAGGCCGTAGAGGCAGGTCCATCCGTTGTGTTTACCTCATTACTAGGGGGCCACGCAGTGGGTGTAACGATTACATCTGACTCGTCTGGAAGCTAACCCAGGTCAATTTCTAATTTTGTCTGGGGTGTTCACAGATCAGGGTGCAGGTCCTTTGACCATGGGCTTCTGATCTCCGCAGCAGTGTTGACGTTTTTGTCCCTGGGAGACTTTTGGGCAATACTGTCACGAATTGGCTTATGCTAAAGTATGTCATTGAATGGTCACCTCCTCATCCCCCAATTGGCCTTGTACTGACGATGGATGTAACAAAATGGAAGTAATGTCATGACTTTCTTAAGGTGTAGGAGAAAACTCAAGTGGGGATCATTTTTTCTTTGGCTCCTCTGAGGGCTTTCTTGAAATAACTCTTTAAACATATGCTTAAGAATTTTTAAATATTATTAAATACGGCAAGCTCATTTTAATTCTTTTAAGTAAATTTAATGGTTGTGAAATGAAGTAAATATTTAGCTGTGGAGACAGAAAATGTACAGCATGGGTTGTGGCAGTGCAATCTTATTGGCTTTGCTAACATATTACCCATTTGTGGGAAGAAACACTATTGAGGATCGTGGCATAATTCACTTTCCATTTATTCTTTGTCTTTTGAGACTGCCCTGGGATTCTAATTTAAACAAACCGTTGGTGTCAGATTGTATAATGGTTTATCATGGGAAAGTCCACCTGTGTGGGCTAAGTTTCATTTAGGCCACACAACAGCTGCCATATGGTAACACTATCCAGTCACTACTGCATATTTACATGGGACTGCTGATGTATGTGAAGGACTTGTTTCCATGGTTAAAAAAAGGACATTGGGAAATCATGGATACATAGAAATGGCAAAATGCTTAATTTTCTCATAAAATTTTATTGTTGTTTTGCTGATGTTAAACTGCTATGTTAAAAACTGGGAAGTTTTTATTGTTCACAGCTGTAAGGTTTTTACACAGCAAATGACTGGAGTCATTTTCTGCTCATTCAACTTTTCAGAAATTTGTTCCCAAATAAACAATAGTAGCAGCAAAGGTGTGAATTAATTTCAAAGTCTAATTGGATTGTTTAAATGCTAGCAGTCCTAAACATGGCTGTGTGGAAGTATTCAGCAGGAAATGCAGTGAACAAATTCTAAAATTTTAGTATAGATTTAAAATGAATACTGATGTGATTATATTAGAAGATATTTAATGTTTGACATAATTTTTTAAATATATATGTAAACGTTAAGGTATTACATAAGATAGCCAACTTATGGATGTTTCTTCACAGTAGAATTGCATGTATATGTTGTCTTTTCTGATCTGGCATTATCCGAAAAAATCCATTTAAAATAAATAATTCAATTGGAAATAGCAAAATTTATTTGTATTATCTGAATTTTAGATTGCATTGACACAAGTCTTGCAAAATACTAAAATAACTATTAGCCAAAAAAAATGTTATCTGTAGAGCCTTGCAAATCTGGTGGATATCCGTTTTATATCTGAGGATCATTTTTTAGTGGATGGTGGATAGGGTGTGGCCTTCAAAGGAGGGGAGGCAGCTGTCTGTAGTTTATAGCCTTGGAGACTGCTTCCCTGCCTTTGAGAAAGGGGGAGGGAGATCACTGCCAATCAGCTATTCCATGACACTTCCTTGCTTGCTGCCAATCAGTTGTTCCATGGGGTTCCCCTGTGGACTGCCAATCAGCTGTTGGGCTGGCAGGGGAGCCCCATGGAACAGCTGTTCCATGGGGCTCCCCTGCCAACTGCTGATCAGCTTTTCATCAGCTGCTTGGAGGGGCTAGGCCCCGAAAAGCTGATCAGCGGTGGAGGCTACAGCTGGGCTGGCTAGGCCTCTAACCAGAGCTGCGGGTGTGGATGACTAGACTGGGGATGGCAGTCGGAGCTAAGCTGACGGGGGGGGGGGGGGATGCAATCCACATTTGTATAACTAGAACCCTGTATGTTTACCTGAAGGCCAGTACAAAGAGAGGGTTTGTGGGCAGGCTGCTGCATGTTCCAAGTATCACTAGAGCTCCACGGGCAGTACTCTGTTAAAAAGTCCTGCTCTAATAATTTTCAGGGTACTTTTGGATGGCAAGGTTGCTATCAGAATGGTGTCTTGGATGCTGATTGGAAGGTCTATTTTCTATATCAGTCTCAGACTAGAGTGGATGCATGATACCTTGATTCACACATGCCTGGTATCTGAAAGGAGAATGAACTTTCTCTTACACCAGAGCTAAATGTAAAAGCTGGTGATACCTGGATCCTATTGTGGTTTTTTAACCAAGCTTTCAAGCTATATCAGAATAGAGAACAAGTCTAGCTGCTCCTAGTGCATGAAGAATATCTAGATCTCAAAGCAAGGTGGTGCAAGAACAGCACTGGAAAAACCCAAATTTGGCACTTGTAGGTAGTTAATTTTCAGACCCAACATCTCTAATTCTACTGTAGGAGGAGAGAACAAGACTAGCCGCTACTAGTATGGCACATAAATCCAGATCCTGGTGCAGCAGTAGCACAAAAACTCAGAACAGGCATATGGATCTTTCTGAATCCAGGTGGTTTTTGCCTCTGTGGTTCCACTACATATTCAAACCCAGAATAGCTGCTCTCATTCTGCTGCAAAAACCTGGATTAAGCATCTGGACCTGATTAGCGCAAAAATGTGGAGGGTTTATTCGGCACTACTGAACCCCAGAGTATAGAGGATCCAAATTTTTTTGGCAAGTATGAGCAGCTGTATCAGTCCACGGTTTAGGCAGTGAGATTGAATGTTTAGGGGGCAAAACACTCCAGAACCATCAGAATTAGGCAAGATCCAACTCTTACCCACACACCTCCTCCAAAGGAGTCTGTGCTACTCTGTCCTTCTCTTGGTCTCACTTTTTTGGGGCATTCTCACTCATGAATTGCTCCAGTACCACTTTTTGTGTTTATATACAGGGCACTATGTATTCTGTCATTCCATGGCCCTGAAATCTGCCATGTTTTTCATCCCTTGTCATAGAATGGGGTGCCAAAATACCAGCTTCTTTTTAAAAAAAATCTAGATCTTAAGCTTTTGGAAATAATCTTGAAAATGTGAATTATGACTGGATATTTTCCTGCATCTGCAGGGAGCCTGAAGGAGCACCTCTGAGAGGTGCAGACTGTGCCATTCATTTCAGTCATGGCCCTGTGGACTACAGTTACATGGCTACAGAAAATTGCATAGAATTTGCCATTTTGCTGAAGCCAAATGCCTAACATTTTGTGTCTGTTGAAACCTATCTGCAACTTCCTCTTGCTCTCCAGATTTCCTTACAAGGGGGAGTTGATTTAGAGTGTATATTTCTTGCACTAAATATGGAGCCAGGCAATAGGAAGTCATAGAAGTACAACTTGCAGCAAAGGAACAGGCAGAACCAAAAGTATAGCCTGGCCACTTGGGTTGCTTGGAAAACACTGCAGTAGCTGTAGCCTGGGCATCTTAAAAGAGGAGCCATTTAAGATGCCCTGAAGCTTCTCCTTTCTCTGACACACACAGAGTTTTCTGAACTAGGTCACCTAGATCAGTGCTTCTCAGTGACCAGTCTGTGGACCAGTGCAGATCCCTGAGATCTCCCTGACTCAGTTTAGGAAGTCAACAAGCTGGTCTCTGGTATCAAAAAGGTGGAGAACTACTGACCTAAATAAAATCATGACAGCCAAGGTCCATAGATCTGGGTTACATCGAGAGCACAGGAAAAAAAGACTGCAAGAACAATCAGCCCTGAAAATAAGAATCAGTTATATCAATGAGTATTTTCAACTATGAACCATGGTTATATTTGGGCGTAGTAAGGGGAAGGAGGGCATTTCATAGAAATGCAATACATTAATATTGCCGTGAAATTTAGGGATATTTGTTAAAGAACCTGGT
The DNA here is from genome assembly GCA_007922155.1 of Mesoclemmys tuberculata. Lineage (NCBI taxonomy): Eukaryota > Metazoa > Chordata > Testudines > Chelidae > Mesoclemmys > Mesoclemmys tuberculata. The sequence continues at coordinate 9,826,851 of ML675631.1, forward strand.
CATGTTATGCCACATAGTATGTTAGATCTTTATTAAGCTGTTGTACAGTGATGCTAACAGTTGTCAGTGAAACAGAAACAGACTCTACTGGAATCTGAATAACAGCTGCAGAGAAATTGAGTACAATTTTGTGAGTTTCATTCTGCAGCTGCATCTGTCTGCAGATTTAGGAAGGCAGTGTTAGATCATGCAGCATTTGGCTCACAATCTGAAAGGTTATCTTTGCAGACAGAATAACTACAAGCTTTTTAAATTAGGGCTTACATGCCTTTAAAATGTTTGTATTCGTTGCAGGTGGCCAGACTTCACACTTAATGTTAATCACAGTGAAAACTATTTTGGAGTTAAGTTCATTTCAATTTGAAATGAAGCTTAGTGCTCTGGAAAAAAATATTCCCCTTCTACCTCTTTTGATGCAGAAGGAAATGAGACTCGGTCATGAGGGACCTTTTTAATATTTCTTCTTCCTTAGCTGTGAGGAGCAATTATACTTGAAGGTGCAAACTATCTCATCCAGAGCTTGTTAAATATTGTATTCAGTTCTTATAAAGCCAATGTCTAATAGGGTTTACTCATTAATTTAATGCTAAATATTTGCTTTCTTTTCAGGCAATGAATTACTTATCTTTCTGGCAGACCTAAAGGAGCCATATTTTAAACCCAAAGTCAAGTTGTCAATGAAGTAAGTATGATATATAATATCTTAATGGTGAAGTAATGGAAGCATTCATTTTGGTTAAGACTGACTGAACTGGGAGCAAGACCAGTGGGAGCCTGATGAGGATCCTTTCTGGTTTGTTTTTTGTTTAAATTGTGTAATTCAGTTTGCCCATAGAATTCAACCTTTAAGCTTGAAAGATGAGCTTTCTGAATCATGACATGAAAGGCCATTTGGTATTCTTTGTACTTTCCTGGGTTTATGCATCCTCTGAGAGAAGTTGGGGAAATAAGAATTTAGTAATCTATAAGTTTTGTTTTTAGTTATTTATATCTCCCTATTATTTTGCCTTTCTTCCTAAAACGAATCAAATGATCTGTTTCATGTTTTTAATGCAGAATATAGACCTGACTTTTCGGTTTCTCTGCTAACGCCCATCTAATGTATGCACAGAAAACAAAATATCTTTATGTGCATCTTTCGTGTGTGTGTGTAACTGTACATGAGTTGGCACAAACTGAGAACTCATGCACAGGATAGGCACACATTTGCACATGGAAACACATGATTACAAGTGCACTGACATTCAGGCTCTCATTTATTAGCCCAGGTGCTCAAAGAACAATGTGCTTGTGAACCAAAAGAACGACAGCAGAAAACAAAAGGTAGTATGAGAGACAGAATAAGACACAGTAAAAGAGAATTTAGAGCTCTGGTCCCTACTGCTTAGACATCATGTTTTATGATTTAGCTACCAGCAGATTTTTGGTGTCTAAAACAGGGTTTTTAAGGCCAGCAGTGATAAGTTGCTATGGATTGGGACTAGTAAGGTCTTGCAAGTACTGGGCATTGTGAGAAGAGTGTATAGGATAAGGATGGAGAATTTTTGCCAAGGTTTAGGGCTAGAACTTCATCCTACCTTATGGAAGAGATCTATGCCATTTCAAGTAATGTTAACTGTTGCAAAAAGAAAATAAATGATTAGTCTATGCATTTACAATATCTTTAGGAGTTACAGATTTTAATCACACATCCATTTGCACATTTAAATTGTAATTTTATAATTGTAGAAATCAGAGTGTTATGATAACAAGTGTGGTTCCTGGAGATTATGATGGTGATTCACAAATGGATGTCCTCCTGACAACAAAACCAAAAAATCATGTCACTGATGAACTGTCTGTTACCATTTTCTGGGGACACAATCAGACATTAGGTAAGTTGGTATTACTGTTAAATAATAATAAAAAAAATACTTAACTAGAATATATTCAGTAAGTTGTAACTTACTGGACAACATAACCATTATTTGTGTTTGAGAGAAATACTGATCAAGTATCTATAGCAGATCTTTCCCCCTTCTTTCTGCCTCTACCCGACTTCCCCACATCCTTAAGAATAATTATTTTTATTCTAACCTAAAGTTTCTCTGGGAAGATGGATAAGATACAGAGTTATGAAAATTTACCTTCCCTTCATTTGTCAATATTATCCTAACATTTTTGGGCTCATGACATTTAATAAAATGGTTTGGTTTAGAAATTCCAAGTTATTCCATTTTTGTTAACCTTGTTGAGAAGCAAGTTTTAGGGGGAAGGTTTGGGGAGAAACAGGAGGGCTAACAAGTCTTCAATGGTATAAAAAGCAATGTTTAAAAAGTCAATATTAAAATATTGATGAAGTATAAATTCAGCTGCTACTACTGACTCCAGGTACCGTTGCTGCTGGGATGAGTCAGAGGTGGAGTGAATTGATAGAGCTCTGTGCGGATACCACATTTGTATTGGCATCCGATCCACAAACATGGTAGATATGAATATCCATAGATATAAAGTGAATATCAGCAGATTTGCAGGGCTCTAGATAAAAAAATTTGGATCTGCATCCATTTGTGATCTGCAAACATCTGTGCACATACAGCGGATATCTGCAGATTTGCAGGTTCTAGGGATGGGTTGTGAAGTAGCAAACTGGGGAAATGCATTGGAGCATGTCCAGGAGGGGACATGAGATGACCGGGGGATTTGGGAAGAATATGAAGGGTTGGCACGGAGTGAGGCACAAACAGGAGGATGCAGGGCATTGCCAGTTGGCTGAGAGTGGATTCAGGAGACCTTGGTGAATGAGAGGTATAGAATGGTGTTAGTGGAAAGGTTATATTCCTGCAGGAGATAAAAGTGTGGAAGATAGAAGGGCAGGGTACTGGTGCACACCCAGGAAGTGGGGAATGGAAGATGGGAGGGAATGGAAGTGAGGGGTGAAAGAAACTAGAGAGGACTAGACAGAGGTATGCCAGGGACAGATGGATGTGGGGTTTGAGAGGTCTTTCGGGGGAGTGCAGTTCCGGAGTCCCAGCCAGTTTACACTTCCACGTAGTGTCATCATTGATAATTACTCCTCCCAATTTATGTTGTGCTACGATCTGAACCTTGTTTTACAAATTATAAAAGCTAAAATTAACAAATTATTGTAAAATCCCATTTTCCGTTCAGAGGATGTTTCCAGTAATCTAGTTATCTTTATTTCACACACATTTTGCATGTGATGGGAAGTGCCTTTTACTATGCAATCTTTTGAACGACACACTGAATGAAGAGTGCTTTTCAGTTAGATTTTGTGCAAATGTTATATCTGGACACCCTTTTGTCCTAATAGGTTCAGTAATCCTCATTAACCACACTTTCATACTCTTCGATCTACGTTTTAGGGTATTTAATTTATAAGATTGCTAACCTGGATTTTTGTGGTAAGGGTTTTTTTTTTTGTAATTTTGTTGAGCCACCACATGGCGAAGGATGCATGTGTTCCATAGATGAGTCTTTGAGTTGCCTTTCCTTTTGGCTCTGGCAATTAAAATTTACATGGAGCTCAAAGCAGTCAGCTATATTGTTTATGCTGAAAACTGGGTGTGTTTTTGGCAATATATACAGTGCCAAGAAACAAAATCACTAAATAGCTTTGGAAGATGTAAAGTTAACAAAGAATATATTATAATAAAGATAGCTGGGTCTCTTAATGTCATAAAATGTGTGCAACTTAATTAGTTGAATGCTTTCTTTGTCTTCAGATTCTAATCGTAAGACTGAGTTAAATAAGACTTTTCATGATGAGCCTCTAATTATGGAGTAAGTATGTATGGCATCTTACCTTGAGCAAAACTTGAAGAAATAAATTTGAACATAAAATATTTGGCAAATTTAATTTGACATTGTTAAACATTAAACTAAACACTTAAATGTTAAATATTTTTAATCTTTAAGTCTGAAATATGTCCTGTATTAAAAACGCAACGTGAAATCATCAAGGCCGCAGGCTGTCACCTTTCTTTGGGGTGGAGTCTCCTGGCTCCCTCCCTCTAGACCAGGTGTTAAGGCTGTTCTTTATTGTGATCACTTCAATAGATCTCTTTAATTCTGCACCTGCAGTCCTGGTCTCTCAGGGACCAGCCAGTGTTCATAAAATCAAGTATTTATTCAGAACAAAAGCATTACAGAGAAAACCTATCTTAAAAAATAAACAGTTTACATGTGTGCTTAGCACAATATTTGTCTACCACATAGGACCCTGTTTGCTTTCATAGTACTCTAGGTCCTGCAATAAGGCCAATACCTCTTGTCATAGTGTCTTGTCAGTTCTTGGATGCAGTGAGAGTGACCTTTCTCCATATAGTCGAACAGTCACTTTTTACTGTTTTCATTTCTGTTTGCTTGGGTGTCTTCAACTGGGTCAGTTCAGTTTTATGCAGTTTCCTCCAGTGTGGAGGTTTCACTAGACTTGTTACAGGCATAGTGGTTCGCATTAGTTACCTGTCTTTCCCCACCAAGTGATGTTAGTTCCTGCAGGAAACTCCTGTACTTCCCCCGATGGAGCTAGAATATAATCCCTAGACCACACAGATACATATATCATTTATAAAATATATACTCTAGTTTTTGGATATTCCATGTATCTGTCATACTACTTGTGTCATCTTTCCAACCTCTAAATAAGCAGCCTTTCTTCATGACCCCAGTGATTGGTACATTCAAATTTTATGTTCGCTGAGGCTATTTACTTCAGAGTATATTGTAGGCAAGGTTTGAAGTGAGCACTGACCTAGGAGAAGCAGATAGGTTACCAGAACTGATAGGACCATTGAGGAGATGGTCAAGATAGGAAGACTGAGGAGAAAGAGAGATCTGCTAGAACAGTGGTTCTCAAACTGGGCATTGCGAGTCATTGGGCGGGGGATGTCACAAAGTTATTACGTGGGGGGGTTGCAAGTTGTCAGTGACCGTGCATGCAGGTAAGGGTGACATGGGTGGGCGGTTGGTCACAGCCTGAAATACTCTCAAAGGGAGTCCCAGCAAAAAACGTTTGAGAACCCCTGTGTTAGAAGGATGTTGGCTGAGAGATAGTTAACAAATCATTCTAAGGCCTAATCTACATTGCCGGTATTGTTGACAGGCGATATGCAAGCTACGTACTGAAACTTGCATGTCTCCCGTTGACTTCCTATCATTCACTTACCATGGCATCTTCGCTGCGCTGCGTTGACAGGAAACACCCTCCGGTTGACACAGCATTACTCTTTTCAAGGGGGTGGATTTACTGAGTGGGCCAGAGAGAGCTTCCAGGATCAATTGTGCAGGTCTCCATTGCTCGCTCAGTTGATCCTGCTGCATCGATTCATGGAGCCCGATTTAGCGCCTTCAGTATAGACATACCCTAATAGGTTGGCTAGGGGAAGGATTATGGGAGTGTTGAAGAGTGACGTGGAATCAGAGAAGGCATAGAAGGAGACTTATTCAAACTTGGAAAAAAATTTGGTTAGAGGATAACCTTTTTTTTTAAACTCAAATTAGTTTGTGCTTTCTCAAATCTGATAAAAAGAAATACAAGGTTAATAACTATAGGTATGTTTCTTGTTAAATTTTCTAAACAGTCCGAGAGACTGGTTGTCATTGTCATGGTTTAACATGACATGAGTTATAATGAATTATTTCTATGAAACTTGCAACTGAGTAGTTCAGAATAGAACTGAGTCTTCAGAGGCAAATGCACAGAATAAAGTTCTTCAATGCTTCAAATCCCAAATACAAAAGGGCTGATTTACAATAGTCAGACTGAACGTTGTTAATAAACGATAAGGTGACGTAGCTTGTTTTTACATTTTCAGCTTCAATGGTGATTTAATTCCCGATGTCTTTGGTATCACAAGCGAGTCAGATAGGCCTCACGTACTGATAGGCAGGTAAGCTAACATAATTACTTATTTTTTAGCATGTAACATTAATGTTGATATCCATTGTTGACTCACCCATTTCTGTTGTCAATGTTAGTACATCAGAGCTCCATGTTGAGTTAGAGGTGTACAGACATGGAGCTCTTGTTTTGACCCTCTTTTCTTGATATTCTTAGGAGCAATGTTCTGTGTATTCTGAGACACAAAGGATCTAATTTTTGTGTACTGCTGTGTAGCAAACTAGAAGTTCTGTGATGATTTCAAGAACCAAAAACTTGAGTTACAGTGTTGGTTGATTATGACAAAGTGCATCGTGGTTTCTTGCAGCTATTGTAGTCTCCGATGGTAATACACTCAATTTCATTTATTTTTATTATGGTACAACATTGATGCCAGAGTCCCTTTTTGATAGGCACTGTACAAACATGTAATAAAAAGACGCTCCTCTGGTTACACGCTGAAGCACATAAGTTGTATTTGGTCTAATATACCACACAATTCCATTAATGTAAATGCCAAAGTATGTCAGCAAATACCAATGAGCTGTCCACTTGATTAGGGAACAAACATGAAAAATTTGTGCAATATTTTTCATGTGCTCAGTTTGAGCCATAAAATGTGTGTAATTTTTACATTTACAGAGGCACACTTGACTGGTTGAGGTTAATTGTAAAATATTGCCTAAAGGTAAAATTAGTTCCTGATATTGTTGCCTGAAGCCTTTGGAACAAATTTTAACTGGGAGAATGCTCTTGGTTTTTGTTTACAGCTATTGCTCTTGGACTAAGTCTATAATTATCTTGTTTTTTAATTTCTTTTCCTCCCCTGCACTTACTTGTTGGTTCCTTGTGGGGCTAGTCTCCTGTATTAGAATAGGCTGGGGCTTCCTTCTCCACATCCTGCCTACGCAACAGCAAAGAAGTCAAATGCAACATACTGAAATATTAAGTTCTTCCATTTTTATTTATTTTTAATTGCTTAAATATTTAGTTTCATAACTTCCCGTGAAGTAATAACTTGTTGAAGTTTAGCTTTTGAAATCGCCTTATTTAAGCAAGAGGCAATTTACAAGAAAACATGTATCTCCAAATGTATAAGATTTTTGTTTTGTTTTGAAAGTCTTGTGTGGCTTGTTTTTAAATACTCTTATGTAGGTGTGGTGATATAGTGAGAATGTATGCATCGGAATGAAGTTAAAAGTCCCATATTTATTCAGATATGGTTTATATCTTCCTTTGCCTAATCTTATATTTGCAGGGAAAAGACAACTTGATTTAATTCCCCAAAGACCGTTCTCTAACCTTTCTATTTCAGGATTTTCTGTAGCACTTATCCTTACGGTATCTCATGTTCACCAAGTAAAATATATCTGCATGGAGAATCCATTATGTGTAAAGGTATGTCTACATTAGAAACATAAATTGACATACATTAGGTTGACTTACAGCCACAACAGTAATTACATTTCAAAAGCTAAAATTTGACAAGTTATTACTCTTTTGAGCTCAGAACATGAAGCTTCCTATGTGAATTGTTAGCAGCCTGCTACTTAAGAAAATCCTAACCCACTGTAACTTTTATTTTTCTCTTCAGTATTTTTTAAGTTTTGTATGCTTTCTTAACTTATAGAGAATATTTGAATATTACAATAACAAAACACACATTTATACCCCACAATTTAATTTAATTTAAAGTTTTGATTTTCGTAAAGGTAATTTGGCTAACTGCAGTTGACATTGCACAACTATGTATAAAGTTTATTTAGCTTTGGTGTATTACTTATAAAACTTCTTTGCACTTTAATTCAGTAAAATGGAAATTTTAACACATTGCCTCCACAAAGGTTGAGGAGAAAACCTATCAAACAACAATCTTAACATATTTGGAAAATCAAGCTGTTTTCTCTGCTTATTATATTGTTACCCTGTACAGAGAGAGCGTACACCACCTAACTCATTACCAGTGAAAGAGAGGAAATAACTGCTGACAAGAGTGGAGAATCAGAACATAGATAGTAATATGGTTCCTAAAAGTAGAAATGAACATATTCAATCTTTCACAGCTATAATAGCTCTGAAAACTATTAAACTTTGTCTATAAAAAGAAAAATGGCTGATAGACAAGCAAAATATTTTAAATTTGGCTCCCTCCACAAATAGTAATGTAGGTATATAGCATTAGGCACCCATGTTCTGTTATGTGCATCTTTAGGTTTGATCCTCTGATGTACTGAGTTCTTTCAATTCCTGTCAATTTCATGAGGAATTGAGGACCCGTTCGTTACCTGATGGGAATGGGTTCTTTGATAAATCGTGCATTATTGTTAGATCATTTCACTGTTCCAGCCCATTTTTTCTGTTCACAGCTATGTTTTTTAGCAATGTCTGTTTGAAATAAATCACAAGTAATGAATAGCAGTTTTGAGTCTCAGAATGCACTGTTTTTGCATCTTTTAACTAGAGCTTTGTAGTTTTATCTAACATCTGATTAGCTGTTTAGTAGTTTGTTTTAATATGAAAATGTGCCATGACATTTGCTCATAGTAAATCCAGATGAAGTTAGTCTCTGACAGCTGTTTGCATTTTTGGTGTATAGTCAACACTGATGCTCATCATTTTTTAAAAGAAATAGATTGTTGTGAAATTTTTTGAATTTCCTTGGGGCATTTTCTAGCTATTGTGTCAAGAGATGCCCATTAGAACTAGAGAATTCCATCAGATTATACCTCTGTTTCCCTAGAAACAGTACGTAAGCTTTTCTAACGTTCATCTCCCTGGACCTTAACAAAAGTTTAATTAAGGCATTTTTTTATTCTTGATATCAATCTGATACATTGTTGTTAAAGATAGACAGACAGTGAGAGGTTTTAGCAAATCTGTAAACCATTTACTTAAATGTAATTTTTACTAGCAGCATCATTTTACTACCATTCTCAATAAGAGCATTTCTCTTTACTAGAGGGTTATTTGAAGATATATAGTTGTTTTGATCAAGTAAAGAATTAAAATATAAGACTGGAAACAATGTTTTAATTATTTTTAAATCCTGCAAATATATAATTGCAAGTTCTTATGCCCTTCTAAGAGAGATGTTTTTGACTATTAATCTCCACTTGAATTTTATCATGATGACTTTTATTTAAATCTGTGATTTATGAAACAAAGCCTCCAAATTCCCCGAGGGTGTCCATCACAGTAAGTATAACCGTGTAGTGATTTATATTGAAAGATTTTATCAGCTTTCAAGCAAAGTTAATATTCTTTGAAGAAATATTTATAACAGCATGTTCGTACAAAGCATTTACTAATAGTTCAAAAGAAGGTTGAATATTATAGTTCAGAATATAATCCATGTTTGTTAATGTTTAGAAAATGTAGCTTTGTTTCCTTATGAATCCAATGTTCAATTTTTAGTGGAAAATTTTTAGGCTTATAATGGAAATTTCAAAAGATGTTCATTTTCTTAATTGTTTTATAGTTATCTAGAGGTAGATGTTCTGGAATATAATTTCAATAGATCTGTTTTTAATTGGACAGGGTTTTTGTTTTTTGTTTTTGTCTCAAGGTGTCATAGTTAAATCTTAAATCTGTGGAAGATAAACTTTGGATATGGATATTTGCTGATCAGAACCCTTATAATTAAGAACTATATTGAATGTTGGGGTAATATAATTACAGCTGTGTTTGAAATAGCTGAATCACTACTAATACCCTTAATGCAATGTCTGATAAACATTGAGTTGGATTTTTACCAAATCTAATAGTTAAGACTTCTGTATATGAAAAATAACTTCTTATTCAAACACCATCCTTTGAAAAGTTTGCCATCTTGTAACCTGAAAGCATAGAAATATTTGTGGATATTTGGTTGATTAAAAATCATGAGCCCGGGATGGTGATGTGGATATTTTAATAATGGCTTGGAAATAAGCCTGCCTAATTAAACAAACTGCAGCATGAAAGAGCAAAGTATAGCAAAGAACACAATGAATTAAGGCAGTTATTTTTCTGATAACCTATGGTACAATCTTCAGATGTTTCCATAATGAAAACAATTCATATAATCACAGGTGCGTTTTCTCTAGTTATATTAAATTATTTCATTGTAATTTCCATTTGAAAGAAGTATGATCCATGGGTAGAAAACTTAGATTTCAGAAGGTTAAAATGAACACCATATTTTAATCAAATTATTTCTGTATACAAGGTTTAGGTTTTTCCCTTTTTATTACACTAATCTGAGTTCAAAAGACACCAGGTCACCTTTGCTCAGAATTGTAACTGTCTGTTACCACCACCAGTGTAGCTTTACAAATACGAAGTCTACTTTATAGATTGAAGAAGATAGGTGGATTGGGAGATGATTTGGAAATCCACTTGAGTGCAACAGTGGTTCTGTCTTTCTCATTCAAAAATAGACTCTCTTAAAAACAATAAAAAATTATCAATACCTGTAGAAAGTAGCAATAAAGAAAGCAATGGAGGAAGAGCTTTAAAAGCTAAAACTGCCCATGTTCTGTATTCACTTTAAATATAGTCATTGCATTATCTAAATTAGGTGTATGTTGCTTCTTGCAGCTCAGTTCTCATTGCTAGCTGCTTCTCTCCAGACTTATCTAAAAGCGTAATATTCATTCATGAAGGGAAAACAAGACAAAATCTATGAGGAATGTGACCTAACTAGGCTGCAATTTCACTAACGTAATATGTTTGGGAAATTATCAGGCATACCTGCTTCCTGTAATCTGCAACATCTGAGTCAGGGCTGCTACCATTGCTGCATTCTCCAGGCCTTTAACCTGGTTCCAGCACCACAGTTGGATTCAACCACCTTCCCTTCAGACAAGGGTAAAGGATATGGTATGGATGGGAATGTCTGGTTCCTTGCTGTACCAGTCATTAGGAGCCCTTATCTCTTCTTCTACCACCATCTTTAGAACACTCTGGAGTGTTTCAGTCCAGCACCATTGAATGAAGAGCAGAATTGAGATATTGTGAGGAAATGCGCCAGGAGATCTTAGGGATGCAGTAGTGGGAACGGCATAGGGGGAGGAATCAGGAATCAATGGTGTGGTGGGAACAGGGAGGGCTGGAGCTATTGAGGGAACTGATTTAGAGCTTGGGTCCATGTAGTGTGTTAACAATCAGCCAGTTCTGGGGCTAAGATTCTGTCAGGGATTGGGGTGGTTCTCTTGTGGCTTTTCATCAGATGCCTCAATAGCTTTATAGCCCCACAACTCTCAGTTGCCTCCTTTATTTGTTCTGTGTGTAATTACATCGAGCAGTTCTAGTAAACTCCTAAACCTACACCAGAGGAAGTATTTTGCCACCAGCACCTAAACACAGAATTTCCTTCTCTGGCATTGTCAAATGTATATATATATTTTTTATACATAAGGTTAGAATGTTTCTATTTGAAACATTGGTTTACATTCCATAGTCCAATAAAGTTATAGTGGCATTGATAGCAGGTCAAATCCATTTGTATAATTCACTGAAACCAGAAAATGTCTATACCCAGCTTAATTGTGTTACCGTTTGGCTTTTTTATATTACTGATAAAATAGAAAGCCTCACTCTATTTTTCTCAAAGGCACATTGAACAGATTTTGAGATTTCAGATAAGAGCACCATATTCTGGTAATGATTGGAGGCATAATTATATTTTGTTTCTACAGCCCCATTTCACATGAAACTCTCAACACTGCTGGCAGGTAGCCAGTTAAGTATTATCCCTATTTTACAAATGAAATTGCAGAACATAGAAGTTGTGACTTGACCAACATCACCAAGGAAGTCTGGCAAATCTTTGACCTAAACACAGATCTCCTTATTTTTTGTGCTTTCATCACTCATAATTGTGTAATACTGTTTATGACTGTCTCTCTTGAATGAAATGTTGCATTACTGTTATTTTAAGGTGGTCGTCATTCAATCTGATTATTTAAAAAAATAAATGGACATTGTAATTTGCAAATCCGCTTATTCTGAAATCAGTGATTCTTCAGTTATACTGAAGGTCCCTGGTAGCTCAGTGAACTCCATTCCATTTCTTGTTATGGGTTCTTATGCAGAGTACGCTTACCAGCCTCAGAATACTTTTAATATTTCAGTGCACAGATACCGTAGTACCTGTCTGGTGTATTGCTTAATTAAACTATATTAATTATCCTGTGTAAACTCAGTTCTTTAGCAAAACAAATTTGCTTAAAGGTAAAAGGCATAACCTGCTTTTGACAGCATGGCTATTTCTTTATTGTTGATCTTTAGAAATGCCACCAAGGTAAAGACTTCACAAAACAATGTGATTAGAACAGGTTATGAAAGCAAAACCAGTATTTTTTTTAAAAAATATGGTTAAGACTTCTTAAACTATGCTCCATTTCCTTTAAGTGTTTGTAATTCTTTATTTAGTCTAAATCAAGTTAGTTGAAATGGCCAGGTAATACAAAAAATGACCTTAAAAGTATTGGAGGTGAACCATGGTATTGACAACAGTTAGGTAAATATTGTGAAGCATTACTCAGTATATTATTAAGCCTATAATAAAATTGAATATTAGTGAAATTTTGCTACAAAAAGCTAACTACTGTGTATTTCACTATGTTTTAAGGTTGACAAGCCCTAAATAGTAAATACATAAGAAAGCTTTGTTTTCTTTTTCTTTCAGGAATTTATCATGGCATCCTGCATTGGACACTAAGACTAAAATGTACATACCACACTCTCATGCATTTATTGATTTGAATAGCGACTTCACTGCAGGTGAGTCACAAATACTGTAATGTTTCATTTAATTGCTATAAAGATACTAATGTTGCTTTTTAAAACTGGTCCAGTGTGTTCAGTAATAATGAACAGTAGATTTCTGAGCTTTCAGTTAGGAAAGAAAGATTACATGATAAAAAGATTGTAATAGACTGCCATATTATATTCAGTTTAATGGATGCCTCATTAATATTAGTTTATCTTTAAGTAACTTATTACTTGTAATTTACTTTTAATTTTATTTAGAACTATTATATTATTGACAGCAAGTTTAAATACACTGCCAGTTGTTTTTTAAGAAATTTTCCAGCAAGAATTCCGTAAAAAAGTGTTTTTACAAAGCTTTGTAGGTTTTGAAATGTAAGGCACTGACTTCTGTAAATTAAATGGCTGTTCATTTCAAAATGTGCTGCAGGGGGTGGGGAAGAGGAGGAGCAGTGTAGGTGACATCCAGTCTGCATGGCTCACGGGGGGAGAGTGTGGAGGAAGTCTAAGTTGCTTGGCTCTTGAGTTCCCTCCTTCCCCATCCTTTCCTATGAGAATGGCTATTGGGGACAAGGAAGGGGCAAAGAGCTGTGCCTGCAGCACCTTTAATTGTACCGCCCCAGGAAGTAGGCAAATAGTTCAGGCTATCAGTCAGGGGCTCCAAACTTGCTAGGGGACTGGAGTGTCTTGCATTACCACAAGACTTTCTTCAGCCCCAGCCTAAATTCTGTCACTCATGAAAAAAATCACAAGAGTTGGCACCAGCAGTAAAGTTCAGTCTTGAGTTGCAGTATATATGGGAGAGTTAAGTGTTTTCACCAACAGGATCTGAAGTTTTAAGTTTGTGGAGATGGTTCCATTTCTTAGGTGTCTGTCTAATACATAGCACAATGGAGTTGTGATACTGGTGGGAGTTTTTGAGTGCTGCTTTGATACAAATGATTAAATGACATACGAATAAAATAAAAGGTATATTATCTGCTCTTAATTTTGTAAAAGCCCTGAAATGCCTCATCTCTTTCTTTCCCACATACCTTAGTGGCCCTTTCTGATCTTTTAAAAAAGAACAAAGTGGTACTTCCTAGAACATTCAATACTTCCTTTCGCTGCACATGTAGCCAAAATAGTGAATTCAGCTAAACTATTTTGACAACTCTATCACTTTAAATCTGTTAGGCTTTTTATAATACAGTATGTTGCATTCATTTAAAAAAAAAAAAAAAAAAACCTCCCTAGGCTGAAAATCTTTGTGCCAAGTTTCTGCCTAATCCATTTTCAAACTATCAGTATATTAAAACCCCAAAATAGGAATGTTTAATGGAATAATACTTCTACTCTGGATATAATGAAGCTGTTCAGGCTATATCTACACTGATGGCGGCAAAGTCGCCACCATCAGATCAACTTACCTGGAACGACTGAGCGGTCAGTAAAGACTGGCTCAGTTGATACAGAAGTCAACATTATTAATCCACCCCCGCAGGTGGCGCAGCGCTGCGTTGATGGGAACACGGTTCCCGTCAGCACAGTGCAGTGAAGACGGCACGCAGAAGAGAAGCACAGCAGTCGATGGGCGTTATGCAAGTTTTCTCCTTAGTTTGCTTAACTCCCGTCGACTGCCACCGAATTACCAGGGTAAGTGTAGACCAAATTTTTGTCATTATGATTTTTTATATAAGTACACTGGAGGATGGAGTTAGGCTGTTCTCAGTTGTGGTAGATGACAGAACTAGGAGCAATGGTCTCAAGTTGCAGTGGGGGAGGTCTAGGTTGAATATTAAAAAATTTTCACTTGGAGGGTGGTGAAGTACTGGAATGGGTTACAACAAATATAGTTGTAAATAAATGCCAGTGCCCACATCTTTGCAACTTTTCATATCCTTAAGGATGACTTGGAAATGTTCATAGGTGAAAGTTTAAGTAATGTAGTTGAAACAGTGAAAATACTGGACTTAACTTTTTTTTTGCGTGTATTCACTGAAGATGAAAGTTTTGGAAAAACAATGGATACAAATGTACCCTGAGTGTGTTGTATTATTATCCAGTATTATTTGTAGTTCTATGTACACATTTACTTCTAGTGATAGTATTTTGTATTGTAATAGTTAGCATATGATAATTTGTAAAGTGTTGCAGTGACAATGGTTGCTGCATAAAGTCACCATAAGGTAGAAGATACTTCTGGGAGGTTATTCCCTTCAAATCAAGCTTGTTAGGTATCCTTAACACAAAGTGGACTGGTGCAGGCACTCTTTGCCTAACACTTTCAAGGTGATTCTCTAGGTGTTGTGCTCCAAACACTGCAGACTCAGGAGACTCGTAAGGAGATTTTCTGTATTGCACAATTCAAGTAGGTGAACAAACAGGCATGAAATTCTGCGTCTGACCTAATGTTTTGTGACTCTGAAATTTAGTTGTTGTGTGATGACAGCATATTAGATTATAGTGACTTTGTATCAGATCGTGTCAAGAGTTGTTCTGAGAAGGAAGACCATGTTTCTGTTGACGGTTCATCAAGTTTGTCTTCAGACAATGAGGAGCTTATTCTCAGCCATATTATAAAACTGGAAGAAACATAATTGGGAATAACTTCTTCACCCGTGTTCGGTTTGCTGAAGATCTACTCAATTAAAATTTGATCTGTGTTGGAACAATCTGATGAAACCGGTCAGATGTACCCAATGAAATGCATTCACATTGCAGGAGAGAAAAAATGTCATTAGTGTTTGGGTTTTCTGGGTCACTTACTCTTGTTTCTTATGTTCCAAAGAAGGGTAAGTTGGTAATAATACTATAGATGATGCAGTATGACAAGGTTGTAGAAGACAGAAAGGAACATCACAACTACAATGACATTAAGAGGTGTTGATAAACCTGGATTATCTTGCAAGAATGTACTCTTGGAGGCGCAAGATCAATAGGTGGCCAATAGTTCTTTTTCTCATCATGCTTGATGTTGCTGCCATCGGAAGTTCCACTGTTTGGATCAACAACAATCCTACTTGGCGTCACATTCAAACAAGACAGCGAATGCGTTTCTTCTTAGTCAATCTTGGAGAACAACCCACAGATAAATGTATAAAGAGAAAAATACATGATACCCATCATCTCACCGTGTCCATCAAAGCAGCACTCTCATCCCTAGGCTATCAAGCCGCCGTGGAAGCACATAGCAAACTTGGCAGTAGATGCCACCACATATGCACGAGGCCAGCTGACTAGAAGAGCCACATGCAGTGTGGAACATGCAATGAATTTGAATGTGCTGACCATTCCACATCAGTGATGTGTGAAATTTGCTTGTAGGCTTACACTGAATGAGATTCCTACTAGTTCTTTCAATTTGCTAGTTAAATAAAGATTTTTCACCTAAAACATTAAAGAATTGTTCTTAATTTTTCAATGCATTTGAGGGGCTAAAAGTGTCCACAACACAGTTCATGTGACTTTTTTCATGACACTGTGTTTTAAAGAATTTTTTTTGTCCTAACACTGAATATTTGTTGGTTTCTGAATGCATTTGGAAAAGAGACTTCCCCCATAACATGGTTAAAGTAACTTTTTTCTCAATACTGGATGCAGATAAATAACCGTCTGCATTTATATATCCAAGAGAACATAGTATAGTAGTATGGAACAGGAACATCATTGTTGACCACAAATGTCCAATGGAGATTTTTAGAAAGAAGTAATTTTCATTTTCTCTTCATGAACCTTTCAGGTTTACTTCTTCTTTTTCAAATCCTCTTCATAACCATGATAGCTGGAAACTTTTTTTTAATTAACAGTGAGATTCTTAATAAATGCCATGATCTCAAGAGTTGGGGCTTAAAGAAGAATACCAGATATTGAGACTCAAGACACAATTGCAAGAATTGACATAGTTACAGGGAACACTGGTGATTATACTCAATAGTGGTATTTTTGCTCACTTAGATTGAATTTCCTTTTCTCAGATGATGATCATGATAATCCTGTGCATCATGTCTCATGTTTCTCTCTTGGAGAGACTTAAAAGTTACACATAATGTCATGTTTTACATGACACATTTAACTTTTCATCCACAATTTTTTTATTTTTAAAATGCTTTAAACTTCAAAGAAAAGAAACCCTCTGATTACTGAAAAGTATTGGTATATACACAATACAGTTTTGTTTTAATGTTTTTTTAGTAGATGTCTCTGTATACAGTTGAAAGGATGCAGAGACTGTAGTATTCAAATATTTACATAACAAATTACTTCAATTATTTTTAAGAACACTCACTACCAGAGTAGTAGTAACAAGAAGAGAAAATATTATGGTATTTGTTTTACTAGGACACAAGCTGGAGTTTGAAATTATTTAGGCTTGTTACGTAATCTGATTTGATGTAATGCAATATGCCTTGTTATATTGACAAGATTTTTATGTCCGTTAAGGATTATTGTACATCTACTAGAAACGGAAATCCATAAATGCACAATTGAACATCAGACATAGTGAGGGTGTCTCTAATCTGTTTCTTTTGCAAGCAGTATTTGAATTATTGACGAGTTGTATGAAGTGATTATTTTGTGGGTTTTTTTGTTCTTTGCTTTCATGCATGGAAGGTAGAAGAGTGGAATATAATTAAGTATGAAAAACAGTATAGGGCTTATAGCAAAATTTGAACCGTGATGCTTTCTTATCAGCAAAAGTTATAACATACGCAATGAGATAGTTATGCTTACTCTAAGGACCATGTGAAACTTCTCTCTTGTGTTCAAATTCTTACCCATAACTACTTGTGATTATGTGTATGTGTACATTGCAGCAGTAGATGTATTCAAATGAATGATGCAAGCCCACTAAGGCCAGATAAAGACTGTATGCAGTATTGTTGTAGTCATATTGGTCCCAGGATATTAGAGACACAAGGTGGATGAGGTAGTATCTCATTGGAGCAACTTCTGTTGGTGAGAAGACTGTGTAGTTTAAAGACGGAAACTTTCACACTATTTGCTTTCCCAGCTGATTACAGGCAGCATCCCAATTTTCACACAAGAAAACTTTTCACTTTTCATTTCCCCAGCTTCTCGAATCTCACCTACCTGGAATCCAGTCAATTGGAATCAGAATCCCAATTCTGATATATACTGCCCCTTTCCATCCCCACACATGGTAGATATGTGAAAATATGTTAACCATTGCTAGATCATGGATGCCACATCTTTATTTATGAAAAGTATGCCATTAAAATAAGCACTAGTGGCCACTGCTATCTGTAGTTTTGCTCAGTGGCTACCTTTGCAAGACCACACTTTTTAAAAGTTTACCAAAATAGATTAACCTTAAACTGCACTTTGAAGACCACTGAATTCTGGTGAAACTTCTGAGAAAGGAAGTTCTACAAATGAAGGTCATGTGTTAGAAATGGAATACTGTGTGGAGTCCTAGAGATTTCCATCCCATAGACTAACAGAAGAAACCCTTTAACAGAATTCAGCTGTTGTGATTGGGAGGGAGAATATAACTTTTTGCATTGTGCGCTTCAGTTAAAATAAGTAGAAATGCAATCTTGCACTTAAACAAATGCACACAAAATGTTTTAAAATGATAGACAGCACAACTGAGATTGGAGCCCCTTTTATGCTAGGGACTGTGTATACACCTAGAAAACAGACCCTGCTCTCAAGATCTTGGAGTCTAAGAAGATGAGAGAGAGGGAGGAAGAAAGGAAGTATTTCCATGTTCTAGATGTGAACTGAGGCATAGAGAGGCCATGTAACTTGCCCTAGGTTACACTGGAATTCTGTGGCAGAGCTGAAAATCAAATCCAAATGTTCTGAGTTTCATTCTAGACAATGCCTTGAAAACAGACCATCTTTCCTCTTCTGTAAATTGTGATTGCACAGTTGTGTTTATTCCTGTGACTCTCCTCCCATGTGTGCCCTAGCAGGGACACAGCTCCAGCAGCAGCAGTGAGGTCTAGCTGCAGCTAGCTCTGCACATGGCTAGCACTAGCAGAAACAGTAGGGGAGTACCTTCAGTCACTTTTTACTGTTCAAAACCTTTTTTTCAGCTTTCAAAAGGTGAAAGTGAGGTTACAGCTTCTCACTGCCCCTGCCTCAGGGGACAATTCAGCACCTGGAAAGAGGCTGCCTCACTGCTCTGTCCTTTTACAGGGAAAGAGCCCTGCCCCGAGCCTTGTTCCTTTAGAGCGATATCCCCCTGCTGGCTGGGAGGCCACTTCAGCTCTTGCTCAGACAAAATTAAGTAGTAAGTGCTATTTAACTTTTCTTCACCTTCCTCCCAAAGCGATTCAGAACAGCATGGATGTCATCACACAGAGATGTCAACAGTTTTCATAAAAATAAGACTGCAAATGTAAAACCCCAAAAACTCATCTCCTCACTTGCTTCACTAGGACTTTCATGGGCATCTCTGGTCCAGCCCACACAGATGGTCACATCTTGGATCTGTTCTTAAGTCTAGATATCAAGATAGAGGACATTTACAATCCAGCCACTGCTTTGGACAGACCATTTCATTAAGACAACGGTCAGAGACTTCAGCACTCGGTGAACAAGAAAGACGAGCACTACTGATTCAACCACAAAGATTCATGCTCACCAACAAATTCTGAAGTCTGCTAAAGGACAGCAATACCTTATATACAAGATGAGTCATGGACCTAGGGAATCTACCACTCTTCACTGGCTTTGACCATTGGCATGCTGGCCACCAGATAGCCCCTTCCTCCTCATTGCCTGCGCATGTCTCCTTGGTTTTCTGATGTCCTGCAGCAGATGTAGGAAGGAGTGGAAACTTGAGAGACAGTGGCAGGAAACGAAGGTTGTTTCAGACAGGATGAAAGATAAAAATTTCCTCAGCCTATGCTGAGGCTATATTACAGGCCAAGAGAATCTTAATTTCAGTCCCTTTTGAGCTGTCAAACCCTGCTGCAAGGAGCTATTTCAGGATGATAAACTGCTTCATTAATCCTGAATGCCTACCACTTGTATCAGATCTAAGCCCCAAGTGCTGGGAAGAACTTCCAGTTTATTTCACTGAAAAGATCATTAGACCACCAATCAAGAGCCCTTCTGCATTCCCTGAGTTTAGTATATTCACTTACCAAGAAATTCTGGATGGCCTAAAGAAGACACAACCCAAAATTTGTGAATCAGACCCATTCAGTTCCTGGCTTCTGAAAGTCATGAACAACTGGTGCCACTCCTAACCAAAGTAGCGAGCATCTCATTCGGAGAAGGAATCGTCTCTTCCTCCTTCAAACACACAATAAATAATCGAACCAGCATTAAAGAAATCCACCCTGGATACTTCAGACCTAGCCAACTATCATCTAGTATCAAACCTCCCATTCCTGAGCAAGCAGAGAAGCTACCAGAAAACCCAACTACAAGCTCACCTAACTGAGGTCAACTTTTTTGACATAGCACAATCTGGATTCAGACCAGGACACAGAAATGAAATTGCTTTAGTGGCACTTGTCAACCGATAAAGGACAGACATACATTCTCATCATCCTGCATCTTTCTACATTGTTACACACTGCTGATCATGAGATACTGTTGTCTCGCCTGAGAAAGGTGGCAGGAGTCCAGGGTAATTAGCTAAAATGATCTGAATCCTTCTGGAGAAATGCACCCGAAGAGTAGCGATGGGAAACTGCACCTCCACCACTAGACCTGTCACTTGTGCAGTTTTACAAGGATCAATTCTCTCACCAGTCCTTTGTACCATCTACATGCAATCATCACTAGATGAAATGGTCAAATGACATGGACTCAAGTGCCAGCAATATGCAGATGATGTACAGGCCTGCCCATCCATGACCACATATGGTCACACCACTGACACGAAAATGGCTAAGTGCTTGGATGACATGAACTCATAGATGAAGAACAGTTGGCTGAAGCTGAATTCAGACAAAACAAACTTAATGCTTGTGGGCAGAGCAATGCATTTTGCGGTGTTTGCAGCCACAGTGCAATCTCTTTTTGTTTGAAGGTTCACATCCACAATTAGTCAATTCATTCTGCATTCTTGGAGTAATCTTTGATTCCTCATTAATACTGAGCTCTCACATTGCAGTGGCCACAAGTAATACTTTGTACCATAATTGGTTGCCTGGGAGACCCTGTCCCGTCTTGGCAGATGGAGCCCTGGCCTCTGTTCATGTTTTCATTACCTCGCAGCTGGACTACAACAATGCAATATACCTAAGCATCTTCAGGATGTAGGAAACTCCAACTGGAACAAAATATGCAGTGTGTATCCTCAGCAGCATATGTCTAATGTCCTCCTAGTAGTCTATCTTCTACTCTGTACCCTGACTTCCTGTGGAATAGCACATCAAGTTCACGGTCTCATTTATTAATCAGAGCTCTCCATGGCCTGGGCCCAGGATACCTAACAGATTGACCGAAACTTCAGGATGAAGACTGTGGTTGACAAGTTTGTTCCTCTGGACCAGAAGAATAATGCTTGTCTATGTGGGACATAGAACCTTCTCCATGGGTAATTTGAGACACTGGAGTGAACTTCCCCAGGAACTAAGTACCATCACAAACCTCCCCACTTTCTGCTTTGAGAGTAAGTCGCATTTCTTTCACCATGCTGCTTCTTTTATAAATATGTAGCAACAGATATATTTATTTAACAAATTTTAAAAACCTTACCAAAACAAGACACTACACTACATGGGCTTCTCCCACTGGGGACAAGATTAGAGAACAAACAACATGTTACATATGTGTAATCACATTGCTTAATGAACTACAGGAAGGCACTCAGATATTAAGGTAATGAGTGCAGTATAAAAATCTATATAGAACAGACACAAGCATCACATTCAGGGAAATACTATGAACCAAAACAAAGTTAAGATTTCACAAACTACATTTATTCAGATTCTCCTGTGTGTGTGTGAATGCAGTAGGAAGAAGATAAACAGAGATGATTTTTTATTATCATTATTTCAATGGGTGTAGTTGGAGCTCCACATCTTGGTTAAAAGCAGTGGTTCCCAACCTTTTTGGCTCAAAGGCCACAAATATAATTTTTACAACCCTGAATGGCTACTAGTCTATCTCCTCATAAACTCACCACACACTGAAGCACATGGCCTGGCAGCTAAGTCATGATGGGTAGCTTGCTAAGTGCAGGCCAAACCATAAGGCACTGAGTTTTAGAGTCCTGCCCCCTTCTCCACCAGCAGCCCTCCTCTCCCAACTGCAGTCAGACAAAGGAGTTCAGCAAAGAGACCATCTCCTTGCTGATTTCCCATCCCCCTGTTTGCAGCAGGGAAACTGCATGTGTTCTGTAACCCTGTGTGCTCCACCTGTGTCCCTAGGCAGTGGCTTCCTTCTGCCGCCAGCAGAATGGGAGATCAATGCTCCACTCTCTCTAGGTGCAGGGACCCCAGCACCTAGGGACCCAGGAGGAGCACTTAGCAAGGAGCATGGCAACAGCCAGGGGCAGGGGAGTGCTGATATCCCATCCCCTTGGCTGCAGCAAGGAGTCTACGCCAGTCTTGCAGCCGTGCGACAACACACTCCACCTGGGACCTTAGGCAGCCGCTTCACTCTTCAGCCAATGACAGGGGAGTGGTGGGCCACTTAGAAAAACCCTGTGGGCCACAGGTTGGGAACCACTGGTTTAAGAGGTTGGGATTTGTAGCAAAGCTGGCATCCTTGTTTTAACTTTATTGTACATTTAATTTCTTTATTTCTAATCAAAGTGTCTTGCAAAATATTAAATGTTCTTACCTTCGTTTAGGACTAAGCTCATTGTAAGCTTTATTTAATTTGTTTTCTAAGCCCAAAGGTATTTGAATATCTTAAAAATATTTTACTTTTAATTTACTAGAAGAGCCATTGTTACAAATACAAAGCTGCACAGTACAGAATTCTGCTTTTAATATACATTTCAAACTGTCTCCTAATAGTCTTCAAAAAAATTAGGCTCTGATTCTGGAAACACTGAAGCATGTGATTAACCTCATGCACTACAAGTAGTCTCATCGAGATAAACTGCCTTAGATGATAAATTCTTCTTGAGACCCTGCTGGATTTTCTATTTTGTAAAGCACCTAAGTTCATTGACCACATCTGATTGTTTTTTAAAAGCCACTTCAGTCTTTGTTCAACGGCCAAATTGCTCTGTCTCATTTTCTCTTTCTTTTTAAACCTGGGGTAAGCTATTCAAATCAATTCAGTAGTGATATTTGACTATCTCTTTTGTTATAGTGGTCATGGTTTTAAATTTCTTTTCCCCACGAAAGATCACATTTTGTAAGCTTTCTGTTTCTGTACATTATTTTCATTGTCATCTGTTTAAGGTTCAGTTAAGAGCTCATCTTCTATGACAGATAGAGAAGATAACAGTGCTTTGTGCAAGGTAAGCAGACTAGATTTGAAGAAGTCCAGTTTAGATCTTATTTTCTGTTTTGTTTTGCCATGCGTCATGCTTTTTAGCTGTCTGAATGCAAATTCTGTGTGGAAGATGAGCTTTCCCTATCCAATTTCTCCCACTTCGATAAAGTAGCACATGCAGGAACTCAAAATCTTGACAAATGCTTGCTGTTTTGAAAGATGCAGTCAGTGTTGATTTAATTTTTATTTATTTTGCTCCTTCTATTCAGGGATGCTGTGTTCACTCCGTGTCTACCATTATTGCTTCTCTTTCTTCTAATTTTTCTTGTTTAAGGAGAGCACTAACAACTAAGCAGGGAACACTTCACCTGTCTTATACGTAGGTTTCTCTTTTCTCTCCTCTACCTTAACACCCTAAAGAGACATTCCATCAGCCTCTGTAATCAGCTCAGCAAATGTAGATTTGGAACCACCAAACTAAAGCATTGCAAAGGTTTTTTCATGTGAAACTTTCATGCAGGTTTGGGGATTGATGCAATGCCTTCATCTTGTTCAAAAGCAGTGCTGCTAGTGGATGTCCTTTCCACTAGCTTTGCTGCTTCTGAACTAGTTATCAATCCTGAGAACTTCATGAAAAGTTCCTTAAAAGCTGAAAAATTTTCATGCCTGAATAGCCGAGAAATGGCCTAACTGAATTTTACTAAACTTTTGAAATCAGACCATGGGTATGAAAAT
This sequence comes from Mesoclemmys tuberculata, assembly GCA_007922155.1. Taxonomy (NCBI): domain Eukaryota; kingdom Metazoa; phylum Chordata; order Testudines; family Chelidae; genus Mesoclemmys; species Mesoclemmys tuberculata. The sequence goes on from ML675631.1 coordinate 9,850,582, forward strand.
GAACAAGAGAAATTTCACTGCCATCAGTACTTAATTTGGGAAGTTATAAGGACCTGCAAATAGTCTCCTATGCTCTATTCACTCATACCAATAAATTTTAAAACCCTGTTGAAGCACTTAAAGTGATATAAATGTTATGTTTATTTGTATTAATATATAGAGAGGATTTATGTGTTCATAGTTGGTTTTGAGGCAAAATATAAAACACTGATTCTCAGTTAATCTCGTTAAATTTGGTTTTCTTAAGACAGGAAGCAAACTGACTTCCATCAAATGTGTTTTTTGGCTGAGTGAAGTTTATTTGAGCGCTTGAATTCTGAGAGGCTGTACTATCACATGCAAGTGTCCACAATCCATTTTCATACATCTTTGGTAATTGCATACCTAGTTTGCATATAATTACCGGGATTCCTGTGCACAGATGCTGGTTTGGCGGTACAACAGGTGAATATACAAACTTTGGGTGCAAATTAGGCTTCTTTCTTTGAAAATGTGGCCCAATGTTTGGGAAAGTAAGATAGGTGATACCTCTAACAATAGCTTTTGCTGAAATAAGTATAGGCAAGCAGTACAGAATAAGAGTAGAATGCCTATATGAAGAAATCCTATTCAACAGCAGTAAGATACGTCAGTACATTTACTTTTTTATATATATATATATATTTATATAAATCTACTCTACCATTAGAATTGCAAAAATGGATAAATTGATGCAGTGCTGCTGAAAATTCAAAAAGCTTTGGATGCCATGAGATACATTTTCATTCTGAGAAATTTCAGAAAAGGAAACAGTCTCTTTATCCTATATCTAGCAATCGATTGATGGATCGTGGTAAAGTCAGGCCAGATGGCTACAAAAGGGTATACCAGGGCGGGTATGTGAGCCCTAGACTGCTAAAGGCCCTTTTCCCTGCAGGCAGAGGAAAGGTTACTGCAGATCAATTAGAGACACCTGGACCCAATTGAGGGCTACTCCAGGTGTACTTAAACCCTGCCTTCCCTAAAGGGCAGGGGGGAACAAAGGAGAAGGAAGTTGCCAGAATGTTTGACAGCCGGTGGAGAGACTCCCCCAGACTGGGAGGCGGTGCTTCTATGCAGCCAGAGAAACAGAGAAGGGAAAACCTTGGCCCCAGCCTGCAGGAAGGACTGGTCTCTCTGTGACCCTCCAGGGCTTTACCACCACCTCTACAGCCCTGAGAAAGAGCCACAGAAAGGTACCTCCCCAGACCCTGAGGCGCATACACGGACTGAGACTATCCACCCCACCCCTGTGGGGTTGAAGGGCACTCCTCAGGCCTGAAGTAAGGCCTGCACCAAATGCTCGATGAGAACGGTGCTGAGGGGAAGAGACAAAAGGCTTGTCCAGATTGGGGCAGAGTTACCTCAGGTCCCACTGCCAAAAGAGGCTGTGCCCAATAAGCGAGGTCCAAGGGAGGTTGCTATACAACAGTATGCATGCATAACTAACTGTAATGTCTCTAGTACCTTTGTGTGTCTGACTAAATGTATTGCTTGCTTTACCTCTTAAATTGTTCTCTCTTGCAATAAATTGACTAGCTGGCCTGTAGTTCACCAACATCTTCTAGGTATTCTGTTCAACACAGGAGCTCTGAAAATATTTAATTTGAATGTGTTGTCTTAATAACCTGGGATGGTACAAGCCTTCAGTTAGTCCAAATATAAAAAAAAGCATTCTGGGTCAGATGAGCATTTTCCTAAAAATAGGAGGATATATGCAGTGGGAATATTCAAGATTTATAAACTGCCATAATTATTCAAAGTAAATGCTAAGTGGAATGAGACAAATAGGATCTTAACACAGCTGCAGAAAGATCAAATCAAGAGCCCTGTGTCTTTGGTAGTGATTGCTTAGCTATAGAAAGAAATATGTTAATTCAGTAAAGGAAAGGCTTTATGACAGAGCTGTTAAGTCACTGCCATATTGTGGTTACAATAAGAATTGGTCTACCAAATTTCAGGTTTGTCAATATTCAAATGTAGCATTGTAGCTGATTCTTAATTGAGGAGTAGCTTCTTTCATGAGTAACTTGAGTCAGACAAAGGAACACTGAATAGTTCTGATGCCAAATGCAGAAAGGAGAAGGAAGTGTACTATATGTCCCAGAATGAAAGGTCTTTAGGAAAGCATCAAGATGTTTGCACGTGACACTGGAGCACTTACAGCAAAGGAAGTCAACTGTCTATCCAAAGTCTTCTGTCAAATAGTTAGACACTTAAGCACTTTCAGTCTTTTCAAGGAAAGGGCTGATATAATATAATGGCTAAGATGTTGTGTGGTTTTGTATAGCTGAGCCCCAGCTTTTGAGCATCAATATAATCAACCTGATATTAAGACATGAAAATACTACGTATTAGTTAGACCCTATATAATCGTTGTTCTGTGATACATAAAGTTTGAAAAGACATGCATTTCTGGAGCATCGGCTAGGTGCTGTCATGTAATTATCTCCAAATTCTGTTTATGGAGGAATCTAAATCTTTTTTTCCTTCTATACAGTTGCCTGTGAAACTTGAGGCTCATAGACGGTGTTTATGCACACCAACTATAGCACTATAGTTCTGTAGCAGTGTGGGTTTCTGGAGGCACAAATGTTGGAAAACCAGATTTTCTGTTTTCGTAGTAAACGCTTTTTTAATTTAGTAAATTTGCCCTGATTCTATACGTTTGGGGACACAGCAAAAATGAGGAAAAACAATCGCACTAAGCCACCCTTTCAACCTGAATCTGAAAGTCTTTGGATCTTACATGATATGGAAGAGGAATGTGGTTTGATACAGAAGTACCTAAATATTGCTAATCAGTAAAATGGTGATAAAATTATGACTGTAAAGCTACATCTACACTGCACACCACTGGCAGTGGCTCATAGAGTATGTATAGCTACATGTAGAGCCCTGCAAATCTGAAGATATCAACTTTATATCTGCAGATCATATTTGCGGATTGTAGATCAGATGCAGATGCAAACTTTCTACCCATGCAGGGCTCTAGCTTCATGCTGCAGTGAGAAGCAAGCTGTGTCCACATGGCAGCATATAGCTACACATGTTAATGAAAGGGTCTGGCGAGGGGAAAGTAACAGGAAAAGGCTTCTGCAGCTTTCCCCACTGCTAGAGTCTTTCCTTCTGGCAGGGAAAAATATTGGAATGCTAAAAATAGACTACAAATAACAGAGTAAATGGAGTGAGGCACTGCTTGGGCATGTAGAAAGCTAGCTAGGGTGCCTACCCTAGGGGTTCTGGTCTGTCTTTATTCTCCACACCTGAACAATGCATCACTGACTACATTGCTGTTTATAAGGTTGCTAGGAGAGCATGGAGATTATGTACTCTACATGCTGCTGTAAGGAGTGTGCAGTGTATGCATAGTGTAAGTCCGGATGTTTACAGAATAATGCTTTTAAGAACATGGCTAGCTAGCTACCTTTTTCTTCCAATGAGTCTTCACTATTTCATCAATAGACCTTACTATTGCTATTGGTTCAAGATTAGGTGGCCAGAATAAGGAATTGTGTTAAGTATGGCATTTTCCATGTGAGTAGAATATATGTGACTAACAATATACAGTTATTCCTCTTCTCTCCCCAACCCTGGCCTCTTCAAGTTTTAAAGCCAGTCCCTGGAGAAGGGTATAGAACTAGAAGAGCCTAGAGCTTTGTCACAGGGTGAGTGGTCCTTCTAAGAGGGAGCAGAGTACTATAGTGTGCCAGTGATTACTTGCTGCCTGCGCACGTTGTTCTTAACAAAAGGTACCTGGGCCTTATAAAAGAGGAGATAGCAGTAGGGGAAGGGCTTACCTTTGGACCCCTTTCAGCCCAAGGATTTAAGAGGAAGAACCAGCTGAAATAGTTCCGGAAGGAAGCAGCTGGGGAAGCTGCCAGAGGAGCTGTTTTAAGCCCAGAAGTACAGACCCCAAAGAGGAGAGTTATGCAAACCCTGAACCTGAGGGCAGAGACTGGAGGCCAGAGAAACTTTTTATTTTGAGCTTCTGTGCATGAGGCTTCATTTGGACTTAATAAAGTAAAACCCCAACAGAGGAATTTCATCTTAAATGTTTGGACTGCGTGGAGTTGTTATGGGGCCCTGAGGGAATGGAAAGCTGTCAGAGTGCTGCAGATTCATACTTGGCCAGCAGGGTGTGCTACAGGTAGGTCTGCCCTTATTTACAGGGTTATTAATTTTGTGTTGCATGGTATTCAGATTGCTGTTTTCTGAGTACGTGTGTGGATCTGAGAAGGTGACAAAAGTGTGTGTGTGTGTGTGTGGTTTTACGTTATAATTCCTGGTTTTGAATTATTATTCTTTAGCACCTTTTAGATGGTTTTGACAAATTTTATTTGAATATAGAACCAGAAAAGCTTAGTGTAGGCTGCAGAACACTGTTATATTCTCTTTTAGCATGGATGCTCTTTCACGCAAATGTTTTGAGCAAATTAGGACTTGACGCTTATTTACATAAAATAACTGAATTAAATGTTTTATTAAAGAGTGAAATCAAGGAATTTAATCTTCATAGACCAAGACAAGGTTTGTTTATTGTTGGAAACTTTTTGTAAAAATGAATTCCTTTTTTGTTTTTTCCTACCACCAAGTTGGGGAATGGGGGTGAAGTATACATTTTAATTGCCCTCTTTTCTGGTGGTCTGTGACATACATATGTTGTAGAATTAGCCCCCACTGGAGCTTGGGGAAGGCAGAAGGACCACCTTAAGCTTTTATTTTAAGAGTTCATTTTCTTCTTGAAAAATTGGGGGACAGGACTTATAGGGGTCTATATAAAGTCAGATTTTTGTTCATATTGCATAAAATAATAACATTCCGTTAGTTACTCATTGAAGAATATGTATACAGTATAGTTGTAGCTGTGTTGGTCCCAGGGATATTTTAGAAACAAGGTGGGTGAGGTAATATCTTCTATTGGACCATCTTCTGTTGGTGAGAGAGACAAGGCTTGAAATCTTGTCTTTCACCAACAGAAGTTGGTCCAATAGAAAATATTACCTCACCCGCCTTGTCCGTTGAAGAATAGTTTGTTCATTTCTTGTGTTCATTTACTTTAAAAGGATAATCATAAAAAACCTCAAGCACTACATCAAGCATAGCTTTAGACACGATAAAATGTTCACTCGTATGCTTATCACTTTTCTCAGAAGGAACTGTTTTTTCACCTGTTTTGTTTTAGTAGTTCAGATAATCTGAAATAAAAAGTAGTGGTTGCTTACAGTACTACTGGCATTATAGTCACACCTGCAAAAGCTGAAAATCTGGCTAAGATTCAATTGTACTGCTTTTCCACTTACTTTATGTATCATTTTAATAACAGTTTTTTAGTGTAGTGGCTGCCAGCAGTCTGGAGGCATGGGTGAGTTCTCCATTATCTGTTCAGTCAATCTGAATGAAAGCTTTTTGGGCCCCTTTCTGTTTTGTGGCATGTAGGAATGCTTCTCCAGTTGCTCTGTGCCCTCTGCAGAAACATGTACTTCTGGTGCCATTTTGCTAAGGTACTGTTTTTCTGTCAGGTCTCAGTGGAACTCTGGAATGACATAAAGCAGGAGATAACTTCCCCTCAGAAAAAGCCAGGGAAGGACTGAAAATGCCCCTCCAGTACTTCCCTGTTCTTACCACCTCTTTCAGCAGAGAGTCTTGTTCTTCCTATCCTGTCCCTTTCCACTCCACCATGGGAACCTCTAATCATGCCTGAACCCGGTGGGGGACAGCTGTGAAGTGTACTTCACTTCAGCAGCCCTTTGCAGTGGGGATTCCTCTCCAGATGAATAAGAGCAATGTACTTGTGCTCCTAAATCACGGGTATTTTGGAAAATCCCACATCTTAGTCAAAGGGAAATGCTTGTGGGTGAGAAGTTGAAAATGTCACTGAAACAGCCAGTTGAGGAGAGAGCATGGCAGTCCCTGTCCAGAGTTCACAAACTATCAGAAGATAGTTGTGTAAGAATTTGTTTATTAAACACGTTGTGTGTTGTTTTGGCTAGTATCACGTTTTTATGGAAATGAAAAACAAATTGGCTCTCTTAAAATAACATTTAGCTTATGAAGTTCTGAATGTAAAGTAAGTTCTGAATCTACTGATACAGAGTGGGTCTTCTTCCATTGCTCATTGCAACATTGCTAGCTTTATTCCAAAAATCAGTGGAATTTCCAGAGTGAGGATTGACATGATTTTGTTAAAGTCCCAGAGGATGAATCCCAATTGATATCCATAATCAGAAACATAATTTATCTGTAGAGAACTAATTTAAAAATTTGAATGTTTCAATGATACTTGAGGACTGCTGTAGTCATTCTTACAAATATAAAGAAAATATTGGTTTGGTTATAATTATTGGATCCTCTGCTTTAATGGGGTTTACACTTGTGGTAATGTCATTCTTAGATTTGTAAATCTTCGAAATATTCATGTGTTCTCAAATCATCCTCAGCGTCCCTAAAGCTAGGTGACTACTTAAATAAATATTTGCAGGGGGTTTTTTTATGTGAAGAATTGGCTTGAGCTCTGTCTATCCTCTTTGTTTTCCAAGAATATTTCAGCAAATGAGTTTCTAGAAGGAACATTTACTCAAACACAGAATTTTAAGTGAATACTACAAAATATTAATGGAATATGAATTGCAAATTTATAAGTGTATTTGCCAGTGAATCTGAATTGTAAAAGTTTTATATTAATCCACTTAGGCCTTAGAAACATGCCATGTGACCTGATACAATCTGAATATCAAGTACTTGCAACAAAGTACTCACAAAGGAGTTACGGGCCAAAAATTACTTAAAAAAATTATTCGGCAACTTACAGTGCATAAAAATCAATGTTATAAAATCAGATTTTTAATTTAAATTAAACGTTTTGAAACTAAATCTCAAATTATGACAAGCTATGATAGTCTATACTTACCATACTATATATATCATTTAAATTAAATAAAAATACTAATATTTAAGCAGTACATGTTTGCTGCTGAAGTTTCAAAGAAAGTCAAACCCCTGCATTGATGGAAGTCACTGGCTAAGCACCTGGAACCAGAGTTCATTTAAGAGCTAAACCTGCTTTTGAAATCATAAACCTTTCTGCTGGTGCAGAGAGTATTTTCTCAACTAGTTTGAAAGAACTAGTTACTGAACTAAGTTGAGAAAACGATTGGAAGCTGAAAAAGCAGAAAAGCTTGTTTTTTTGTTTGAATAAAAATGGGGTGTGAGAGAATGAGATGTAATAGTTCTAAAGTCTTGAAGGAAATGATGACAAGAAACAATAAATTAAATTCATTTACTATAAGTAATACTTTCTTTGCTTCATGGATCAGTTTACTTTTTTGATATATTTCCAGTCTTCAGGATGTTTTTATTAGTTAAATAAAACTAATTTTAAATAGTTGCTTATATGCACTTTAATTGAATTCCAATTTCAATACAAATGTAGCTTGACATAAATGATTCAAAAAAATTCACCATTTTCAAACAATAAAAACTTGTAAAAATTAAGATGATGAATTCATGTATTTTAAGGTTTATGATTGCTTAAATAAATGTTTATATCTATAGCAGGGGTGTCAAACTCACTTCCTATGGCGGGCCACATTTAAAATAAATTCAGTTCAAGGGGGCCACGCATACCATACACTAAAACACCTCATACTCTACTATACTTTACATACTCTACTCTCTGCCGAGAAATCTCCCCGCAGGGTGAAATTCGGTAGGAGAGTGGGACTCACAGCAGGGACTCACAGGTACTTGCAGACTCCACTCTCCGCTGTGAAATCTCCCTGCAGGGTGAAATTCGGCGGCAGAGTAGGAGAGTCCGACGGCCTTTTCCTTTTTGAGACAAGATCTCGCGGTACCATGTCCTGACGCGAGATCTCGCACACTTTTTTACTGAGCTCGGCTCAGAAAAAACTGCCGGCCCGGATAACACAAGGCGGTGGGCCAGATTTGGCCCGTGGGCTGGATAACACAAGGCGGCGGGCCAGATTCGGCCCGCGGGCCTTGTGTTTGACACCTGTGATCTATAGTGTATCTGTAATGGGGTGTACGAGGGTCAAAGGCTCCCTGCTGGAGACCTTGCAGTCCTATCACAGTAAAGGTGAGTTCTCCAGGCTGCCTAGAGCAGCTACGGGGAAGCAGCCAATTGGAGAAGAAGCTGCACGAAGCAACCAGTCAGAATTCAGCCAGCTCATATAAAGGGAGCTGCTGGACTGAGTAGATTCAGTTGCTGGCTGGAGCCCGGGAAACAGTAATGATGTTCCTGGCTGGCTGCAGGGCTGTACAGAGCAGTTGCTGGCAGGGACCAGGGAACAAGACAGGGACTCAAGCAAGACTTCAGCCCTGGAGAAGGGGTGAAGGTGAAAGTGCTGGATCCATGGCGAAGTGACACAGGGAGCAATAGCAGCAGCAACAGAGTAAAAAGGGATGCAGCAGGTGGCAGCTATTTATCGGGTCCCTGGGTTGGAACCTGAAGTAGTGGGCAGGCCCTAGTCTCCTCCAGCAGCCACTCGGGAAATGGCTTAAGCTATGAGAAGGAGTTTAACCAAACTCAGGGAAGGAGCTGAAGATTAGAGGAGGTCAGGATTGCCTGGACTTGGAAACCCCAAAAGGGGACTAAACTGAAAGTAGTGACTCAGCTGGAAAGCTGAGGTCAGTTGAGGCTCACCAGGAGGTGAAGAGTCTCCAGGGAGGAAGCCCTGGGGGCATTGCTCCATATCCGAGCAAGGGACAATACTTGAGCAAGCCCAGGAGGGGCGAAGAGATACTTGGATAGCTAGCCCAGGAGAGGCAATAACCAGGGTACTGTGTTAGTCCATATTGAACTCCTTGAAGACCTGAGACTAGGGACCAGGCTGCAGGCTGACACCAATGAGGGTACTGTGGTAGGTCCCATTGGACAGATTGAATTGATTAAGGACTGAGCTCAGGGAGTGTTGCAGGAGGAGACCAGCTGAGGGTACTGTGATAGGCCCTGCTGTATTTGTACCCTGGAAGGGGTTTGTTTTGTTCAGGTAGGAACTGTGTGAGACTTAGCCAGAGGCCTGAGTCACTGAAGATCCACCTGATGCAGGTGATAGCCGGTGGGAGGTACCACAAGCAGTGCAAAGCTGAAAGAAAGCAGGCACATGCATACCCAATAGAGGGGCTTGCAAGAGGCAAGTAGATCCTGCCACAATATCATCAAAAGTTTCCAAATTTAGTGTAGAGGTTATACTGACTTGTAAATCAACATATTTTAATGGTAGCCAGCTAATGAGAATGAGTCTTGCCTTAGGAAAATAACTAAAAAGCACAAATGCAAAACAAAATTTAAATCAAGGTTTGCTGCTTGCTGCTGTTAAATCAGGATTTAACTCAATGCTTTAAATCATCCACCATACAGCATATAGGTCTGAATAACAAAAGAAAGCTGCAGTCTTCTTATGGAAAACTTGCGTTCAGAAAGGCAAAATTTTCCAGACTAATAACTTGTTCCAAAATATTCATCCAAGCTGTTGTTATCCTATGATACAGTAGAGTTAAGTAGCCAATTTTAATATTTTACTAACTCAAGCAATTAATGTAAAATAAGACTTTTGCAAAGAAAAACTTTTGGGTCTCAATTCAGGTTGTCATAGAGCAGAAGATGCCTTCCAAAATCTAACAGTTTTACTGGGTACTCTAATAAGGCATACTTCAGTGGAAGTCTTAATCAGGAAATAACTTGGCTATCTAGTTTTCATACATTATGGCATCTGCTGTGAGTTTTGCTGTTTGAGAGGAGGCTATACCAATGTACTTAATATTTACAAAAGTATAACTTGAGAGCTGAATTTTTAGTTGGGCCCGTGAAATTGTGGATATGTTTGTGTGTTCTTAATAAGCATGCATATGCTAGCAGTGCATAAACACAGTCAGTTAGATGTCATGTATAATTAAATGTGTGTGCACTGATGTACCTGATGTGTGTGCACTGATGTACCTGATGTGTGCGCACACAAATTAAGAAATTGTGTGTGTTGTCTGCAAATGTATGTCTTCAGAGCCATGCACCTAATCTTGAAAGGGACACCGAGAGCACGTTTTTAATTTTGCTGTATTTTGTGACAGTCTGGGAGTAGACAAACCTAGCTTTTAGATCATCTAGCCTGAATCTCTGAAGGATCTAAGACAAGCTAAATTTAAAAACCTAACATTTAACAAATCATTGTTCATTTGGTGTGCTGGATGCAGGGTTTTGGTTTTTTTTTTTTTAAATAAAGGTCTTGAAATGCTAAAGGTTTCAGTTCTCATATAAAGCCCTTTGATATTAAACAGAAAGGTCAGGTCGATCATTAGTGAAGTGAACACTCTTCTTAACCTATAAATAGCATTCTGCTTTTACAACATACAGAGAGAGAGAGACTGGAAAAATAACAAGGATAATTAGAAGCAAACTTAAAGTAACAAGTAAATTTTGTCCTTTGTTTTCCCTGCCTGTCTTTTCTACTGGAAATAGAATTTTGTAGCTAGGACTGGATAACACTACCTATTATTGAGATTTCCCAATATTTCGTGTTATAAGGTCCGGTTTTCAGTTACATGTAGTCTTACAAAACTCTAAATGCTTGGGCTGAAATTTTCCATGCGATGTCTGCATCAGGATGATTATTTATTTTTCTGATGGTTTCAACCAAAGAGGTTCAGCCACTTCCAAGAATAAGGCTAAAGAAAAATGAGGTGTTTTGCCTATGTTACAGAAAAGGTTGAGAGAATTTTTATTTATTTATTTTTTAACTCTACCATCTCCATTCTTTTGAGCAGGGTCTTGAAATTTGGCAGGAAGATGTCCCTGGGAAAAAAAGGCAGTCTTTTGCTATCCATCTAAAAGTCTGGCCAAGTTATATGCCTTTGAAAAACTGCAGGCTGCATATGCTCAGTATAGCCTTCTTAGATTTTTGCAGTTAAATTCCAAGAAAATTCTATCCACACTAAGCATGCTCCAGCTGAGCAGGATTTCTCTGCATGTGCAGCTCTGTACTGCTGTGAGCCATCCTGAGTTCAGGCACCTGAATTGAGAACAGGGAGACTGTTACCTTCTTTATTTTCAAACCACCCTACCCACCCGCCTCTTCCTGAGTTCTGGTGGTGGTGCAGCAGGAAGCCGCCTGATTTGAATGCACAGGGGGCAAGAGCTGGGTGGGTGAGGAGAATAGATGGGGAGAAGAAGCAAGAAGGGGACTGGGACTGGAGGAGAGGGAATTTAGAACTTGGACTTGGAGTCTGAAATTGGGTGCACCATGATACTGGGAGCTCGGAAGGGAAACTGGAGAGGACTGGGAATCAGTAGATGGGAGTGGGAGAGTGACTGAGACTGGATGTGGCACCAGGGAAGGGGAGAGACTAGGCCTGAGAACCAGCGTGGTGGTGGGAGGGAGGTATGGGGAGATGGATAAGATGAGGAGCTGAAGTATGGGGGAAGAGCTGCAACAGTCTGGGCAAAGAGACTGTGCGGGAGTGGATAATAAGACTGCACAAGTACTCTGGGGAGGGAGATTGGGACAGGGAGAGAGGATGAGGAGGTGGGCAACTGAAGGCCAGGATAAGGCAGAAAGAGAAACTGAGCATCCAGGAGGGGGGAACTATGAATGGCTAGGCAATGAGACTGCTGGGAAATGGGGTAGACTGAGATTGGGATAGGGAATCCAGATGTGAGAATCACGGTTGCTGGGCAAGGAGACTGGGACTAGAATGAAAAGCTTGAGGAATGGAAACTAGGATTGTCTAGGTCAGGGGGGTCAAACTCACTTCCTATGGCGGGCCACATTTAAATTAAATTCAGTTCAAGGGGGCCATGCGTACCATACACTAAAACACCTCATACTCTACTCTACTTTACTTACTCTACTCTCCGCCGAGAAATCTCCCCGCAGGGTGAAATTCGGCGGCAGAGTAGGAGAGTGGGACTCACAGCAGGGACCCACAGGTACTCGCAGAGTCCACTCTTCGCTGTGAAATCTCCCTGCAGGGTGAAATTCGGCGGCAGAGTAGGAGAGTCCGACGGCCTTTTCCTTTTTGAGACGAGATCTCGCGGTACCATGCGCTGACGCGAGATCTCGCACACTTTTACAGAGCTCGGCTCAGAAAAAACTGCCGGCCCGAATAACACAAGGCGGTGGGCCGGATTCGGCCCGCAGGCCAGATAACACAAGCTGGCGGGCCGGATTCGGCCTGCGGGCCTTGTGTTTGACACCTGTGGTCTAGGTAAAGAGAACGTGGCTGGGGCAAGGACCCAGGGATGGGGAAGAGGCAGGACTGGGACTGTTACAGATTGGAAAGGATGGGTCAGAATAGGATCGTGCTTTGGGCTAGTGGGCAGAAGTCTGCACACTAGATCATGCTCCCCTCCAAAGCCTGGAATGGAACCCAACATTCATGTGTTTCATCTTTCCACTGCTGTACCCACTGGCTGTATCCACTTCTAGTACTGGTCCACATAGAGGATGAGAAACCAATACTGCTATAAGTTACTCCGTTAGCTCAAGAGACAAGAGGTCTGTGCTGTAGATCTGAAGATTCCAACCCTGTCAATGACCAGTGTGGGTGTCAATATGTGATAGAATTTTTTTTTCCTATTTGCTTTAATAAAACTTAGGAAATTCCATGCAAAAAGACCTGTCAAAAGCAGTATTAAGGTTGCAAAGTTAAGTTTTTGAAAATTAGGAAATGCCAGAATTAAAGTTGCCTGTGCCACCTTAATTCAGCCCCCTTAAGCATAGGCATTATGACAGTCTTTAATGACAATTGCATGCTGCTTTTTCCCACAGGACCCCTGTCTCGTTCTGTTTACTGGATGGACAGTGCTCACCTAATTAGCAGCTGTTCAATTTTTTTTTTTAGTTCAGTGTGTGGCCCTAAGTCTTATTAACTGCATGCTACTCAGATCTTGCCTGAAGATAAAATTCTTCATTTCCTCAGGGGCTTTTCCATCATGCTCGTAACTACAGTATGAGTGCTTCACAAATATTAATGAATTTATATTCTTAACACCTCTATAAGATGAGTGGATACTGTTATCTCATTTTACAAATGTGAAGTGAGACACACAGACTAAGGTCAGAAGTAACCACTAATTTTGGGCCCCAATTTGAGACCGCTAACACCTGATTTATCAGAGTATTTAACCTCATATAACACTGTTCACAGCCTAGGCCCAACTGACTTCACTTGCAGCTCTGAATGCTCAGCACTTTTGCAAATGGGACCCCAGTGCATCAGTTTGGACGAGCAGAAAACAAGGAACTCTGTTAAATGTCGAGCTGTGCAAAGTTGGGTTTACATGAATTGCCTAGCTTCCTATAGGAACTCCGTGGCAGAAATGGGATAAAATCCAGTTCTCCAGGGCAGCCTTCATCTTCATTGTGAGACCAATCCTCAGCATCATTCCCCATGCACCTTCCAGTTTATGCAATAAATGAAGGAAGAGTCCTACAGACCAGTCTCCCTCATTACACAACCCTGGTACATCCCAGAGCAGGTCCATTATGTGCACTGAACGATTCAGGTGTACTATGAAAGGGTTAGTGTATGGTCATATAATTAAAGATTCTATCATAATGCATGTACTTCAGGAGACTGAGCCTTTTCTTAGGGACTTTCAGCTGTAATAGGCCTAACCACTTTTATTTGAGGGACGGATAGCTGTTTTAGAAGGGGAGGATAATTGGGCATGTCTATAAATGGATTGTTGCTGTTAAAGATTGGTTTATGTAAATGAAACTGCCACCAAAGTATAACAGAAACAAGGTATCTTGCCAGGGAATTTAGGTTCATCTTACCACAGGTTTGTCTACTTTGCACCATAGCGTGGACTATGGGGATGTGAATTTTACACTACGTGAAAGTGTTGCACTCTAATTGCCCTGTGTAGATGTTGTGTTGCTGACTAAAAGGTACCTAGTTCATGTTAATGTAGTCCTCCTGAGCTAGGTAACTTTTAGCTGATGCCAGACGCTGTCCACACATGGAATTTAGAGTGCAACACTTTGGTGTGCTCTGCAGTTCACACCCACATAGTCCGCACTGTGGTTCAGAGTATCACGGGCCTTGATCATATTACAGGTTTTAAGTGGTAACTTGCAAAGTAGTTTTAAAACCTTGAACACCAACAAATTCAAGTATCTTTTAATGCTATTTCTTTAAAAGTTTTATTCAGTTGAACAACGTGCTTTAATACAACATTAATGTAAACCAGTCAGTTAGTGTACTCAGATTTTTTTTAATTCATTTAAGTAATTGACTTGTGAAGATTAGTGGAAATTATCTTTGTATAATTTGTATTTATTAATTTGAAACTAATCTTAAAATCCTTAGCCATTTTTAAGATTAAATTTAAGTGATCAGTTTATAAAAATTCCCATGTTGTTTCATCCAAGAGCATGGATTCTAACTTCAGTATTCTGCCAGAACTCTTAAACTGCATGTAGACTGAGGATTCTTGGAAATTCTTATACCATTGTTACCAGTGGTGAGAGGGCAGTAGCATAGGCTGGCTGCCAGTATTTTCACCATTGAGCCATCTAACTGTTTAAATTGAAAAACTGACCAAGACCAGTCACTTACTCATGACCCATCTTTTTATAAAAGTGAGGCTGATGAATAAAAACATGCAAGACCACATTTTTCTGTTGGCGGAGACTGTCATACCATTCTTCTGTACTATGAATGTGTTTGGTTTGTTTTTAATGCCAGCCTTCAATCCTTTGCTTTTCTCAATACGTGGTACTTTTTTGCTCATCTGGCTTACTCCCAACCTTTTTAATTTAATTAATTTTTTCCATCGGTTTGGGGACTTTATACTGATTGCTGCTTTTTAAATCAATAATATAAAAGTAAAACATAGGCTTGGCCTTTTACCATTGTCTTTACATGTGTTTGAGTGGTAAACCTCCTTTTCAGAGTATAATGCTTTCCTTAATTCCAACTGTTGGATTAGAATGTGGAAAATATATATTACAACAAATCTGCCTGCATCTGTCTTGAGATTTTTTTTAAGAGTATCAAGGATTTTATTTTTATATAGTGTTCTAGTTGAATGTAATTTTCTGTACAATTCAGATAGTTAATAGACATGAGCTTTCATTTGTTGATTATCCAGTCTTAGACTATTAATATTCCCACTATGTCCACTGCCATCAAACCCACCAGCATTTGAATAGAATATCTTAACCAGTGCTAAATACTTAATTTTCTGTGCTTTTCAGACTAAAAAAACACATATGCAAATGCTAGTATTTTTAGCAAAACTGCCAACATAAGATATGGTGGGACACCCTTAAAAACATGCCAGTGGATAATGAATTTGTCTTTTGGATTTATAGTATGCTAGGTATTTCAGAGGAGGTGTGAAGTTTAGTTGACACTGCCAAGAGTGAGGCAAAATGTTCAGTTTTAGACATGAGCTCTATAGCTGAAATCTAGGTTTATGTGTACAAGCCTGAATAACTCATACTAACAGTAGCTCTTCAAAATTATATAACCCAAATGTTTGCTGTTCATTCTGACATATACCTGTCCACTCCACTTTTCCTCCAGAAGGTTTCATCAACACTACTGGATAACTTAATGGTGCCAGGCAATTTTATTAAATCATACGTTTGTCTGATACTTTCCCTTTAGTTATAAGTTTGGTTATCTAAAGAACCACCAAAAGCATGCAAGATTTCAGAGCAACAAGCAGGGTCTAGCAGGGAAAGAACCTGCTGACCCTGCTACTACTACTAAAAATAAAGGGGTGAAAGAAAGAGGAAATGGATGAGAGTTGTGTATCCAGCTGGGATTCTTGATGCTGTACTGAATGCAAAGGCTTTCTCACCAACTCCCAGTTTATGTTTTACTTGGAGCATCATCACTAGAAGTGGACTAAAGAGAACTAGATGGATTATTTGAACTAATAGCGTAGTTTTGCTTAGCAAGCTCTTCTCGTCTCATTTAAAAAACAGAAAGAGCTGCAGCTCATAGACTTTAAGGTCAAAAGGGACCATGTTGGTCATCTAGTCTGAACACTTCGCACGTTGTAGGCCACAGAAGATCACCCACCCACTCCAGTAATAGAACCCTAAACTATGGCTGAGTTACTAAAGTCCTCAAACCACGGTTTGAAGGCTTCAAGTTACAGAGAATTCACCATTTACACTAATTTAAACCTGCAAGTAACCCATGCCTCATTGTGCAGGGACAGGCAAAAAAAACCCAGGGTCTCTGCCAGTCTGACCCAGTGGAAAATTTCTTCCCAACCCCATATATGGTGATCAGTTAGATTCTGGGGATGAGTGCAAGACCCACCAGGCAGATACCAGGTAAAGAATTTTCTGCAGTAACTCAGAGCATTCCCCATTTAGTGGTCCATCTCCAGCTGTTGGGAATTTTTGCTACTGGCAGTCTCAATGGGTCACGTGCAGTTTGTAAGCCGTCCCAGCATGCCATCTCCTCCATAAATTTATCAAGATCAATCTTGAAGCCAGTTAAGATTTTTGCCCCTATTGCTCAACTCGGAAGGCTGCTCCAGAACTTCACTCTTCTGACAGTTAGAAACCGTCTTCTAATTTCAAGCCTAAATTTGTTGATATCCATTTTGTTCTTGTGTCCACATTGATGCTTAACTTAAGTAACTTCTTTCCCTCTTGATATTTATCTCTGATGTATTTAGAGAGAGCAATCCTATTTGCCCTCTGCCTTCTTTTGGTTAGGCTAAACAAGGCAAGCTTTTTGGGTCTCCTCTCATAAAGTAGGTTTGCCATTCCTCAGATCATCCTAATAGCCCTTCTCTGTGTCTGTTCCAGTTTGAATTCATCTTTTCTAAACATGGGAGACCAGAAATGCATACAGTATTCCAGATGAGGTATCACCAATGGTAAAATGGTACTAACACTTCCCTGTCTCTGATGAAAATACCTTACCTGATGCATCCTGGGACTGCATTAGCCTTTTTCATAGCTGCATCACATTGACAGCTCATAGTCATCCTGTGATCACCTAATACACCCAGATCTTTTGCCTCCTTGATCACTTCCAAATGATAAGTCCCCAGGTTATAGCAAAAATTGTAAGTCCTTAAATGCATGACTTGGCACTATTAAATTTCATCCCATTTCTATTACTCCAGTTTTCAATGTCATCCAGATATTCTTGTAAGATATTCTGCTCCTCCACCATACTGGCACTACCTCCTAACAAATATTAGTGCACACTCACTTTTGTGCCAAGGTCAGTAATAAAAATATTAATTAAGACTGGTTCCAAGACCTATCCCTGAAGAACTCCACTAGTAACCTCCCTCCAATCTGACCATTTACCTTTCAGTATGACCCATTGTAGTCTCCCCTTTAATCAGTTCGTTATTCATTTTTCAAATCTCATCTCATTAATCCCCATCTTCTCCAATTTAACTAATAATTTTTCATGTGGAACTATATCAAATGCCTTGCTGAAATCCAGGTAGATTAATTCTTTGTGTACTTGCTCAAGTCAATTCCATGTTAGGTATGTGCATGCCCACATGCATGGCTGTTGGAGATATTTTTGCCTTAGTGACATCAGTAGGGCCATCTCTGGTACCGTCTGGTGCCCCGTGCTCATACCATGGTTTTTGAGGCACTATCGGCCTTACTACTTTCCATCCGTGATGGTTGTAGTAATAGTTTTCCTCTCTTGCATCTGCAAGTACAGTGATCTTTTGCTAGTTCTAAATAGTTTTTGTAAACATTTATTGTGTAGCTATAAAGTAGTGGTTCCTTTGGGTCTGTCACATTCTACCTTTTGTAAAACCATATTGTATTTTATCCCAAATACTGTTCACTTCTATGTCCTTAAGTACTTTCTGTTTCAAAATTTGTTTCAAGACCTTGCATACAATTGAGGTCAAACTAACAGGCCTGTCGTTTCCTGGATCACTTTTTCCCCCTTTTTTAAAATGGGAACTATATTAGCCCATCTCCAATCATAGGGTACGACACCCAAGTTTACACATTGATTAAAAAATCCTTGTTATTGGGCTTGCAGTTTCATGTGCCACTTCCTTTAATACTCTTAATTATCTGGGCCGCCTGATGTACTCCCTTTAAGCTGTTTGAGTTTAACTTCCACTTCAGCATAGTCTTCCTTGATATGTTCCGGTGAGAATCTAGCTGTTACTTGTTCCCACATGAAGGACAGTCAGTTGATACTTTCCTTCTCCCATTAGGATCCCCTTCAGCCTCAATTCCAGGTCCCATATCTTAGCTCCTAGCAGATAGCACACCCTTTTGTTCTCCAGATCAGTTCTGGTGACAGGCCTGTCTGTTTTTCTTACTAGGGAGTTCCCAATCGTGTAGACTTGCCTTTTCCTGGTGATGGTGTGATTCTCCAGCTTTCCTCCTTTCTGGCTGCAAGTACTCTTGTCTTTTTATTCACTCTTGCAATCTTGTGCATGTCATCCTGTATCCTTCTGGGGCTCTGAACTCTTGGTATCTCCATTGACTCTTCCCCTTTTCTAATTTCATTATTGGGATTGGGAGAGACAGTGTAAGAAAGATTAATTGTTTTCCACTGCAGTAGTTCCTTTTCACTTGCTTTGATTCTTCAGATTGTGTTTCACTCCTCCTGAAAATGCACAAAAATGATCAGCTGAGTTGCTTACCCTGGGAAATGTGAAACGCTCGTCTGTGGACTGAATCCAGCTCACTAGATGCATTTGTGTGGGGCCCATGTGGTGCATTCAGGATCTTAAAATACCATTTTTTTTAAAAAACAGTTGCCTTTATGTTCACAGAGAGGATCTTCCCAAAGTAAACGGTGTGTAAACCAATGCTGTTAAGTATGAATCATAACAATACTTTCAAAGTAAACTTCAAAGCATTAACGTTTGTGACAGAACATACCATGTCCAGATTTCACACACTATTTTAATAATCTTTGTACCAAGTATGCCTCGTGAGGTATTGTTCGAAAACTCATAATTTGCTGGTCACTATCGTCCAGATAAAATGTGTGCCCCAACGTTGTATGTAAAGTTATAAATTCCACTGTATGGTGTTCTTAGCACATTCCCAACTGAGACTGTCAAACAGGTTTGTCTCAAACAAAGGAATGTGTGCTCTGCTTAATTTGCACTTGAGTAGTAAACAGAGTTATCAAGTGAGAAAGGAAACAAAAGAAGCACCAACAGATGAGAAAAAAGCAGCAGGGAACATCTTTCCATGTAGACTCTAGCTGTGTACACACTGATGGCAGCAAATTCAGATAAATTTTTCTGGATCAATGGAGGCGGCAGTGAAGACATGCTTGCTCCATCAGGAAGTCAGTCTATTAAAACCACCTCCAAAAAAAAGTGTAGCACTGCGTCGACGGGAACACATTTCCTGTTAGTGCAGCACAGCGGAGACTGCATGCTAAAGGGAAGTTACGAAGTCGACAGGAGTTGTCGCTTATGTAACGCCCATCAACTGCCGCTGAACTTTGCTGGCAGTGTAGACCTGCCCTCTGTCTCCTGACTCTCAGCTGGAAATGTCTTCCAGAAGGGGGACCCCTTCCTCTCTCTTTCGTCCATTGATTCGCTGCAGCAGAAAGGACAAAGAAGCAGCCGTTGAACTGGAGAAGGGATCCTGACCTAAGGAGTTTGGTCATTAAGATTGCTGAGAGGATGTGGTGAGAGAGCTTTGCTTTGAATTTAACGTAGTTTTGTTAATTTAGGCATCAGTTGTGTTTTATCTTGTAACTATTTCTGATTTTTATGCCTCGTTTCTTATACTCACTTAAAATCTATCTTTGTAGTTAATAGTTTTGTTTTGTTTTTTTTTAATCTAATCCAGTGTGTTTAAATTGAAGTGTCTGTAAAACTCAGTTTGGGGCAACAAGGTGTGTGCATATTATTTCTGTTGATGAAATGACATACTTTACTTAAACTTGTTTTGTCTAGGAGAAGGCTAAGCAGTACTGGATATACATTTATGGGGGAAAATCTAAATCTGAGAGTGAGTTGGGTTCACTTCGCAATAAAATAATGGCTGGTAAGAGCGATGGTGTGGCTGGCTGCAACACACACACAGATGGTAGCAGGGAAATTGAGTTTGACTTCCACCCTTGCATGGTGGAGGTTGTTTCTGATCAGTCCAGGCTGGTGGCTACAACAGCAAACCATTGTAAAGGACATCCAAGGTTAGAGGGCAGGGTGACAGAGCTACTCATTAGTCTGGATTACTCCCTGGTATGTCACACTATTTCATTGCTCATTTTATCAATAAAAGGACAAAGGGTTTGAGTGGGGAAACTGAGAGTTACCATATGCAGGGAAATGCAGTGATAATAAGTCTCTCAAAGACAGAGAAGGAGAAAAGAGAGAAAAGAAGAAATGGAAGAAAGGAGAACAAAAGGTAGAAGTAGTGCTTGCCCTAAGGACAGTATATTTTTTTTACTGAGTGATACTGAATTGATTGGTAAGGTACTGTATAAATCAAAACTCTTTAGTTTTGAGGCCATATTTTGGTTTTGATGTCTGTGCAAACCATACAGAGATGCATGATTTGCATTTGTAATTCAGGCTGCCACCTTTGAAAAACTTAGCCCAAAGTTTCTTGAAACTTCCAAAATGGAAGACAAGCCTTTCCAGACTTTATAACTGTACACACCTCCATACGTCTATTTAACAGTAAGCAATTCAGATACTTAAAATCATTGCGTTAGCTTTTTGTAGTTTGGCTCAAATTTAATCCCTTGATTTATTCCTCCCACATTACACTTCACCAGATAGCTGAAATGTGTGCTTCTTGTTATTAAGCTAAGTGACATCCCAGCCATTGTATTTTCTTTGTAGTTTTTTCAGCAGTTAATTCATTTTAGAGCTACTTTTGATTCTGGTCCTATCATTGTGAGATTTACATTCAGATTCTTTTTTATTTTTAATTTGCCACCTTCTGTTATAGTGGTTCCTGGTAGCAGTAACATAGTTCTACATCTCTGTTCCCATTATGAAATTATATTTTGAGTAATGTATAACGTAACTTAATCTGCATCAAAATGAAATTGTTTTCAAGTCTTTATTGATTTTATATGAGAACAAAACTGATCCATCACATATTTCCACTCACTACAAGGTACAAGAAATACCTTCTAAATTACAAATATTAGACAAAATAATACAGACTAACATGGGAATAAACTGATATTCAAACCCAATCTAATCCAAAATAATCTTATAAAACCAGAATGAGCCAGTGTGACATGTTAGTTGGTACATATATTGTGAAACTCATACCAGTGAGTGAGACAAGCTATAGTATTATATAGTAATTCTCAAGGAAGACAGAATGTGTTGAGCCCATATTACTTAAGTAGACAGGACTCCTATTAACCTCATTGGAAGAGAGAAACTGCAGAATCAAAATGATAATGCCTAACATATCAATTTAATTAATTTAATGTGTTTTGTAATTTAGAGGGGAGAAAAAACTTGGTATTTGGTACAACTCCAAAACAAAAATTTACTTTTAACAAAAGAGAATTACATTCAGTTAGTCCTTGAAATATTTAATGGCTCAGACTTTTAACTTTCTAACAGTAGATAATATGTATACCCTTCCTTGGCATATTTTGCTAGCAGATTTGTGTCATACATATTAATGTATAGCTTCAAGCCAGTAAACCTCATTTCACCAGGACCATTATAGTCAAGAGTCATCCTGTTTTTGATGGATTACATTATATATCATTTTGCATATTCCAACAATCTGAACATAAAGCTTTAGTCAGGAAGACTCTTTAAATTTTAGATAATGTTATATATGTGAAAAGGAGGGCTTACAGATATTGATGGGAACCAAAAGTAATGGCAAGCAGATGTATGGGGAAGTTTGCTCCACCGTTTTGTCAGTCTCTCTCATTACTGGCATTTTGCTTTTCCAGACTTTATCCTTATCTGATCAAAGACTATTAGTCATTCCAAATTGTGTATTGTTCTTGTAATAAGAATAGGATGAGGCCTCCAAAATCATTTTTTTGCTTATGACTTTAACTAGAGTTGAATCCAAATTTCCAGAAGTAAAATCTAATGTATTGATACACCCTGCCACCCATCTTTGTTTGGTTTCTTTTGGGTTAACTTCATGAAAATATTGACATGGGGGAGACTGTTTTTGTTTTTGTTCAAAAATTTATTTCCAAATGGGATGATTTGAGCCTTGTGGGGGGTAGTCCAATATTTAACTCCCATTCATGAGAGTTAACCAAGAATAGATAATATTAGGGACTGTCTTTTAAAATAGCTGTCATCACGATCCGAAGCATCCTCCAGCTGCAGAAAGCTTTGGGGTTGCTGTCCAGCCCTGCAGCAGGGGAACGTACCAGAAGTGGGTCTGCTCTGCCGCATGACCCTGGGAGTGCCCCAGCTGGGGCCGCTAGCTGCTAGTCCCAGCCAGGCTGCGGTGATTCCCTGCAGCACAGAAGTGAGGGTGGCAATCCTGCCAGCCCCCTACAACAAGTTGAAATGCTGTTTTCTAAGCTGCATAAAATAATTTTAAAAAGGGGGGGGGAATAGTCCTTGTGACATAACACATTTTCATTCATCAGTCCTGACTATTTCAATTTAAAATGCATAAGGATTAATACAGCTTGAAAATTCAAATGGGGCAAATTATCCTTTTAAGGTCTTCCATTTATATGCACTAAATAAAATTGTCATTATGCTAACATAGTAATGAAGCTACTAGAATGGCTTATGGCTAGACTGCATCTTACTTTAATTGGGAAGTTTAATTAGTTTGTCATCTTTAGTGTTTTTAATTAAATATTTTAAAAATTCTAATTGTAGAGAACCATTGATTATCTTTTTGTGAGTCACATTTTCAGAAGATCATCCATTCATAAGTCTTAAATGCTTGATCAGCATTGTTAAGGGTCAAGAAAGATAGAGTAATTGTAACGTTCAGGTTCCAAACAAAGGGATTCTTTAATAGAACAGGACACTTATCTTTAATGTGGTTTTTAACCTTTCATATAACACATTCCATCTGCTTTTTCAGGATTTCGGGGGAAGGCGTTACTGTAATAGTAACACTTTGTTCTTACTGTTTACAAAGGAACTACAGTATCCTAGCCTGAATAGTGGCAACACTTTAGCACAGTATTGGAACTCCTTTACATAATGCAATAGTTTTGCCATTTTAAATTTACGATAGTAAATGAAAGGGGGGGAGGGGGAAATCACCAAAATGCACCAACAAATTGCTGACAGTGAATGAGTTTTAAAAGTTTTAAACATAAAGTACTTGGTCATTCATCATTCTTTCCTTCTTTTAAAATCCTTTTCCCTGCCTATTATCCCCCACCCCCTGTTTTCCTTTCCTGGAAACCTTTCCAAAAGACCTTGAATCAAAAATATAGATTCTATTGTAACTAATAATGTTTGGATGAAAAGGCTTTTTTTTTTTTTTTTTTTAAACCAATTACTGGAGAGCTGTTTTTGAAGCCAGAGAAGCTAGGAAAACATTATGATGTTGAGCAAATGATAAATTTTCTGTGTGATGTTTTCTTTAATTTTGAGATTTGTTTTAGCTCTCTCTCCTAACTAGGAATGTCATAACTCTTTGCTTGTTTTCTGGCACTTACACCCATGTGTACAGTCATTTTTTTTTATGTTTCTGTTTGTGTGCACATTAGCGTACAAGAGTATTTTCACACAGTTGTACGAGTGTAGAACAAGGGCCGAAAACACTTTTTGTATACTGTTTTGAGTAAAACATTTATTTATGCTTTCAAAACCTACTGGTCTACTAAGCAAACTAATATACATTTTTATATGTAGGCTTAAAAGTACATGTGTATAATCAAACATTAAGTTTTGTAATTCTGTTACATTTGTCTTTCCAGATTTGTTCCTTACTACATTAACAAAGTCCCAAAACATTCAGTTTGAAACTTGGGTAAATAAGGTAAGAAATAAAATAAAGCAAACATCTTATGCTAAAACATATAGCTTTAAGAAACATAAGCAAAGAGGTCACCTGATACTGGTTTCACAAATAAACAAAGCTGACATGGCGATTGTAACTGCACTGTTGTATTCAGACTGCTGAATATCTGTGGAGGAGATGATTCACTTATCAGTTCCTCTGCAGGATTTTAGCATGACTGCCAATTAAATCAATCAGTCTGCCCTAATGCACATGTTAACAGGGCTCCTGTGGTCGTGTCAGCTGTTGTAAGAGGTTACTGTCATTTAATTTGTCAGCCTGATGCTTTATGAAGAAAAGCTTTTCAAAGAAGTTCCCTCTAGGCTTGGATATTTTTAGATTGATTTAAACATGGCTAAAGAGATTTCAGGACAGGAATAAAATATTTTTATCAGTGAGATATTTAGATGACACATTTTTCCCTATAGAACATGTCCCTGGATTATAGATAAGAAGCTCCCAAGTAGATATCGCAGTACAACTCAGGGTATTATGAAAAAAGGAAATACAAACAAATGGCATTAATCTTTTTAGGTAGAAAGACCATTTCTTTATTATCTGTTTTCTATATCAAAATCCATGATTCAGTTCAAATTGGCTTCTAACAATTAATAAAAAGCCATTAGGTAGTCTGATGTCAAAAAAATAAATAATGGTTTGAATAGGCAGTCCGAATATAATTGGTCAATGTATTACCATTGCCTTGTGCACAAAATAGCATGAAGATTTCTGGAAGTTCTGAGCAATTCAGGTACTTTGCTGGGCCTGGATGGAGAGGAACATAAAGGAAAAGTCAACAGGTATTCAAGATGGTCAAGATGTAGACTTCTAGATGGAAGTAAAAACATCTAAAGATAGAAATAATGAGCTATGCTTTTTGGGAGGGACAGGAAGGAGGAGTCATGGGTGTGTCTTAAGCTCTGAGCCATGGAGGTGCCAAATTGTTTTTGTAGCTTTAAATTGTATGCTTTCAATTCATGTTTAAATAAGAATTAATTGATATAATATTTAAAACACACATAGCTACGTCTTTCATTTCACCTTTCTATCATTGTTAAAATGTGTGTGAATATCTGCAAATATTAAGCTACTACTTAAAAGTTATTCTTTGGTTGGGACTTTCATGGATCAAGTGGTATCCTAGCCATAGTCATTTATCTGGGAGAAGATACCGGGACTGATCCTGTTCCCTCTGATGCCAATAAAGCCTGGTATTCTGGAGCTGGTCTGTGCTCTGTCTGTCTGTTGTATGTTAGAGCAGCTTCAAGGCTGCCTTACTATGTTGTGCTTTCCACGGTCCTGTGTAGACCGTAAGAAGCAGAAAATAGTGGCAATACAGTTAGGAGAATTGCTGACCCACTAGTGGTTACTATGGTGATCGACTAGGCGTCACTATGAGTTATGTGCTTTGTTTAAGTTAGCTATAAAAACTAGGTAAAAGAATACACTTCAGAGCAGTCCAAGGGAGCTTCTCCTTGGGCAAGTTGCTGACACTTAAACTCCCCAGCAGTTGTACAGAAGGAGGGCCCCCAGAAGCCCAGCTATTGATGACTCAAAACTGTCTTAGATGTTGAGTGACTATAGTTTGGGGTGCCCAGAACCTATTGCTATTGCTGTAGCATATACGCATGTGTGCTTGAGACATAAAAAAATATTTCTAGGTTAAAGCACTCTGGTTAGTAGCAATCATTTATCAATTGGAGGAGCTGTGTTGCAGTTAAAGAAGACTAAAGTCATGATCCCATACTACAACATGTGCTGCAGCCATGCTACCAAATCAAGTAGAGGTCACCTTTTATAGTTGATATTGTAAATTAAGGCTGTCATAGAAGCTGAGTGAGAAATCTATAAAATCTTAAGTACAATATATATTACACTGAACTTTTTTACAAGCTTTTTTTATGGACACCTATGGATTCCTTGCTTAATGTGTACATTAGTGTGGGAAGGGAGATTAATATATCACTTAAATTATTGCGCAGTAGATTTTTAACACAGCTTTGCATCAAAATTAAGGAAAACAAAGACATGCACCTTTTTCATCTAATCATAATTACCTTTGCTTTATGTTGAAAAACGGTAAAATGGAGAGACCTGCAAAGGTCAATCAAGAGTGTATCTTTAACATTACTTAATATTACTTGTAATTAGTTTTTCCTAAAATACCCGTGGTCCTATAAAGAAGAAAATGTGAGCCCCTTTAAATCTTCAGTGGAAATTATAAAAATATGGTTTTATGCACTTTGAGTATATTTGAATGCAGTTTTGGCATAGAATGCATCCGTTGTATGTACACTGTTCGTTGTTGAGTGAATCTCCCTTTCATTATGTGTAAGCAGATATGTATACCCAGTTGTTGAGTCAACATTTTAGAAACTAATAGCTGCAGAACAATCATAGTTTGACCAAAGAAATGCTTCAGACTTCGATCATAAGAGTATTGGTGCAAGAGCTATATCCGGACTATTGCTCTTTTCCTCTGCCCACCCCAAATTCCTATCACTGTGGTATTGGGAAAATGTCCTGAAATTAAACACAGATACTGTGACATTTTGGGGATCACCCACACTGGTAAAGCATTCTGTCACTGCCTGCTCTGTAACTTCAGGGTGCCTTAGTGCTATGCAGTTGTGGTGGTTCACATCCCTGCTCTGAATAAGCCATTCCCCTGAGCTACTGTTACACTAATTTAAGCACCGGTGTGAACAGTGCTATGTCATCAGGAGAAGTTCTCCCCTTTCAGAGAAGTGGTTTTGTTATGCCAGTGGGAGGGCTCTCTTCTATTGTTAGAGAGCGTCTTCACCAGGCTTATTATAGTGACAGGTGGGTTTTGTGCAGCTGTGCGGCTGTAGAGCTTCTAATGTAGACTAGTCCTAAAAGGCTCTTTCCTTTGTTGTTTGTTTGTTTTCTCATGGGTTTTTTTGGTTTGGCTTTTGTTTTTTCTGTGGCATGGTGACTCATGGTTATTCCAAGTGGGAAAATTCTAATGGGGATGTCTCTCTATCTTCCTGTTAACTTTAATGCTCCATCATTGTCTTTTCCTGGGCTTGGACAATGGATGGGTACTTAAAGTTGGTTTTGTGTAAACAACTGGCTTGGAAAGTGTCCCTCCCTGAGTGACTGCTCCTGATCCTCCTGTGCAGTGGAGCTGAAGTTTGAACACATTTTTCTGTATGCACAAATACATAAATTCATAACCATGGTCTGACTACATCTCTCCTATTGACTATCAAGTTCAGAACGTTACAATCTTTCATAAGACCTTATTAAATATATTTGTGTAATACAATGACATAGTATACAATCAGTTGATTGAACTGTGTTTTTGGGGTTTAAACCTGTTCTCCTGTGGTGTCTGGAGCCTGATTGTCACAGATACCTGTTCAGATTTTTTTATGGCTGCGGCCAGTAAATATTTCCAATGTTGGTGCAGAAACAAATGTCAGCTATAGAAATATGGCAGATTAATAAAAGAATTAAGAAAAATTAACTAAACTATTTCAGGGAAGATGGATGAAGTGTGATGAACTAATTAACAAAAATTAAAATAAAAAAATTTTAACGTATAACGTAAATTTATAGAAGTCTATAACTTGTGCAAATACCTTTGCACCTATTTTATGGCTGATACCTGTTTTTATATTTTCATAACTAATTTTTCTAAACCTGCTCATTGTTAATAAAAGTCTTAAATTCAAAGTTTTTCAAAAAGGAAAGGTTGGCGCAGTGCAAAGTGCTTTCCAAACTCGTGAACTAAGTTGCACAGCAATCCTGTAAGATAAATAGATAGCTCCATTTTACAGAGGGGGGACGAATAGAAGCAGAGATCAGTTATAACTTGACCATGATGTCAGTGAGTCAGTGCATTACTGAGAATACAGCATAATCTCTTGTCCCAAACTGTAGCCAGAAGGCAATCTTCACCCATCCTCATGTGTCTCAAGATGGAGCTCACACCAATTATCCTTCAGCTACCACTCAGTTTTCAAGAGGATTTTGATTTAGACATGGTTCTACAAAAGCAGCAATAAATGAAGTAAAAGAAACTATCCTGCCAGGGACAGATTAAAAATACTTGTATATCCAAATGTTTTATAGATTTAATGAGTAATTTTTAACATAGGGGTTATCTAGATGATGGGGTAATGTGCTCCACAAGGGTGTGATTTCTAAAGCACAGTAACATATTGTGCATTAATTGGTCTGTGTAGACCCTGGGGGGATGTCCTAATGTGCTGCTCCAAACAGTACTATGTTACAGTACACTCAGGAAGTGTAGTATGGACCAGAAAGCTCTACCTGGACCAATTAATGTGTAAAACATCAGTGCACTTCAAAAAAATCACATCCCCAAAGAGTGCACTACCTCACCAAATAGATAAGCCATTTGAGAGCTATAATTCCCTATCAATATTCTGGTTACTATAAAAACCTTTTGAGCTTTGCCCTCGTGTTTTATGGTATCACTAGATTTCTGAGGTGGATTTATATGCTCATAATTCAGTTTGCCATCTCTACATACAGAGCTATGTAACATTTAATGAATGCCATTTTTTATTTTGTAAGAAATCTTCCATGCCTTGATGGAATCATCTAGTCCAGTAAGAGATTAGTTCTCAGACTTATTTGTATTATGTTCCAGTTCTGTTTTATTTATAGATTGTAGAATGCTACAGACTACAGTTTTAGACAAGAAAAATGCTGTTTACAAGTTACAGTATCTACAGGAACCATCTTCCCCCCTCCACCCGAAAACCAGCATCCACTGTTGAGTGGCCAGTGGAACAAAATGCACAATATTTCTTTTAAATACTAGAATCTCTAGTTGAAATAAACAATTACATGGCACTAGATAATTCAAAAGTGTGACTATTTCTCAGATATTTTACATGTAATTAAAACTCCAGCAAATAAGTATTTGTACTTAAATTATCATATATATTGATTGACTTCTGTTCTAGATGTTGGGAAGAATTGGGGATAAGGATTTAGAATTATAAGAAAAATACAAATAATTCAAAATATTTTTTATTAGCACAGTCTGAGTATATATGTAGACATTGCTTTCTAAGCTTTGTTAGATAAAATATAACTTTTGGCATCAATGTTACTAAAAACCTAGATTCAGTAACTCAAATCTGTGTTTTAGTCAGAGTAACATTAGTCACCTGTGCAAAATTTCAACGTGCGCTCAAACGTGTTTCTGAAAATTATCAACTTGATTCTGCTGATTCTGACACCTTGTGGGACCATATTAAGAAGAAGACTGTGGCTACTGACAAATATGTCTTTGGAACAAGAAAGAAAAAACAACCAGACTGGTTTGTGGCATATGAGCATCTGCTGCTCCCACTCATAGAAAAGAAAAATCAAGCTTGCCTAATTTTACTTCGTCAATGAACTAAAGTTGAGAACTCTAAGTCGAAAGAGGCTATGACAGCAGTCCAGAAAGCCACTAGAGAATGTGATCAGAAGTACTGGCAAGACCTGTGCCAGAAGATTCAGACCTGCTTTGAAAGAGGGAACCTTCGTGGTACCTATGATGAAATCAAAGAGGCATTTGATCCAGTTGGTAAAAAGACTTGCAAACCTGAAAGCGAAAAATCATAGCATCCTGACTGGCAGGCGAGAACAACTTGACCAATGGACTTGCAAAGGACGCCATTATCTGTGATACTCCCTTAACTCCATTCCCCAGCTTCCAATGATGCAGGAGCTGGACCAAATACCAACTGTCAAAGATGTAGAGAAAGCTATCAAAGAGACTCCATCTGGGAAAGCAGACAATGATCAGATACCTCCAGAGTGCTTAAAGGCAGGAGGGAAGAAGTGACATCTACACTTCTTTGCACCTGCTGAGAAGAAAGCCACATAACCCTGGATCTAAACATAAATAATAAAACATGACTTTATACAAAATAAAGGGCACAGAGCAAACTGCAACAACTACCGAGGGATATTTCTCCTCAGCATGGTCAGCAAGATTCTTGCAAGGGTCTTGCTGAAATGACTCCAAGTCCTTGCTGAGAGAATTTATCCTGAGAGCCAATGCAGGTTCAGAGATGAATGCTCCACGATTGACAAGTCATTCACAATGCATTTGTTGCAAGAAAAAAGCCATGAACAGCAGGCACCTCTCTATGTAGCATCTGTTGACCTACAAAAGGCCTTCGATGCAGTTAGTAGGAATGGCATATTCAAGATATTGTTGAAAATTGGCTGTCCACAAAAATCACTCTCTCTATTTAAGGAGTTCCATGAGGGAATGAAGGCAACTATCCAGTATGAAAATGAAACATTTTGTGAGTTTAGCATTGATACAAGCCTGCATCTTACCACCTACTAGCTTTGGCGTCGTCTTCATGATACTCAACTCACTATTCTGGACCTGTTCTTCACAGATGCTGCTCCATTCATCTCTAATTCACTTGATGAATTGCAGATCATGATGAATAAATTCTCTGATGCATATATCAAGATCGGCATGTTAATCAGTATTAAGAAAAAGTTGTCATGCACAGGGCACCAACATCCCACCTAAAGTCTACATCAATAATGAAGCTCTGGACAACTTAGAACACTTCTGCTGTCTTGGCTCAACTTTAACCACCTCATTTACCTTTGATACAAAACTTGATATGAGAATCGGCAAAGTCTTTGTAACCTTTGGCAAACTTACCTCACATGTCTGGAACAATAATCTACTACCCCTGAATACAAAGATGTCTTTTTTTTAATCAGGCTTTTGTCCTCAGTACCCTACTTTATGGCTGTGAAAGCTGGATCACATACTCCAGGCAGGAATTGAGATTGAACAGCTTCTACCTTCGCTGTCTCAGGAAAATCCTTGGAGTCACTTTCAACCAACGGATCACTAGCAATGAGATCTTTGAGAGAACCGGCCTACAGTCTGTGCATACTATGCTGAATGGTTGCAGCCTTCTCTGGCTGGGACACGTGGAATGCATGCTTCCGGATCATCTGCCAACAGTTGTGTTCCATGGCCAACTCAAGAATTACTTGCAATGCAGAGGAAGGCCAAAGCTCCAATACAGGAACAAGGTCAAGCAGGGTCTCAAGAAATTCAGTATTCTCACTGACAATTAGGAGAGCCCTGCCCACACCTGCTCAGTTTGGAGAACTGGATTAAGGCTGGCTCAGTCATCGTGAAGAGTCATTAGAGCCAGACAGAGGCCCGTAGGCAAGCTAGGAAGCAGTTCGTGCTCCAACCTCCATCTGGTGAGTGGTCTTCTAGCCACTGTGGGAAAGTCTGCTGCTCATGCAGTGGGCTCTTCTCCTACACTGCTATTAGTCACCTTTGACTGATTTTGTCATGTTTCCTTTCATCTTTCAAGATGTTGGATGGCCATACCTTTATAGTCATGCAAAAACACAAGCATTACTGTATCAGGAATTAAATATTGTTTTCCTTTTAATCTGAAATACATTTGTCTCTATCATCAAAGGTGACATAGGAGTTCCATGTTGGGAAGGCATTATTTCATTATTATTATTATTTCATTATTTCTCAGACTGCAGCCGTTTGCATTCACAATAAAAATTCCATGCTGCAGCATTTATAGGGGACTCAAATGTAAAATCTAAAATTTACTCAAGTCAGTCAAGAAGAGCAATTTGGATACTGGATCCTTCAGAGACTTTACCTTTAAAACATGTTTCTGAATCAAGATAAAAATGATTCAGAATTGAAACTTTGTTTCAGAGAGTTTCATTTTCTTTCCTTCATCTACCATAAAAGGCTTTAGAGGTATTGGTCTCTTTTCTGGTATCTTTCTTTTCTGGTCACATAATATAGGGCCACGTACTCCTTACTGCAATGAAATGACTGGCATCTGTAAGGATTACAGGGTCAGGGTTGCAGTCAGATAATTGTACTGGAGCTGTTCATCGATAATAATATGATCTTAACAGTTCTGGAGAAATCATTCTGGTTTTGTTTCGGTATTGATTAACTTGTACAAGATAAAGTAATATTTTCCACTTGCATCAGAAAAAAGGCCTTTCAAACAAAATTAATTTAGCATGCAGGGGAATGTAGCAGAGCTGAAGAAGCTGTGTCCCAAATCCCTTTTTTTAAACCCTGTCTGTAAATACTTCCGAAAGAATTTTATTTTGAGGATTCTCTGGGAACTTCCTTTTCCTTTGAACCACTATCAGTTACAGATTATACTCCAAGAAAAAATTAGCTAATGTCAAGGGAAAATTATCCCCAAAGAAACTTCATCTAGGGAGCTAAATTCTACAAACCTAAATAGCGCATGTGTTAGAAAAACATGAACAAACTCCAAAATATAAATAATCGGCAAAGTAACAATAGAGATCTGACTCATGTTTAATCCCTCTTGTAAAACTAGTTCTATAGATAGACCTTCCAGTCAGATAACCAGTTATTAAAAGGAAGATCAGTCAGATAAATTGTCTGAGTGTGATAAAAATCAAGCTAAAATAGTAAGTGGTAGGGCTTTTTATATGCATCTTAAAATTCAATACAAAATATTTTAAATCTCACAGAAATCCCCATGCCATCCGTCAGGGGCAGAGGAATTGATGCCGTAGGTGGGTCAGTCAGCAGCAACTTATGTGTAAGGAATTTGTCCAGGAGGTACCAGGGACCTGACATCTGCCGAAGGGAAAGAGGGGAAATGTGTTCTTAGATGACAACAGTAGATTTGAGGGACTGATTGAGCGAGGTTGGAGAGAGGAAGAAATGGACAAAAAGCTGTAGGGCATGTTTTAAGATAGTTCTCCAGCAGGTGTCTGGATGAAATAGTTGAATCATGGAAGATGTATGCACATTGCCTTACTGATTTGATTGGATGAAGAGCCAATGCCAGCCACCGCAATGGAGGGGTACACTAGTGAAGAAAATGCATGAATAGTGGCTGGAACTTGCACCACTATTGTCTTATTTGCCATATGAATTTATAAAATGTAACTGTTTACATATTCTGAGGCCTAAATGCAGTTAGTCTTCATAAATTTAAACAAATATTTTTAGAGTTTACATTTTGACAAATACATTCTGTAATGAAACGACATATGTAGCACTGAGTTCCACTGGTCAAGAGCACATAAATTTTCTCATCTGATCCTCTAATTGAATGTAGTAGGTGCTTTTATTATTATATAACACTGAAGGAATTATAACATTAGAGTAATGTGCTAAGTATGATACACTACTCATGGCACGTTACTAGTAACCTTTTTCTTTTTACATATTTAGCAGAACAAAAATACAGAGAAAGCTAAGTCTCAAAAATTACAAATAAGTGATGGTCCAATTTGAACATAAATTAGAATAGAGAACTCTGAGTTAATGGGAAAAACTTCAATTTTATTACGCCTAAATTTCCAAAATATCTATTTCAGATTTGATGAAATGTGAAATATTTCATATTTTTGCACGTGTTTTCTGAGATGTCACACGTGTTACATTATGACTCAAGATACAAGTTAATATATTGCATTTTACAGTTTACAAGTACTCAGGTGTGCCGAACTCCCAGTAAAGTGATTAGAGAAGTGGATCTCAGATCTTTTTTTATTTAAAGAAATGTACCATATTTATTCAGCAGCTGGGGCCTGACCCTACAGTATCCCTACTTTCCTCCACTCTGTTTACTTCAGTGGGGCTTGAAAGATGCTCTTCACTTTGCAGGATCAGGTTTTAATTCATAAATATTGCATGGTGTTGAAACAAGCCAGGCTCAGCATTAGTGTAATCAGAATAATGTGGAAGGTAATTTCTACATTAATATAATAATTTAATAAGAAGTTGTAAATCTCACCTTCATTACATTGTTTTGAATATTCACACACTTTTACCATATGGTTATGCCAATAAAGTAACCAAGTCCTTTTCCTACAAACGGATAAAAATGTGCATAGTCCCACTCATTCATGGAGTCTCATTGACTTCCGTGAGACTCCGTGCACAACGGAGGGTCTGCACATTAGATTTGTTTGAAGGATCAGATACTAGAATTCCTAGCGGTGGAATTTTTCCCAGTTGAGACATTCTTTTTTACCTATTCATCCTTTTTAAAAGCTATTTTTAGTCTTCAGTTTACAGTTCAAATTTTAATTGTTTTGTTTACAGTTCATTATTGTAATTTTTATGGTATATGTTGTATTTGATAGGATGGGAATTTCTCCAAAGCCACAGACATAAAGCAAAAACCTGAAGACATGATGGTTGTTGGACAATCAGTGTTTGCAGATTTTGGTGAGATTCCTTACCCTTTTTTAACTATTCACTAGCTATACTTTTTTTCTGGATTTTTTTTTTTTCAAAGAATGTTAAGCTTTCACCCAACAAATTGCAGTGGTTCCTTTGCAGGCATCATTGTAATGTAAAGACATAGTACATATTAATATGTTCCTTTACTCTTTCTATATGTAGAACAAACACCTTTTGAAGTCCATCAGTAATGTGCATGCAAGAAGATTTAATAACTTGGAAATGTCTATTTTAGTTCATCATCTCAGGCATGTACCTGCTTAGTCCAGTGCAATCCTAACCCTTGACTTCAGTGCAACTATTTACGTGCTTAAGGTTAAACACATGTAAACTATGTGCAGGATTGAGGCTTAAATCCCTGTTAAGACTATACTTAAAAGCACATTTTTTGACATTTTTGTCTAGTGAGTCTAAACGTCAATATAATTACTGCTTTTTAAAAAGTTATAGAACTTATTATGAAGTAATAAAATATTTTTTTCATTTTTTTATTTTCAAATATAAATGTTTGCAGTTGACTGTTGAGGATTAGATTCTATTCATATATTCATCGATATTTTATTGGAAAAAATAAATGGCTGAAAGCAGTTTAAGCTTGCACATAGTAAGTCAGTATAAGCATGTATTATTGTGTTGCCTTTCTGGTCAGATTTTCATGAGTTTTGCCTCCCTTTCGGCACCTAAATAAATTGGCAGGTTTTCTGAAGTTCTCAGCATCTGGCAATTTCCAGAATGCCTAATTAGAAGCTATTGGATGCTAAACTCTAATGAAATTCTGGTTTTTGAACATTGAGTGAAGATACAGATTGTTAAAGTACTTATTGAGCAATGAGGAAATAGAATATGGGGGAAAAGAATCATTCAAATATAATTGAACTGTATTTTGAAAGAGCTGTGCAACAGAATGTAGCCAAGTTAAGAATGCTAATAGCTGCTGGATGATGACCATGTCCAGAAATCTGGTCACTTCATTTAGGTGCCTAAATGCACCTAAATCTCTTCTCCAAGCGGGAGCCATGGAAGAGATTCTTCAAAATTGAAAAAGGAAGGGGTTCTTCTCCCGTTATTTCCAAATCCCGAGGGAGGTCTCAGACTGATTTTATGACCTGTGTCAGTTCAACAACTATCTCAAGAAAAATAGTTCTGCATGGTCACCCTGGCATCCATTATCTCCTCGCTGGATCCCAGAGACTGGTATGCTGCCCTCGATGTGAGAGACGATGTATTGCTGTACCAAGGATACAGAAGTTTCCTTAGATTCATAGTGAACCACTCCCACGACCAATTGACCATTTTCTCATTCAGCTTGTCTGCAGCTCCGCGGGGTTCACAGAATGTATGGCAGTATTGTCAGCGTTCCTGAGGAGGTTAGGGTGCTGGTCTACGCTTATCAAGATGACTGGCTAGTCAAGGTCTAGTCCAGATAGTGACCAGTGTTCAACTCATCCAGTTGATGTTCAAGGCCCTAGGCTGTCTGATAAATGTTGAAAAGTCTATCGTTGGTCCAGTGCAAAGGATAGAGTTTATTGGGGTGGTGATCAACTCTACCCAGACTAGGGCCTACATCCCAGAGGTATGATTCCAGTTAATCAGTTCCCTGATAACACATCTCAAAGGTCATCTGATCACAACAACTTGGAATTGTATGAGGCTCTTAGGTCATGCAGGTTGCACCTCAGAGTCCTCTAGATGTGGCTTTCCTCAATGTCCTTGCTGAACTTCCACCATTTGGACACTGTACTTAGAGTACATCAATGGATTCTTGTCTCTAAATTTGTGTTAGAATCTGCTCACAATTTGTTTGGGCGTTCCCTTTATATGCCCTCAAACATCAATGACCCTGGTCTCAGACCCATCAGCACTAAGGTGGGGAGCTCAGGGGGGCCCCTCAGAACTCGGGGCCTTGGTCTTTGGTGGACCTTTCACTCTACATCAACATGTGGGAAGTCAGAGCAGTTCGCCTTGCTTGTCAGGCCTTTCTGCTCCACATTGTAGGCAGAAATTTGTTTGTTCTCATGGACAGCCATGTTACAGCCATGTTTTAGCTCAACAGACAAGGAAGAGCTCTCTTTTTCCCTCTTTCGTCAAGAAGCAACGCAGCTGTGAGTTTTACATAGCTCGCTCAATCGATCTTGAGACCTCTTACCTTTCAGGAGCGCAAAACGAGTTGGTAGATCACTTCAGTAGGTCTTTCTCACCCGAGCAAGGTGAGAGACTTTTTGCAGCAGTAGGAGACTCCCTGAGTAGATCTAGTTGCAAACAGGTACAACAGAAAGTGTCACAAATTCTGATCTTTATGAGTCCCCAGTCTGGGTTCTCTCATGGATGCCTTGCTGTTACCTTGAATGAGACATCTTTTCTATCCTTTCCCCCCATATCTCTCTCATGTGCAGAGTGCGCTAAGCATCAAGTGGGACCAGGCTCGGGTTATTGTGATAGCCCCAGCATGGCTCTGCCAACACTTGTTTCTCTACTCTGCTAAAACTCTAAATAGTGACTCCGATCTCACTCCTGTTGCACCTGGGCCTGTACTCCCAGGACCCCATTGGCTGCTCCACCTGAACCTGAGCTCCTTTCATATAATGGCCTAGAAACTCCATGGCTAAATCCTAGAGAGCAGGCTTGTATAGATCAAGTTCTTCAGGTCCTACTAGGTAGTAGAAAGAACTCCACCAGGGCTTCCAACCTCTTTTTGGACCTCCCAAGGCCAGACTCACCCATGCAGTCAGCCATACAAGACGTATTTGAATATTTATTGTGTGACCTATCTGTGCTTGGGATAGACCACCTGAAAATTCCAAGGTCAGAGCAGGCTGCGAAAGGAAAGCAGATTCTCCCAGCACTGGTAGGTGACACTTCCCAACCAGCCACAAACAATGCTTCTGATTCCCCATACTGGTTATCAAGAAGCTCAAACAATATATACACAGCCCCTTTTACTGCATTTCAGTCTCTGGCTCCCCATCAGCCACGAAGTCCAGTAAAGAGAGAAGTTATTTAAAACTCTTTGCTCTTTACCTAAAAGTTTCTCCTGACCCCAAAGGGTCAGCCACATAACCAAATCATTATAAGTTTGGCTCTTACCCAAAATACCATGCTGCCAGTCAATGCTTCAGTAATAAAAACTAAAGGTTTATTAGAAAAGGAAAGAAACTATAAGAGAAATGTTAAAGAATTAAACAATCTCATACATACAGATGATTTGAAAGTTCATATATATGAGGTTTTCATTAGATTTGTGGAGTTTGCAGGTGTGTATAGTCCCTCTGTCATACATCCAGTACCTGGATGGGTCTCAGTGCTTTGTTTCGCAGCTTCAGCTGTAGTTGAGTTGATCCAGAGGTAGGTGAAGGCTGAAGAAGACTAAAGACAAAATGGATGTGCTGCAGCTGTCGTTTATGTCCCTCGGTCTTTGCCATGCTGCTTGTGGAAATTTACAGAAATAAGATGGAGTCCAGGTTCACATGAGGAAGTCTGGTGACTCATAAGTTCTTTCCCAGGGCTTATTGTACCTTTTCAGTTCCCTTAATTGGCCATCAAGCAGCTAGTGCTGCAGCCATCCTGACTAGGGTGTCACCAAAAAACACAGCACAAGTTGAAATACAGATACATCAAACATCCATAACTTCCAATACAAATATGACACACACACCATAAACAATATCCTCATACTTAGCAAATTAAAACCTTGCTAACAGTACCTGACATGGCCTATCTCTTAGGAATTATTGTAATTTTGAAATATTTATATTAAATCACATTATAAATGGTCCTTCTAATCCAGCCAGCATCATACATTGCACCTGAACCAGCAAGGTTTAGTAATCTCCTCTATCAAGGTTGATCTTGCAGCCGTATCAGCTTTCCACCCTCAGATGGATAACCAGTCTGTGGTTGTCTGATTCCTCAAAGGCCTAGAAAGTTTATACCGTCAAGTAAGAGATCCCATTCCTCTCTGGAACCAGAACTTGGTCTTATCAGAGTTTATGGGACCTCCATTTGATGTTTTAGCAATGTGCTCCTTATTATACATTTCCTGGACAAAGCTTTTCTTAGTGGCCATCACTTTGGCCAGAAGAGTCTCAAAACTCTGCCCTCACATCAGAGCCTCCATACACAGTCTTCCTTAAAGATAAGATGTATTTGCACCCTTATCCCAATTTCCTCTCCAAAGTGTTTTTTCACTTTTCTACCAATCACGCAATCTACCTACCTGTCTTCTCTCCAAAGTTTCTTGGAAATAGAAATGAACAGTGTCTTTACTCATTGGACATTAGATGAGTCCTAGCTTTCTATATAGAAAGAACTAAGCCACTCCAAAGGGCTACCCAACTGTTCATAGCTATAGCTGTTAAGGCTGGTCTCCCAATATCTTCACAGACAATTGTCCTGGATTACTTCATGTATTCACACTTGTTTTGATCAATGAGGTGTTTCAGCTAGCCTGACTGCTCATTACATGAAGTCACAAACATCTTCAGCACCATTCTTACCACAGAT
Source organism: Mesoclemmys tuberculata (assembly GCA_007922155.1). Classification (NCBI taxonomy): domain Eukaryota; kingdom Metazoa; phylum Chordata; order Testudines; family Chelidae; genus Mesoclemmys; species Mesoclemmys tuberculata. The sequence goes on from ML675631.1 coordinate 9,889,297, forward strand.
CCCCTGTTCGGGACATTTGTAAAGCAATAACCTGGTCATCGGCACACACACTATCTCCTACTGTGCTATCACTCCACATTCCAGAGATGATCCCAAATGTGATCGAGCTGTTCTGCGGTTCGCGAGTCCATGAACTCTGATCTCTCCACCTATTCAACTGCTTGAGAGTCACCTAGAGTGGAATGCACATGTGCAATCACTTGAAGAAAAAAATGTTACTAACCTTCTGTAACTATTGTTCTTCAAGATGTGTTGCACACGTCCATTCTACAACCTGCTCTCGTGCCCCACTACATCATAGTTTTCCAGAAAGAAGGAATTGAGGAAACATGGGGTTGGCTAGATGCTTTATACCAGCACTATAGGCATGCACTGGCAGAGGGCACTTGGGCTGCCCTGACAGGTACCACTGAGGGAAAAATTTCTGGCAACTGTGCGCAGGGCATGTACACACCTACCCGTGGTCTACACTTACCTGGCAATTTCGCAGCAGTTGACAAGAAAAACCGAGTAGCTTGCGTAACTCCCAGTGACTGCTGTGCTTCCTTTCTGCGTAGCGTCTTCAATGCAGTGCGCCAAAGGGAACCATGTTCCCATAGACGCAGCACTATGCCACTTGGGGTGGTTTTAGTGCATCAACTTTCGGATCGATTGAGCAGGTCTTCCCTGACCACTCAATCGATCCAGATAAGTCCATTTGATGGCGCTGACTTTGCTGCCGTCAGTCTAGACGTACCCCTAGAGTGGAATAGACATGTACGATACATATCAAAGAAACACAGTTACAGGTTTATAATCTTTTTCTATTTCCTGTCTCCAACTATGTCTGGACATTAGACATAATTTCTTTAAATTACCCCTTCCCATCACACAAATATCCTTAACTATTGTAAAAATAAGAAAAACATTTGAAATGGCCTTTGCTGGGTTATTATACAGGCAGTTTGTCTCGGGTTAGTTCCCCATGCTTAAACTGAGCTATTGGAACTAAGGATACCACATAAAAAATTTTTTTATATGTTTGTATTGAGAATAGACACACTTAATGTGTTTAGTGCACAACTTTGTAGCATGCATCCATAATACAGTTAATTGTCAGAGATATTAACATCTAACCTTAGTAATAGTGTCCCTAGACTCTTCTAGCAGTATTTCTGAGGTAAAATTCCTAAAATTTCTTAATCAGTAAATAAAGATAATTGATATTGTGTATGCAAAACAGGCATGCAAATACATGCTTGGAAATATACTAGACCTTGAGGCTTTAACTTGATGAAAACTAGACTCTTTAAAATAAATTTCTCTTTGCTCTGGTACATGTTGGTGATGGTTTATACATTAACATGACCAAAAGGACAGAAAAACAATTGACAAAATTGTATTACCCTTTTAAAAAAATCAGAAATGCTTTGAGACATAAATTTATTATAAATGGCATCTGAAGTGATTAAGGTGAGAAGAGCTGTGTATTGGAGAATTCTACTCTTCTTTGGAGCACTTTGTCAGCCAAATAAGTAAGAGCTCTTCATTATTATTTTTCTATTCTCCCCATGTCACTATGATAATTGCAATGCAGTGGTTGCTATAGCAAAAATGATTAATCCGTCAGTTGCTGCTGTCTGTTATGTTAGCAGAGGCTTTTGTGAGATACCCATACTGTCTTTAGCATGAATCATAGATGTCAGATATGATTCTTTTACAATTTGTTGTTAAAAAGTGGTTTTAGGATTCACATTTTGGAAGCACCTATGAAAAATCAATTCCTCAGCATGGATTCTGGAGCCCATCCTTAGACAACCAGATTTGGAAACTTTTGTCTCTTCCATTTAAGAGTAGGGCATATTTTTCTCATCTCTTACATACTGTATAAATACAGCAAAACTATGAGAAATTTACACAATTCAGCAGTGTACAAAAGATTGGCATTACTAGGGTGATTGGTACTTGTAGTCCAAAGATACATTCAGTTAAGTTGCAGAATGAGTATAAAGATGATTCTTCTTTGAGTGCTTTCCCATTCCACTAGTGTGTTTGAGCCATGTGCACTAGTCCTGGGGATTTTTCCCTCAGTGGTATCCATAGGGCTGTCTCTGGTGCCCTTTGCAGTGGTATGTGTATGTGCCAGTATAAGGAGCACCGCCACCCTCCTCCCTGCCCCCCCCCCCCAAGTTTCTTCTTATTGTCTGTCACGGGGCTGATACATCCCGTCATGGGCATCGGCTCACGTGTGTGGGGAAGGTGGGGGAAAGGCTGTGGGTTTACACCTGTTTGCTGGGTTCGCTACCGGAACGGCAGCAGGGCAGTACCAGTCTCTGGGACAGCTCCTTCATTCAGATAATGCAGCCTAAAGGCCAGGGTCAGGAAGGTGACCTCCTTCCTCAGGCTTTGCATCCTAATGGTCAGAGTCAGTAAAGCAGCCCCTTTTGTTGGGGCAGCATGGCCCAACGGCCAATACCATGAAACAGCCTCCTTCTTGGGGCAGTGTGGCCTAATGGCCGAAGTCAGTGAAGTAGTCCCCTTTGTTTAGGGCAGTGTGGCCCAACAGCCAAGTCTATGAAGCAGCCTCCTTCTCGGGGCAGTGCAGCTTCAGTGTTCGTTGGGATAGTGGAGTGCCACCTACAGGAGTGCGGCACCCAGGGTTGGGGGGCTCTGGCCCACCCTGCTCCACTGAACCCCAGCAGAGGGCCCTGCCAGTGTCGGGGTTGCTGGCCACCAAGTCAGCAGGGCTTCACCTGAAACACACTGATGGTGACTCTGCTGTTCCTCCCTTTTATACATCCTCGGGGCCCCTGGGCTACTTCCTATCCTATCATCGTTGATGAAGCTCCATGATCTTTCGGGATTCTTCGTCCAGGCTTCCCCTGATGGCTCATTCTCTCTTTGGGGCTTACCTGGCAGCCTGGGTGCAGGTGGGGATTTGGCAGAGTTTAGCTCAGGCCTTGGTGTTGGCTGCGATTGCCTGGGGAGAGCCGGCTGCATGATTCCTCGCTGCTCAGCAACTGACCTGAGCCACGCATGACAGTGCTGGAACGTCCTTGCCTTAGCAAGCATACTACCAATGGTTTCCTGTAGCTTTAGTGCATATAGTTTGGTTAGATAGGTTAATTAGTTTGTGTAGTTTAGAGATAATTGTAGTTTAGTCCAGTAGGGGACATAATCCAGGGGCTGGTGTGCCCCTGTTCCTGGGTTTCAATCCATGTGCTTCATGTAAGAAACCGATACCTGTGAATGATCCTCACCTGAACTGCTTAAAGTGTATTGGTGAGACCCACATCCAGCATAAGTGCAGAATCTGTATAACCTTCAGACCATGCACTAAGAAGGGCTGGGATATCAGATTAAGAGAGCTCCTGGTGGAGTCTGCTCTTAGACTGGACTCTGAGCCAGGTCACTCGGACTTGGCGCCCAACATGTCAGCGTTGATTCGAAGCGCCCTGCCAGCACGGAGTTCAACCTGTCACCGGTCATCCCCGATGCAGAAGAAATGTTATAAGAACTTACACGCCAGAAGAAAGTGCTCCCCGGCCCCTGAAAAGGATAAAAAGGGAATGGGGGATGAGCCGAGAACTGCACCGGGCTGCTCGTCTTCCATGGAACTCGGGTTGGCTACAGGCTCACCCATTAGAGCTGGCAATCCTACCCAGGACCTGCTTTCGATTCCTGATACTCAACACCTGGCAGTGCCATCCACACCCAAGGCTTTTCAAGTGTCCAAGAACTTATTCTCTCTCCCCATGTCACCTACTCCTCCGCACAGGGATTCCATGCTAGTATAGCCAACTAAGAACTTGTTTGTGAGCAAACAAATGATGGGGCCATCACAGAGATTCCCAATACCACAACATCGCTCTCCGGCCCCTTGTTGGTCACCAACACCCCAACAGCGGTCGCCAGGAGCCTGGTACCTGTCCCTAGATAACCACAATCACCACTGACAGCCAGACGCTCGCTACCAGTCACAGGTCCACCAGTACCAGTCCCCGGAGCCACCATGCCAGTCACCAGAGTCTCAGCACCAGTTCCTGGAGTCTCATCATCGATCTCCAGAGTGCTGGTACCAATCACCAGATTACTGCTGGTGATCTGTGGATGCTCTGCACCAATCGGCAGAGTCCTAGTACTGCTCCTTGGAACCGAAACACAATACATCCTGGTACAGTGGAGAGGTGGAGACAAGGTTAGCACCGCCATGGTCACAAGAAGAGGACACCTCAAACTCCGAAGGTTCAAGTGAATCAGCCATGACTGCAGGTTTCCCCATGGGCTTACCACTGAGCTCATGCCGCTGGCATAATGGTCCAGACCGTGGCACTTCTGGAAACTATGGGGTTTCCCTTCTCCCCAGGGTCGCAGGTGCAACAATCACTTTCTGGAACATCTGGGAGACACTTGACGACAGTGTCTCACCCACCCCCAGATTTGGACGAGGAGCTAGATCAAGCCACATAGGCAACAGTAATAGTCCTGGGAGAGTCCTCTGTTACTGGGGAACAACCTTTGCCCTTACCTGCCTCATGGTCATCATCACCTGATGAGGCGATAGCAGGACCTTCTGCCATGGTTCCACAAGATAACTTCAGAGCGCACAAGAAGCTGCTCAAGAGAGTAGCCGCAAACTTAGCCTTATACGTTTTAGGAGCATTGTCCTGAATGTAGTCAATTGGGATGAAAAGATGTAAAAGCCTGGCTTCATCTAGCAACTTTGTTTAGTCTTAAAGAAGAAACGAGAAGTAGATTTATTGATATGAAGAAAGGTGCACTTCAGTTCAAATGCCATTGCAGTGTACAGAGGTACTTCAGGTTGATGACTACTCGTTTCACAGTCACTGAAGCCGTTCCAGAAGTCTCCTAGACTATTTGTTGCCATAATGGAGAGAATTAAGGATCAGGCCATCTCCACCCTGAGGATCTCGAAATGTGTCTCAGGGTGCATTTCACTCTATCAGTTGGTAGAGTGATCCCCACCAGGAGGGATACGGTCTCATTCCACGAGAGCCCAAGCATTAACTTAGAGCTGTGCTCCACGAGGTGCCCCTTGCAGTCATAAGTAAGGCAGCCATATGGAGTTGAGTACACACCTTTTCCCATTATGCCCTGGTGCAAGATGCTCTGATGGATGGCTTGTCATCTTTCTTGCACCCTCTTCCTATCTAGGTACTGCTTGTTAATCACCTTCAGTGGACTACAATAGGGTCCATCACTTGAAGAATAAGAGGAGGTTACTTATCTGTAACCGGAGGTTCTTCAAGATGTGTGGTCCCTATTAGTATTCCAATCCTGCGTTCCATCCTCCCTGCTTCAGATCCAGTAGATTTGTGGTGGTGAAGGAACTAAAGGCATGGTTGGTCTGCCCTGCCCTTCATTGTCTCAGGCATGGACCGATGGACACTACTACTTTGAAAAGCTCTGGCTCCAGGCTCATGGTGCATGCACATTATCCTCAGTGGAATACAGATCACAAAGAACACATCTTTGACACATCTCAAAGAACTTCTAGCTACAGGTAAGTAACCACCTACTTTTGGGTTCAGGTGGACCTGCCCAAGATTTGACCAATTCCTGAAGATCAGGTACTTCAGTATGTGGTGTCATTAGTACACAGTGACATCAGGCATCACATTTTGTAACAGGATATCAGGTTACATGGTGGGGTTTTTAGTTCACATGTTATAAGACAGGTGGTCTTGATTGACAGGCCCTGGAGAAAATCCCTGATGGATTTATCACTATTCAGATTGCTCATGGTCTGGTAGGAGTTCTTCACCAGATGTGTTAATGTGGCTTTGAACAAGGCCACATTTCTATTTTTGAAACATTTAGAGTCCGTAAACTAATGTCTACATCAGCACGGGTTACTTGTAATAGGGCACTGGAGATAAGGGATTTACAGTAGGGGAGCATTCAGTCATCTTGACCCTGAGAATGTCAGACAGGTCAGGGATGGCAACGTGGGTTCATAGTACAGCAGGATTGTGGGGAAGCAGGGGGCCCAGTCAACACATTGATGACCAGCGTAGTGCTGAGGCCAGTTAGTGATGGGCCATTCTTCGTTCACAGTGACTGAGTTACGTTACAAAATTCCAGTTTGTGGTAATTTTTAAAAAGGGCTTACACTGTCAGCACTCCCTCCTAGTGAATGTGGTTCCCATTTCTTCAGGAGTGGGACAGCAACTTCCGCAGCACAACTAAGAATAGGTTTGAAGGATTCAGATGATTTATGGCTAGTATTCAAATGCATACAGGACATATGTGAGGCTCCTGGTTGAGAATCAGAGACCATTTGTGTGAATATAGTAACTTTTTGTAGTGTATCCAGATTTCAGAACAGGAACCGATCATGAGAGCTGATGTTTTGATCAGCAGACTGTGGTGTTGGTTGAAAGCACAGGCAGGACGGAGGCAAGTTCCCCTAGAGGTTCACAGGTGGGCCTCAGTGATGAGGTGATTCTGAGTTGGCATGGAAGGAGGGGCATGATATAAGACGAGCTTGATGTCTCTCTTATGTTCTTTGACAGCCATGCAGCAGCCACCTGAAATAATGATTGTGCACATTGTTAACTGACAGACTGGGATCTGCTATTAGTGTGCTCAGGAATTGACATGACTCTCATTCGATAATGACAGAAAGGCTTTAATTACTATACTTATAAACATATAAAATGAGCCCCCAAACCAAAAGTCCAGTATCTTATAGCAGCAAAAGCAATTATCCTCACCAATGCAGGCAAGAGATGGTGATGGTTTCTTAGCAGCTTCCCCCGAGAGCCTGGATCCGTGGTTTCAGAAGACAGCTGGGCAAGATGTCAGGTCTTGTTAGTTTCTTGTCAAGAGTGATTTCTGTTTTACCAGTTCCATTGCTTCTCTTTTATTTTCCTAAATTCAGTGTTTTTCAAAGCATTTTGATAATTTACATGAGTAAACACAGGAATCCCAAAAAACAATACAAGACGGAGAGACCCATGTGTTTACTTAGTTAAAAGGCGCTAGCCACCTAGATTTGTTGTTCGGTTTCAGTGTTCTACCCTTCAAACAAAGGGGTATTCAGGTTGTTGTAATTAAATTGAGCAATACCTGGGGTGGCACCCAGCCATGGGCTTTGATCATAAGATATTTTGGGAGGTCTGGAGCCATGAAGGTGTGGCACACCCTGCATTTAACACATTTCTGTTTACTGCGTAGCTGAGTTACTCCCAGAGGATAAGTCCATTAGAGAAGATGGTCCAGTCAAGAGAGGCAATTAATAAACAGCTATCTTAATGAAATACCAGACATACCTGGAGAATGGAAAACAGCATGTGTGTTGCAATAAGAAACAATTACCCCTTTTCAAACGGGACTCCAGCCACCATTTCACATACTCTGCAATAATCATCTTACTAATATTTGGTAGCTTAATTTTATAAGTAGGCCCAACCTAGCTGAAATTTCATGGTCTACACACATGGGTGAAAACAAATTGGGATTTTGTAAGGGGTTTGACTTAATCATCAAGACAAAAAGAGATTTAGGGCTGATCCACACCCTTTTCCCAGGGATAGTTGTGAACTCCTCTGAAATGCTTCAACAGATGGTTTAGCAGGGAGCCAGGGGGCTTCCACATGTCAAGAAGATGGCTTTCAAGGCCGGAAGATGTGTGAATCAGGAGATGGCTACATTTGCACCTAATCAGGGAGGATTGGTGATTACCCACACACAAATCCTATTTAGACCCTAGAGTTACTCAAGGAAGATGGGCTGGTATTTCTGTCTAATCAAGGAGTGGATATGTTTTTGGCTAATGTCCAGAGAAGAATTGCTAAATGGATGGAAACTCAGCTTGGACTGGTGGGAGGCAGCCAAGCTAATTGCTGGCACCACCTGGTGGCATGTGAGGTGCTGGTTCCTGGGTAAACTGTAAATGAAAGTGGACTTTGAGAGTTGCCTTCCCCTAAGGAAGTTGGGGAATAGGGTTGGAGCTCCCAAAGTGTGGAACAGCAAGGAGAAAGGACCCTAATATGAGAGGATGGCAGTGGGGTCCAAGCAATAGCCTGGGACCTAGTGTGGAGTGGTGAGGGGCTGATAGCAGTCCTTTGACAAGTTAAGTGAATAAATTTACAGCCTATTTAAACCACATCCCTGGTGTCTTGTTTTTCTTCCTGCATATTTAGGACAATCTTTTTCTTTTTTTGTGTGTGTGACTTATTTATGTTTTCAAATAAGTAAGCATCACCTGGTGCCGGTGAGGTTTAAATGTAAATAAATCAACCCCAAATTGCCATTCTATTAACACATGTTTTCTTAATAAAATAAGAGTAATTTTTCTTCTAAAAACCTTAACTCCATAATTGAAAGGCTGCAGCACTGTCTACCATTTGTATCTATGCATCTTTCAGATGTAAAAGCAGAATAAAAGAGATGTAGTTCAACTATTGAAATTATTTTATGCCTGTTAAACAACATCTGCAGTGGTATTGATTTGTGATCAGTGAAATAGCCTATTTCTGTCTTAAATATTTGACATTTTGAGATTTATCAGGCTTCAGTTTGTAGATAGTTTTTTAGTATTTCACAGATCTTTTACTGTGTGCATTTAAGTTTTTATTAGGCTAGGGCAAAGGCATTTAAAAATCTTTAATCTTTTGAAGATCACTGGAAAGCATTTATCTAAGGGTATATCTACACTATAAAATGAAGTTGACATACAGCGACAGCAATTATTAAATCGCTTTTGCATGTCCACATTACACTCCTTGTGTTGGTAGTGCGAGTCCTCACCAGTAGCTCTTGCACTGATTTTACAGTCAGTTTGGGGCATTGGGATGGTTTCTAAAAGGCAGCAGCAGTCAATGTAAGCAACGCGATGTCTACACTGACACTGTGGTGACCTGACTACATTGACTGAAGCGCTATGCCTCTTACAAAAGTGGAGTTAAGTCAGTGTAGCAGGCAAGTTACATCAAGAGGAGCAGCATTTTAGTGTAGATGCTTACTAAATTAGGTTCATGTAAACTGCCTTCCGTCAACTTAATTCTGTAGTGTAGACCAGGGCTGAGTGAATTAGTCTGTGTATTGTTGATGTTCATACACTATAGTCTTGCAGCTCGTTCTGTCAGCTAAGAAAGTATCCGTGGTATGTCTCAGTAATGTTTCTGTCTTGTAAATCTACAAGATTCCTATCTGGAGTTCTTGTACACACATTTACATGTTCAATTAGTCTCTCAATTTAGTATCTACATCTGATATTAACTTTCATAGGGCGGTTGACAACACTCATTTAAGTATGTAAAATAGGGATGATTAGACTTGTAAGTGCTTGAAAATGTTTGGGTCAAATGTGCTAAAAGTTACATTCTTGAAGAATTGTGAAATATGTGAATTCAGACTTACCTTGTGCAAGAGGCCAAGAACAGCTATCTGTTGTAACTCGTTAATTTGAGTACTGTTTTTTTTTTTTACCTGACATGTAGGTGTATATATACAAACTCTTACATGTTTGTTTATCCAGTGCTCCACTCACAGTACAAATCACTTCAAAAATTAAATGCATTCTTTGTAAAGATGGACTGTTGTGAAAACTAGCTATTTTCAAAGGCAGACTATGAGGAAAATGGAAATTACATTTCAAGAGACTGTAAAAAGAGTATTTTTACATTTAAGATTAGAAATTGGAACTTTTCTGCATAGTGATTCAAAATGAAATTTCTTTAGCAAAGAGAAATGGCCTTGCAGCTTCCAACAAAAGACAAACTAGATTACATATTGACAACATTAAGGATTTTAAAAAAATCTAATTTATCTTGACACTTGTCTAATTTTTATATTTTATGAAGATTATACAGGCTATTATGTATGCGCAGTTGATTTAACTTTCTGCTAGGGGAACATTTTGTTTTGCAAATATTAATAAGCTGATAGTTGTGTTTTTCTCATTTTTGGCAGATGGGGATGGGCAAACTGAGCATTTACTGCCAGCCTGTGCCGATGAAACTTGTCAAAAAAGTGCCATCTACTTATCTAAACCAGGACTGAATCAGGTATCCTGAGCTTCCATTTGCAGAGACAAAGTTGAATATCATGTTTAATGTAGGGAATAAGAACACAACCTACAAGAATTCCAAAACATTTTGTCACATAAGCATGTAAGAAATGGAAGATATGTTCTTTTTCGACTGCTTGCACATGTCAGTTTCTGTGTGCGTGCGTGCGTGTGCATGTGCGCGCGCGCGCGCGCCCCAAACACAGTTGCCAAAAATTTTTCTCTCCGTGATACCCATTGGGTTGGCTCTGGTGCCCTTTGGTGCCATGCACTGGGTTTCAAGCACTGTGTGCCTCCTGCTGTAAGGCTACACCCCTGAGTAATCCACGGTCCAAATGCCTGAAGTATTCGGATGAGGGTCACTTGAGGGACTACAGCAAAACCTGCAGAGACTTTAAGCCCATTTCAAGAAGGACCGGAAGGCCAGGTTGAAGTCCCTGCTGATGGAGGCAGTGCTGAGACCTTCCTTAGAGCCGTGCTGATTGGACTCTGCACCAAACATCTCAGAGTCAGTGAGGAGCACTTCTCCCACTGTGTGGGAGTCTCGGCACTGTTTGCCATCCCCAGTGCCAAAGAAGAAGCACTAGAAGACGCTGGCTGAGAAAGGTTGTTCCCCAACACTAGGGGAGGACAGGCATGAAGAGCAGAACTGTGAATGACCTATGTCAAGCCACTCCTCTGCTCCAGCAGCCCAGCACTTGGTGCTGTTGACTCCGGCCCTTACATGGGTACCACTGAGTCCAGCCCTGGAAGACCCATTGGCACTGGACGATGGCACAGTACTGGTACTGTTGTGATGCCATCCACATTGGAGGAATTTGCTGCTGCCCAGGGAACTGCTTTTGCTGTTGGTGTCAGTGTCACTGGCAGCCCAAGAGTCAAGTCCTTGACTTCCTGAACAGTGGTGCTGGCCTGTGCCCATGCAGTGGCCTTTTTGACCCTGTGGGCATCTCCCCCATGCAAGGACTCCAGTGGAGGAGCTGCTGTTTGGTGGCCTCTGAAAGAGGGGCACTGCCACCCTTTAGGGTAGCACCCGATCTGGACTCTGATACCAAGCTCAGCACTGAGCACCAGGAGCTGATGCCATGAGACCTAGTCAGCACGGAAGGGGAGGAAGAGTGCCCTCAGCTGGTACCGGCTGCTGCTGCCGCCTCCCCTTTCCCTGAGGAGGCCTTATCAGGAGTGAGCGCATCACCTTCCCATGATGAGCACAAGACCCACTGGGAGTTACTGAAAACAGTGGCCCAATATTTGGGCTTACCGATGGAGTAGTAAAAGAGTCTTCCCATAGTCCAACTGACATCCTGGACATAGAGGACCCATCAAGGGGACCTGCTCAGGGTCATGAGTTTCTATATGCCCTTCCCCTCCGACCCCCAAATCCCTGATGATCTCCGCTGCCAACGAATGGGATTGGCAAGGTTTATAGGGGGTAATTCCGAAGGCAAAGGATTCCAAGGAGTTAGATTTGTTTAGTAGAAAGGTTTACTCCACTGAGAGCCTGCAGCTAGGATGGCTAACTAGCAGGTGCTGCTGGGCAGATGTGACTTCAACAAGTGGTACTCCATGTTGAAGTTCAAGGACTAGCTGCCACAGGAGGCGAGGCTACAGCTGTCCTTTCAGGTGGAGCAGAGGAAATCCATAACGAGAGCTTTCCTGGAAGCAGCACTTGATGCAGTGGGTTTGACAGCCAGGTCCATGGCATGCGCAGTAGCCACGTGTAGGAGTTGGTGACTTCAGTCCTCTGTATTTTCGTCAAATCCTCTAGGACCTTCTCTTTGAGGGAACTTGTCTCTTTTCAGAGCAGACTGATGCAAAGCTTCACAGTCTGAAGGACTCAAAGCCAACCCTTAAGTCCCTCAGTTTGTATATCCCAGTGACTTTGAGGAAGTACTTCAGGCCACAGCAGTCCTCCTGATTGCTTGCCCCTCCAGCCCATGAGGACCCACAGAAGAAATGGAGCAGGGGCTTGAGGTGCAGGCCACTGCCCCCTTCTGCTTCAACATCAGTGCCTGCCCCTTTCAGATACTCAAGGACCTAAGCAGTGTTTTCACAGCCCCAACTGTTGGCATCTCTGGTCTCTGGAGGCTTTCTCTCGGCACATAAATGTCAGAGAGCTCGGGTGGTCTGCCTGGCCTATCAAGTATTCCTATCTCACTTGACAGGCAAAAGCATTTTGGTTCTTAGGAGCAATGCAGCAGGCATGTTCTATCTCAGCTGGCAGGGAGGGGCTCATTTTTCCCCCCACGTCTGGAGGCAGTTCATCTGTGGGAGTTCTGCATAGTCCACTCAATCCGTCTTGAGGCTTTCTACCTGCTGGGTGCATGGAACAAACTGACAGATCACCTCAGCAGATCTTTCTCCAATCACCACAAATGCCCCCTTCGCCTGGACATTACAAGGGGCGTTTTCCAGTGGCAAGGGACTCTGCAGGTAGACTTGTGTGCAACCCGGAGCAACAGGAGGTGTTACCAATTCTTCTCCCGGTGAGCTCACAGCGTGGGGTCACTCTCAGATGCCTTCCTTCTACTGTGGATGGGTCACTTATACTATCTCATCCCTCCTATCCAATTCACGCACGAGGTTCTGCTGAAGATCTAATGAGACTGAGCATAGTCCTGGCTTGGCCACATCATCATTGGATCCCCACTCTACCAAAACTCTCCATGGTGGTCCCATTCACACTTCCTCTACTCCCAGACCTGATCCCATAGGATCACAGTCAACTGCTCCACCCAAATCTCAGGTCTCTCCACTTCACAGCATGGAAGCTCCATGGCTAAACTCCAGAGAGCTTGCCTACATGGAGCAGGTCTTTCAGGTAGCAGAAAGCCCTTCTCCAGGGCTACCTACCTTTCAAAATGGAAGTGGTTCTCCGTTTGGCCTTCCCATCTTGTAGTCTTACCCATGTGGTCATCGCTGTAGCTCATTCTTGAGTACCTATTGCACCTGAAAGAGCAATGTTTAGCCATCCCCCCAATCAGGGTTCACCTGGCAGTAATATAAGCGTTCCACCCTCAGGTGGATTGCAGTTCTATTTTTTCACACAAAATGTCTATTCATGTTCTCCAGGGCCCAAAAAGAACATACTCACAATGCAGAAATCTGTCCCTCTCTGGGACCTTAATCTGGTTTTACCAGAATTTATGGCACCCCCATTTGAGCCATTGATGATGTGCCTCTTCTTATACCTCTTTTGGAAAGTGGCCATCAGTTTGGCCAGGAGGGTTTCAGAAATCCGTGCCCCTACATCGAAACCCCTGTACGTGGATTCTTTAAAGATAAAGTACAGTTACACCTGCACCCAGCTTTCCTCCTGAAGATGGTTTTACAGTTCCACAGCAATCGAACTTTTTCAGATGATTTTCTATCCAAAGCCACATGCGACAAGGAAGAGCAGTGGCCTCACTCTTTGGATGTTCGGCGTACCCCTAGGATTCTACATTAAAAGGACCACTTTGTTCCGGAAGTCCACCCCACTGCTTGTAGAGGTATCAGATAGGATGAAACGTTTTCCCATCTCTACTCAGAGAGTTTCATCATCCACACATGTAACAAATTGGTGGGTATTCCACTGCCTGGTATCCTAACTGTTCCTTCTACGAGGGCACAAGCATCTTCAGTGATGTTCCTACCACAGATCCCCATTCAGGGCTTTTGAAGAGTAGTGACTTGGGCATCAGTGCATATGTTCTCTTCTTATTACACCGTCATTTGGCAGGCCAGAGACAGTGCCAGATTTGTCCAAAATGTGTTGCAGTCAGCAAGGCTGTGAACTCTAAGCACTCGATCTTTACAACTGCTTGGGAGTCATCTACATTGGAATGAACTTGTTCAAGCACTCAAAGAATTGAAAAATTTTACTGAACTTCTGTAAGGTTGTTCTTCAAGATGTGTTGCACATGTCCATTCAAAGACCTGCCCTTCATCCCCTGTTATCAGTGTTGGCTGGAAAGAAGGAACTGAGGGAACATGGGGTTAAGGCCCTTTACACTGCACTATGAGTGCATAGCACTAGAGGGCACCAGAGCTGACCTGACGGGTACTACTGCAGGAAAAATTTCCCGGCAACTGCTCGGAATGTGGCACACACCTACATTGGAATGGACTCATGCAACACATCTCCAAGAATACAGTTATGGAAGGTAAGTAACTTTTTTCTTTAGTAATTGATTAGATGTTGTGTTCTGGATAGAATACCATCTATAGATCTTTAAAGTGGGAAGGAAAATTATTTACCATGGGCACGTTTGTTTCTCAGTGGGAAAAAAAAAATTGATAACTTGGATGAAATGAGTCGTCCATGTGTCACACTGCCTGCAGTAGTTAACTACCCTGAGTGCCTGCCTCAGGGCAAATGCCCCAAACTGATGATATGTTCTATACTTAGATTTCACCAACATAGTAACAAATGTGAACTACTGGCTCACCAGGAGATATCAGTTTTACCATGGAGTCACAGACAATCCCTTTAGGCTCTCCAGTTTGTGTTGCCATCCAGGCAAGCTGCACTTAGTGATAAATGGTCATTTACTCCAAAAATCACTAAATATTCAGGTTGCTTCCAGTCCCAAGAGATCAGAAACTTACCCCAGATCAGTGGTACTGTAGATCTTACACCAAAGACCACATCTGTAACAGTTTGTAATGAACTATCTAAAGGTTTATTAACTGGGAAAAAGAAATAAGGGAGTAATATACAAGTTAAAGCAAGCAAACATATACACATAAAGGCATCGCCATCTATGGTTCCTAAAATGACAGAGTTGTTTAATCTGTGCATTCAAAATATTTCCCAGGGCAGATCCAGGGGTAACCCCTGGGGATCTCTGCTTTACTTTAACATCTCTGGCCCTGTGAGAGTTCAAACAGCACAGAGATGAAAAATCTTCATATCAGCTATTTTTATTTCTCTCTTCCAGCATTCAAGCTGATAGGTGGTGGGGCAGTTAACAGAGTTTGTTTTATAATGGCCCATTTTAATTTACTATAGTCCTCCTGGATGGGTGAGTGTGGGGGAATGATTATTGTACCTAGGTTCATAACATCAAAGAAAAGATTGCTAAAGTTAAAAAGCAATACTTACATATTTCCTTATGGTATGAAATATAGATATTACAAGTGGGATGAATACATATATAAAAAAATCAGTCTAAACACAAAATACATTATTTTAAGAGTAATACCTATTTTGAACAAAACTAACATACAGGTGAGCTGGCTTAGTTTCCAACTGTGTGTTTGTCAGTTCTTAGCTAATGCCTATGACCTTGGTCAGAAGTGCTCTTGGTTTACCAGCATCACACCACCAACTCAAAATGGTGCCTGAACTAAGCAGTGTAGTAGCATTGGTGCTTTTTAAAGATCAGTTTTCGGTTGCAAAACTTCAGGCCCAGTTCATCAAATGAATATTTAATCTCCTATACCCATTAACTAAATGAGTTGTTTTAGTGTAAAATATTCATTAACATAGACTATATAGAAAAGAATGATATATTTTAGATAACATGTTTTACATAAGCTGTTTTTAAAGGATATGTCAATTTTTGCATTCATCACAAGTAGCAAAGTATTCAGGACTAATTTTTCATAATATTTTGCACCACTGACACATCTGAACAGTGACTTTTCATCATAGTTCTGCAATACCATTTTTGAGAAAGGATGACCAATTCTGCACATAAGTCCTGTTTTCAAAAGTGACTTTGGCTCTTATTCAACTCTTAGGAGCCAAAGTCTTATTGAAAGTCAATGGGATTTTGGATCCTAAATAACTTTTGAAAATGGGATTTAGATACTTAAGTAGAGCTGTTTGGAAAAGACTGGTTTGTTGAACCTGATATTTCTTGCAAAAGCAGTTAGGTTCAACAAACATCTTCTGAATCACAGGCAAGGGAGCCCTGCCAGGCAGGGGAGCCACACGAGGGGAGGAAGTGTACACTTTATCAGTCCTGGGGGCCCGGGCAGGCTGCAACCCCCATTACCATGAGGAAAAAATTGAGGCTAAATTGTAGCTCATGCCTGAGGATATTTATAGAAACGTCTTTCCACTTATCTATTTATCTGTTGTCCAGATCTTGTGAGATTTGCATGTCTTGGAGATTTGTAACACGGGAGGGGCCCATGTTACAAGTTTGTGCCAGGCCCGAAAAAGTTATGCCTGGGCCCTGCTGCCATATGGACTGTCCTAGAGATGTGGACTCAGGCTTCCAGAGTCCACAGTTCTGGAGTAGCTTCAACATGCCAGGGCTTCCTCTCACTGCCATGCAGGCAGGACGCTGATAGCCCTACAAGCTCCTCCAGGGCTCTCAGAATATAGACTCCTGGCTCTGGGGTATCTTGAAACAGGGAGTCTAAAAACCTGGGGGACTCTAAGGGCTTCCAGACTTACTGCCATGGAGCTGGGAACCTGGATGTCCTGAGATGAATTTACAGGGCTAGAGAATGAGGGCTTCCAGTCTCCTGAATCAGCTGGCTACCTCTGGTGTTTGCCTCCACAGCTAATAGCGGTGGTGAAACTGACAAGAATGTCAATTTCATTCAGCAGCAGCTTAGCCCAGGGAGCATATTTTGTTCCAGAAACAGTTTCCAAAATGAATTTTTTAAGGGATTCAGTTCATGAGGAATTTGGGAATATGTGTTTGTTTTCCAAATCAGAACAAACATTTATCTGAAACCAGAAATCCTGTTTCAGTGGTCATGAAAGTGGTGGTGAAAACAGGAATAACAAAAAAAATGAAAATTCCTTTTTTAAATCTTCAAATCTTTCTTTTAGTTCAGTTTTGTCACCATGCAAATATTTCTTTCAGTTCACTTTTGTCATTTATTACCACTAATAATTGCTCATAAAGAGGAAAATAGAGCATACTTTATAAGTAAATCTGCTTACTTTTTTGGAATAAACCTCTCTCC
Organism: Mesoclemmys tuberculata; assembly: GCA_007922155.1. Taxonomy (NCBI): domain Eukaryota; kingdom Metazoa; phylum Chordata; order Testudines; family Chelidae; genus Mesoclemmys; species Mesoclemmys tuberculata. The sequence continues at coordinate 9,906,224 of ML675631.1, forward strand.
TGTTTACTCCTTTAAAAATACATGCTTAGAGAATTTGAGAGCTAAATTTTATGCACTGCATAGAATAAATTAAACTAAAGCATGTTAAATACAAATAAAGGACTAAAAATGTTTGAATGTATAATTGTTTTAGGACAATATAGTGCCAATGATGCCAGATGTTGGAAATTTACCAAGGAAACGAAGAAATAAGTATCTTTCTTTATCTGCCTCATTAGATTTTGTGTTTTGTATTGTCTTTAGGCATGCTCACTCCTTTTTTGAGACCTTCCTATTTTTCTCCTGCATTGCAAACAAACCATAGAATCAGAAGATTTTAAGTAGCACTGTAATGTCCTCATTACATCTATCAATCAGTATGTCAGTCTTACGGTAATGAAATAGATCACCAAAAATCCTTAAATTATTTTCCGCTACCATAGCAAATCATGAGACTAATAATAATCGGCTGTGTCATAATTTTCAGACGAAAGCAATAGGCTCATTTTACTGAATTATAAAAAAGTACTTCCAGTTTTTGTGTTCTGTAATACAGAATATATACACCCAGTGGAAGCAGAGCCTGCAGTTATAAGGCTAATGTTTATGAAGTAATATAACTGTGCGAGTGAAAACAGAATAATAATTCATATATCCTCCTAACAGTTTCTTTTCAATGGGGTGAAACAATGAGTATAAATGCATAGTTTCTCTAAAATGGTATTATCAGATATGAGAAAATGTATCTGATAGATCTTTCACAGCTAAGGAAACTTGTTTTTTGCCATAAAGATTATTTGAGTGAATGATGCCATGTAAAGTAATTGTATTGTTCTTCATTGTTCTTACTGAAACAGTGGTTTCTTAAGATACTATTTTGCAACCGCAGTACCTTGATATTTTCTGTCTGACAAATTAATGTTGGGGAATCTGTTATTTCTTTGGTGTACGCGTGTAATTCCCTTAAGATTGATGCAGTCTATTTCTCATTTTCAGATTCATTGTCCTAGTCTTTTCAAAAGTCTAGCAGCTTACAATAACCAAAGAAACCTTTGTCAAAAGAAATTGGTATATAGAGGCTGCTAAACAATTTTTGACAAACAAAAGGGGGAGGAATCTGCTTACTGATTTTCATTTTGTCTTTTCAGCCTTTTATTTAGGTGATTGTATTATATCCCCGTGATGGTGCAAACTTGGTTAATAACATGCAAACATTTTCTATTTGGAAACAATAAAATAATATTTCAGACCATAGATCTAATCCTTGGGCCTTCTTGAGTTGTGCTGGTAGCAAGACAAAACCATCTATCACCTTTATGGTTTCTCCTAGTCTTAGCATGTGTGTGGCTTCAGTGCAATTGGAACAACTTTAGAACGGCTGTAATTTTTATCTGTCTAATTACAGGCCCGAGAGATAAGTGGCATGCAGCAGGACTCCTGTTACACTTCCTTCTCTCTCAACCACACTTCCAGCACAACCTTTATAGCATGGGCTGCAAAAGTGAAGTGATGCTGAGCTAACTATACTGGCTCTACAGTACCTGGGATTCCCCACCACCAGGGAAATTTTCAACTAATAAAACCAGTCTATTTGAGTTTCTGGGACATTCTAAAAGGGCAAAGTGAGGGACCAGTTTCTGGCCGTATATTTTAAGAGAAACAATCTAGTTTATGGCCTGCAGCCATTCTGCTCTTTTGTGCACTTATTTCATCATGATTCATCAAATTAGGAAAGCCAGGTCAATTCTTAGATGAGAGATCTTTAAGAAACACCTACATGCTGCACGTAGTAGTGCTAAAGCTCCATTATGGTGGTATTCTTTTGTTCAGCTAGAGGCACTGTCTTTCAGATGAAGAGTAAAATAACTTATGAACATTAAAGATCTGATGAAACTTTTCTTTGGAGTGTGATTGTTAACCCTGGTGACTGGGGTTCATATCAGATTTTGGAACTACAGTTGACTTAATTATTATAAACATATAAACATTGGTTCTCAACTTGTGGCCCAACCAGCACACAGCTGTGGCCCATGTGACCTCCTCCCCGGGCCCATATGGGTGGTATATATACGGTGTGGATGCAGACCACGTAACATAGAGAGCATTTTACAAAACGTAATAAACATTGATAAGTCATATACCCAGTCCCAGAAAATTTGCGGTCTTTCAAATGCTTATGGTGGGTGCAACAATAATAGAAATAATCCTCATTTCCCGTCCTAAATTTTAATGTATTGTGCTTCTATGTACTTTTAGGACTTGACCTCTAAGATGCTGACGGTCCTAAATTCCCTTTGACTTCAGTAGAAATTATGAGGGGTTTTAACATCTCACAGAAGGGGACTTAATACCTCATTAAGCCAACAGCTCCCTTGTTACACTCCCCAGATAGATGAAGTACTTACGTATATTACCTCCTTCACAGGAATGTTCAAAGGGCTTTGAATTCTTTGGGAAAAGAGCTATAGAACAGCAAAAACAGTAGTAGCTTTGAAATGATGATCTGTGTAATAGCATCAGATACTTTTAGCAAATAAAACATACAACTTTAACGCCAGCCCTTTTTTTTCTTTTTCAGTGGATACCAGTATTGCAGGACTTCAGAAATAAGGATACACTCTGGGGTTTTGTACCATATAAAATAAATCAATCTTCAAATGAACTTTCAGTTCCAATCACTCTTCACATTGGAGATTACAATATGGATGGCTACCCAGATGCTCTTGCGATACTAAGGAATACTTCTGGAAGGTACAGTATGTATGTAGCTAAAAGTAAAAATATTATAGAAACATAAATCCATATATTAGTTATTGCAATTTTAAGAATTACACCACTGATTAAAACTATGTATATGAAATTGTTTTGGTGTTAGATTACCTCACTCTTCTTTATAAAATGAATAGTTAATTTTATATTTACTAAGCATTTTCCTTGTTAAAAGGTTTAAATTTTGCATGAAAATTGTAAAATACACAATTGCAAAGGCCCAGAATGTGACTCAACATGCACAACTGCACAGGGATGTTAAGAGGTGTAAAATGGCTTCTTGCTCTGATGTTTTAGATTATCGGGAGATCTTGTACCTTTGGAGAAACAGTTGATTCAGAAGCATCTGCTGTATTGCCAATAGTTGTGTATGTTCCGAGCTTAATTAACATTAATAGAGATGTTACCAGATAAATGCAATACAATTATTTTTTCTTTAACAACAGGAAAAATAATTTGAGTGTCGGCAGAGCTGGGAATTGGGAAACTCAGGGAGTATGAATTTATTTATTTATTTATTTATTTGTGAATTCCTACAAATTTTTCTTGAATTTGTAACTATTCAGTCCTGATGAATTGCTCACATTGCAGTCTGCATCACCTGCCTGATCCTCAGTTCTCAGTGAGCTCCTGAACAATCATTTAAATGAGTTCACTCTCCATTATGAGTTGTGGAAAGCTCAGTTCATTTTCCACTCTCCAAAGTTCAGCAGTTCTGTTTCTTTCTGCCATTTATTTCTGTTGGTACTGAGCTTTGATGCCTTTGTTCTTGGTCTGTATATTGAATCCATCTCACAACCCGGTAATTTCCCCTTCTTTAATCTTTCTTTTCTCTCAAAGACACTTTTGCCTTTCCTAATCCTGACTGTATCTTCACTATCTTATTTTCAATATCTTCATTTCCTTTCCATATTTTGTTTTACTCCCTTCCTCAATCATCCTTTGTCATTTTCTTTTCTTTCTCTTTTGAATCTGTACCCCATATTTATTCAATAATTCCAGATATGGCCTCTCTCCTCTTTCCTTCCCCCCAGCCAATTTCTCCATTTACAGTTCTCCAATGGAGTGCCCTATGATGGAGAAGTTACTTTTTTCTGATGTCAGCACATAACTCTTAGCCCCCATTCAGGGGGAGTTTCCCATACAGACTTCCTTGCTTTTTACCCAGCCCTACCTATGTTGGCTCTGGGGAGTCTAGCGCTGTAACAAAATATCTTCCCATATTCTTAAGACTCCATTACTTGTATTTGTAAGTTGCTCATATTTATTTATTCATTTGGATATTTCATCCGTATTCTGGCCAAGGGGAAATTATAGCACTATTCAGTACTGTTAGATTTCAGTGCAGATCAATTAACGCTCTCTGAAGGCCTTTGAGCCCACTTCAACGGTTGCTTCCTCAAACAACCAGCAGTTCCCTTTCATAGCTTCATCTGCTCGGAGTTCTGGGAGATGAACTGGCCTTTGGTCAGAAAATATTCCTTCTGGTTCTCCTTAGATCTGTGTTTTGAATATTTTGCCATTGCTACTAGCAAATTGACAAAGCCCCTTTCTGTTCAGACAGTCATTGTGCCCCCCCCCTTAGGCAAGTTGTTGACCCATTTAATTTTAATGCAAAAAACTGTACGTGCATTTTATGGTAGTTGTCACACACTTCTCTGCTTAATATCTTTGTCACAAGAATGCTGTCCCAGTATGATCCACACAGCCGCAGTAACATGCATGTATTATTTAGAAGAGCCTAGTTCATTGGATTTTGAAAAAACCAGACCTGGCACACACTACTCCAGAAGACATCATGCCCAGAACATGTATTATGTTCTAATACAATTGTTGTACTTAGTACATATATACTTCTTATATAGATGTGCATGAGGAGTTAATAGTAAGTTTTAATACATAAAACACCCAACTTTACCTAATTATTATATATTATCACACAACAAAAAGGTTATAGAGAAACAGGAAGCAAGAATCAATTAATTCCACAGACTCAATAGCTCTTTACAGCATAAAGTAGATTCAGATATATAGCCAGAAAGAGCCCCAAAAATGTTGCGCTCGCACACAGCAGTGTTAATCTCCATTATTGTCCTATAGTTCGTCTCTTCAATTACTTCAGTCAGGTGATACAAAAATTCTTCCTTCCCAAATTTCTTTCCAAATACACCCACTGTCATCACTTTCTAAAATGTGTCTGTAATATAACACACACTCTGTTGCTTATTTCTCTGTGCTGTCATAGTACCAAAAGAAAAAAGCATCTCAAAGTCCCTGTAATACTTCGAAAAATCCCTACAATCCACATTTTAAAACGCTCCATAAAAGCAGATTACTGAGATAGTCAGTCATGAAATCTAATCCATATTAAAAGGAATTTTTAAAATGCATGTGATGGAAGGTCTATCATGTTAAACTATATTTAGTTTCCTATCAGCCTGCTGCAAGGACCAGTAGGATACTAGTATTTTGAGTAGGGTCTATTTTTAAAATCCAACCATTTTATTGTCTACCAAATTTGAAAGTTCTGCTCACCAATAGTAATTTCAAAGGGTACTCAATTATAATTATAATTGGTAGCCATGGCTGCCTGACTCTTCCATTATAAGATATTGTTTTATGTAGAGCTATATGAATAACTCATGTTTCAGTTTGCTCCCCTTACCAAAAATGGGGGGGAACGGGGGGAATTCATTTCTGATCAAACAAAAGGCTTTGTTTCACCCAAAATGAAACATTTCATTTTTTTGAGTTTCTTTTTAACCTTTTGTTAAAAATAAAGTGAAGTAAATTTCAAAATGAAAAGTAGTTTCAAATTTAAAAAGTAAACATTTCATTTAAAAATGTCAAGAACACATATTTCAATTTTTATGTATGTTGGGTTTTTGGGAGATTTTTGTGTGTGTGTTTTTTTTCTTTTTTTACAGAAACAGTTCAGTGAATTGGGCATGGATTTGCTTAATGTTTTTGATAGACCCAAATCTATAAGTTTTGGCAAAATCAAGTTTCACTAGAAAAATTTCACTCAACTCTACTTGCAGTTGTTTATTACTTTTTCTGGCATGGTTTTAAATCTGGCAAAGTCCATGTCAGCCTCAGACTATTTTTTTTATTTTATTTTTTTATTTCAGCTGAAATGGTTCTGCCATTTCTGGGAACGTTAGCAGAAAATAAATTTTTACCCATTTCAAAAAAAATTCTTCCAATGAACTCTAACTGATGCCAGTTGAGCAGGATTATTACTTATTACAGTGCCCAAAAGTTAGCTAAGTGCATTGCAAGACAAACTGAAAGAAAATGTCCTTACTATGAAGAGCTTAAGGTGTACTTTTTTACATGATGCACAGGAGGATAGGATTAAACAGTGGGGAAGGATAAGGTTAGAGGATCAGGCCCTTTGACCATGACTCAAATAGTGCTGATGTTCTTCTATTAACTGATGTATTTAAATTTTGAAGTACATTTTGTAAGCATAGGGCAACTAAAATATTGTAAAGACATAATTTGCATGCAGTATTTTCATATAGTAGGCGATAATGAATTTTACCTTAATGCCATAGTGTAATATGCTGTATTGTAATATAGCATTTGTCAGACAATGCAAATCAGTAGGTCAAGTTAATTAAAATATAGCAACATATCTTTTTTCCTGCAAAAGGAAAGGTAATGTCTGTTTCCTTACTACAGATCCCTTGAGGCTCTGTTGAAAAGGCTGTATTGAAACCCAATCTCCAATGGCAACAGACTTGCAGGAAAGACATTTTCTCCTGTAGTAAGCAGCCTTTGTCAGTGAAGATAAAAATGAATCTGAAACCTATGGGGAAAATACATTGTTTTTTATTTATCATGGACATTTTTCCATCTGCTTAGTATCCATATTTTTTGTAGTGCAATATAATTAATCATAGGTTGTTCTTTGAGGGCCTCTGTGCATTCTCAGTTGTAGGCTATGGCACCTCAAGGTTGAGCAACCCTTGAAAAGCTGTCTCCATTGTGATGCACAGCAGATCTCACATGAGGATGATTTCATCCCCCTAAGCTATGTAAAGGATCACACACCGCAAATATCTCAGTTTCTTTGCTGCAGCCACACAATATAAAGAGAACTCTTGTTGATATCCTTAGGCTGGAACTTCCCCTTCTCTAGCGTAATGATTTCCTTGTAAATAGAGTAGTATCTGATAGTTCAGTGTAGATAATTATCCCTCATTCCAGATACAGAAAGATGAACTGTTAGGCTGAAGAGAGGTGTCTAGTGGAGTTCCTCAGGGATCGATCTTGGGACTAGTCTTATTTAACATTTTTATTACTGACTTTGGCACAAAAAGTGGGAGTGTGCTAATTAAATCTGTGGATTACACAAAGTTGGAGGGTATTGCCAATACAAAGAAGGACCAGAATATCATACAAGAAGACCCAGACGGCCTTGAAAACTGGAGTAATAGAAATGGGATGAAATTTAATACATCAAGGTCATGCATTTAGGGATTAACAATGAGAATTTTTGCCATAAGCTAGGGAAGTATCAGTTTTAAGTGACAGAAGAGGAGAAAGACCTGGATATATTGTTTGGTCACAGGATGACTATGAGCCACCAGTGTGATGTGGCCTTAAAAAAAGGCTAATGCAATCCTGGGATGCATCAGGTGAGATATTGGGTCACTGAGGTAAAGTCCTGCTGAGAGATGGCCCTTAAGAGCCTTTCTTCACTTCAGTGACTCAGTACAGGTGCAACCTCATCTAGTATTTGAGACTGGTAATCAGTTGGCAGAAATCCTTGCGTCATCCCACACAAAGAATCACCTTCACTAGAGTAGCCCTAGATTCAGGCCAGAGCTTTTCATCCAAAAGAGAGAGATTTTTGTTTTGTTTTTTCTCCACCCCTTTCCCCCCAAAGTTAGAACCTCTCCAACAACTTTCAGGGTAAAGCTGGTACAAACACAATTTTTTCTAAGTCTAGTATATCTGATGACCTCATCATCATTTGTCACGTATGTCTCACATTTCCTCATCTGAACATGAGACCCTTGAAGCATTAAGGAACCGATTACTATGCACTTGATAGTCACAGCCCTTTGCCAAGACTTCCAAGTACACAGGCTATAGAACACCTAGGAGTCCAGACTCCATATCAATGTACTAGGTCTCAAGGCAGTATGATTGGACCTTGTAACCTTTCATTTATCTCTGCAGCATCATTTAGGACAGGTGCTTACAGATAACAGTATGGCCAGGAGGAGTGTATTCCCATCTTTTATCCTGAGAGGCAAGAGAACTTTGGACATGGTGCATCCAAAACCAAATCCACCCGTTAACTCTTCACCTTGCAAGGGAGGAAAACATCAAAGTAAAATTGCTCAGCTGGGGTCTCAGGAGCAGCATGAGTGGTCTATGAAGCCAGCATTAGCCAGTGCACTATTTTATAGTTGAGGCCAGCCCAATAATAGACTTCTTCATATCTGAACAAAACGCTAAATGCCAAGTGTGCTGCACAAGAAGACCAAAAGATCTTTCTCAGATGCATTTCTGCTGCACTGGAGCTAACATCTTCTAAATACCCTCCCTCCCATTCTCCTCGTACCCAGGGTCATATGGAAGATCAGATTGAATGGAGCAAACACTTCACTAATAGCCCCAATGTGGCTGGAAATAGGAAGTTCAGCTGTTTCTGCTGGTCCACTCTTGTCACCCACAAGCCCTGCCAGAAGATCATGTCTGGCTATGCCCCTGCTCTCCACCTTGCAGCGTAAAGGATGATTTTCTGACTGATGTAGACAGTTTCTGATCTTGGAGGGTTTAAGCCTTCCTCTTACAAATCAGGAAGGGGTCCACCCTAAAATACAGTAAACAAAAATGTAAACTATTTACTATCTGGGCAATTGGTAAAGGGCTCACTCTATCTTGAACTGTGGTTTCTAAAGTCCTATGGTACCTTCTGTTCCTAAATCTCAGGTCTTCGCCTTAGCCTTTCTAAAGGTTTATATATCAAAAATATTTGCTCATCACAATTACGTTAAGGGCAAGTCTATCTTCTCCCCCCTTACAACCTCGAAGTTCCTTATCGTCATGGTAAATGTATTTCCCCCCAGCAAGGCAGCCCCTGCTTTCACGGGACCTAAATCTTATCTTAACAAAGTTGATAGAGCCATACTTACAAGCCTCTTGCTCAAGCTTCTCATGAGCATTTATTGATTAAATGGTCTTCCTGATTATCCTCCTAGCAGATGTAATTGCTGAGTGAGCTTAGTGGTTTGATGGCCACTCCATTTTATGCTATGATCTACAAGGACAAAGTCACCATGAAGACTCCATCCCAGCTTTCTGCCTAAGATGGTCTGATATTTCCACGTATCGCAATATATTTCTTCCTCATGTTCTTTTGCAAGCCCCATTCATTCAGGGAAAATCCATTTCTAGATGTGAAGAGGGTACTTTCTTTTTGCCTGAAAAAAACCAAACTCTTTAGAAAAAGTAATAAATTATGTTTTAGCATATAAGAAGAGATACGAGAGAAAACCCATTACCAGAAAATGTCATATTATGTTAGAAGAATGTGTAGGACATTGATACGTCTTAAATAGGAAACCAGTAACTCGGCTTCAAGACCTACTCCACAGGAGCTATCACAGTTTCAGTGGCATGCTTTATGCTGGTTCCCATATCAGAGAAATATAAAGCAGCAATTTGGAGTTCAGTGCACAGTTTTACTAGATTTTACTCCTTGGATTTAGCATTATGCTACAATACGCTGTTTGAGAGAGTGGTGTTGTGTACCTGGTAGAGCACTGCTTGTAAATTTCCCACGAGCAGGAATGCACAGAGTCCATCACAGAACAGAGGTTAACTATCGGTACTGTTGCTCTTCAAGAATAGCATCTGTGCATATACGCTACCTGCCTATCTTCCTTTCTGCTTCAGAGTTCTGTGTAAACATGGGGACTCTGTGGTTAGAAAAAACCAAGGTGGCTGGGACAAGGCCATGTCACTGTCGCATGAAATCTTTTGTACACTCCCCAAGAGAGCTTTTTAAACCAGTTCTGTGGCTTGGCACTAGGGCATATAATCCCACACGTGGGAATACACAGAGGCTACTCTCATATGCTGGTAAGTAATCTTTCTTTACTCATATTCATTAATAAGATTAGTTTTTTGTAATACTCAGTGTATGAGGGAGTGATGCACGTTTTTTTAGTAAAATGCCAGTTTCCCCTGAATAGTTGACAGAATGTCTTTCAGAGATCAAAAGAATCTCTACCAACATTCATTGTTCTGTGCAAATCTTTATACCTGCCTAAATGTAAGTGGGTAACTTTTAATCCAAGTTTTCTGTGTAAATCAGTGAAATCCTGCCTATTTAATGTATTAACATATAAAAATGGATAGAGGCCCTTAGCAACTAAACCAATTTATATTTGCAGTTTACTGAAGGCTATTCAGTCTTTAATCAATCTCCTGTGGTAATTATTTTTGTCTTTGAAGTTGCTACTAAGAATTGAATTTTGCCATCCAGTTGTTTCTCCTGAAAAATTATTATTGAATTTTAGAATATTATTGAAGTCTGTAATACACAATTTATAATAAATGTAATAAAATCATTATTGCACAGTAAGCATTTTACTTTGCAGCTCTAACAGAAGTTGGGATCAAATAGATTAGTTATAAATTAACTATTCCTTGAAAAATTACTTATAAAATGTCAGGTTTTAATTTTTTTAAATGTCTGTCTTAATAGTATTATTCTTTGTGTATGCATAGTTCATTGTTCTTAGTTCTAAAGATGTATTTTGCATATAAAGAGAAATGTTAATTAGTCCAATGACTCTCTTGCAGTGTGAGTCTAGTAAATCATTGTACAATGACAGTATTTCAGTATTGTAGTGGCACTCACAGAGGCCAAAACCTATTTTAAAAGAAATGTTATGTATAGTCTTATATTCCCTATGATAGCATTCTGTCACTTCCTCTCCCTTTGGGAACCAAGTAATATCCCACGCCATCTGTCAGAAGGGCTTCAGCCTACAAATGTGTATGTAGTAAAGTGGACTATATACTCTAATCAGATGCTAATCTAATATGCTGTTGTTTTTTAAAGACCCAGTTATATAATATGACAGAATTGCTCACAGAATAGTCAAATACTCCATTAATGTAAAGTATTGACAAGTTTCCTTTTGAAACAAGTGGGAAACTCACAGGCTCCCACTCCTGTCTTGCCCGTCAGTGCTCCTTTTCTGTTATCCCCCACTGTACCACACAAGAAGGAAGCCTTTTTTATTCTAATGTCATTCGGTGAATGATGCAAAATCATAAATATGGAAGAATTATTAAAATTACTGCATTTTTAAAAAGGTTTACATTTACCCAATCTTGCAGTACTGAAGAAAGATGTTTTACTTACCCTAGGTCAGAAAAGTTAGGCTGTAAAGGAAGCATACCTATGAATTAGACCCCTAAGTAAATGTAATAGGAAGTATTCCAATTAAATTATCCCTTTTAGTGTGGGCAGTTATCTAATATCTAATTGGCTAGTACTGTTTGTTTTTCATAGAATACCTTTTTTAAAAGTCAGTGGTTGTAATGGAAAATGCAGCATTGATTCTTTAAGCATTTGTTTAATGTTTTCTGAACATAGTTTCAAAATGTCAATGCCATGTTCATGAAATTTCACTGCACCTATTTTAAGATTTTGAGTGAATACAAAATCATTTTGTTTGGGAGTTCTATTCAAATGTTGTATGTGCTACAGATCCATAAACGCTATGTATTTTTTCCTTCCTTTAGTGTTACTTAACTTAATCTAACTTTTTATCTATGCATCCTACAAACTATAGTAGTATTGTTAGTTTCCACATCGAGCATTTGAGCCTATTTTACACTTGGGTATCAACATGTGGAGGCTGAAACACAGGTATTGGTGTGCCATGCCAGCATCAGTCCTTGTAGCAGGCAGTCAAGAATAGACATTCTCCCTAAGACAAAATGGTGCTTTTAAATTTAAAATCTTGCTTTTTCTTTCTCTCATAGTTCCCACTGTGTCAGTCTCAGGGTCTAGATCTGCTTTAGGGCTTAGTGATGCTGTGCTGTCTCTTCTATTCTCTTCTCACAGACTTTCTATGCAAAAAGACAACGTGAGTAAAGGAAAAACCACTCAATAAAAACATTGTGTGCTGGGCAGATCTTTGTGCATGTGAGCATTTTGCCTTTTAAAAGCTTAAAAAAATGTTAAGCAAATTAAATTTTTTAAAACTTAATCTCACAAACTTTATGCATTTTGTGTAGGATAGAGTTAGCATAATTGTCATCAAACTGTTCTAGACCAGTGGTCCTCAAACTTTTGACCCCAACATCCCCCTTACCCTGTCTGTGCTGGGAGCCGGATCATGGTTGGGGGGCTGTGGTTGGAGCCAAGGCTGTCTTCGGGGGCCATGGTGGCCAGGCACTGAGGCCGTAGGCGAGGCAGAGGCTGGGCCCTAAAACTGGGGGTGGACACCATGTCCAGGAGGAGCCCAAGGCTGGGTGCTGCAGCTGGGGGCCAAGAAGGCTGTGGCCGGGGGCTGTGACCGGAGGCTGGATGCTGCGGTTGGGGTGGCTGAGGCTGGGCTCTGAGGCTGCCGGCTGCTACCAGGCCTGAGGCTGAGTGCTGCGATAGGGGCAGGAGCCAGGCACTGGGGGGCGAGGATCTGAGGCTGGGCTCTGGTGCCACTGAGGCACCGGGTGCTAGGGGTGGGGGGGGCGCAGCAAGGCCAGGCACCACGACTAGGAGTGGGAGCCCAGGGCTGGGGGCTGAGGCCCCTGCTGAGTGTTGAGGCTGCAGCCAGGCTTGGAGCAGAGCTTGAGGCAGAGCGGGGCTGCTATGGTGCTCCCTGCTCCCCAAATATTCCTCCATACCTCCCTAGCAAGGTGCACCCCAGAGCTTGAAGACCTCTGTTCTAGTCATAAGACTGTTGAGAATACGCACCACAACATGGACTGAGTTTCCTCTTCTTAGTATATCACTTTATGGATTATACAGGTACTTGGTCTCAATAAACCATAGCAAATTCTGGATAGCCAGTAATAGCTGAATGAGTTCTTCAAGTCTAAATGGTAGGTCACTTGGGAACTCTGCTTACATAATTTACAGCTCGTCCACACTCGCCACGTTTGTTTCGTCAGTTAAAGTGCACTGTGGGTAGTTATGCCACAGTGCAACTAACCTCAACCTGCTGGGTTGAGATTCATCATCCCATGATGCAATGCTCCTTCTCCCTTCCTTCTTCCCCCAAACAAACAGGAAACTGATTTTCGCACCGTTGGTTTATGCCATGCGCTCACCATTGCTGCGAAGACATGGAACCAGATCAACTCTGTTCTATTATTGTGAGCGTCACAAATACATCTTGGCTTATCATGGAGTATTTTCAAAGAAGAGCAAGAACCCAAAGCACAGGCAACTGCTATGCCACCGTGGCTGCCCTGCTACAAGCCATTGAGTGGAACAACTCCCAATTGCTGCAGGCTGTAAAGCATTATTTGCAGTCTGTGGAGCGCTGGTTCTGGTCCCGGGAAACAAGCACAGACTGGTGGGACTTCTTCGTTATGCAGTTGTGGGATGATGACCAGTGGCTGCAAAACTTTTGTATGTTAAAGACCACTTTCCTTGAGCCTTGCTCAGAGCTGACCCCATTCTTGAAGCACCTGAATACTCGCTTGAGACAAGCTCTGATGGTGGAGAAGCAAATGGCCATCACTCTGTGGAAGCTGACAATCCCCTGCTGTTCCCGCTTGGTTCGGAATCAATTCAGAGTTCGTAAATCTACAGTGGGTGCTTCCGTGATTCAAGTCTGCAGGGCCATTAATAGACTTCTGCTATGAAGACTAGTGACTTTGGGAAATGTGTAGGACATAATGGACGGGTTTGCCAAGATGAAGTTCCCAAACTGTGGGGGGACCACTGATGGCACACACATCCCTATCTTAGCACCTGCCCACCTCCTGACCTAGTAAATAAACCACAAGGGGTACTTTTCCATGGTCCTGCAGGCCCTTTTGGATCACAGGGGTTGTTTTACAGATATCTATGTGGGGTGGTCTGGAAAGGTGCATGATGCGCGCATATTTCGGAAATTGGGACTGTTCCCTAACATGCAGGCGGGCACTTTCTTCCCAAACCAAAAAATTCACATCGGGGGTTTTGAAATGCCAATGGTGATCCTGGGGAATCCTGCTTACCCCTTGCTCCCTTGGTGAATGAAGCTGTACACCGGGCACCTAGACAGCGACAAGGAGCATTTTTAATAACAGGCTAAGCAATTGCAGAATGGTTGTTGAATATGCATTTGGGCATTTAAAGGCCAGATGGAGAAGTCTCCTCACTAGGCTGACCATGAGTGAAAAGAACATCCCCTCAGTGATATCTGTGCGTTGTGTTCTTCATAATGTGTGTGAAGCGGAAGGGGAAAGGTTTCCCCAGAGTTGGGCTGTGGAGGCAGAAAGACTGGCCACCAATTATAAGCAGCCAGATGCCAGCAAGATGTTGAGAGCTAACCGCGTAGCACTTTGCATTAGGGAATCATTGAAAACTAGGTTCTGCAATGAGATGCAGTAATGATTTCTGTTCCTGTATGTTGTCTTTGCTTAAAATCCCCCCCTACCATGGACGTCAGTACCCTCCAAATCCCTCCCAAGCAAGATATGATTTAATAAAGAAACGTGTTGAAACAATGCAAACCTTTATTTATGAACATTAAAGTCCGGGGGTGGGGTAGGCAACTAGTGTTCATTCACAGTCTCAAATGGTAGTGTGGTTGCTTGCAGGCCAGCTGTTAGCAGGGCTGCCGCTGCTTTCTGTTTGTCTCCAGCGGGGTGGAGTGCACCACATACTGTAGCCTGGCCACTCTCCTCCGAGACCGCTTGAGTGTGGGGGAGGGGGAGGGCAGCAAAGCCATAGGCTGAGGAGCATTATGGAGGGGGCGGCTGCTGCTCCTCCTGAAGTTCCACAAGCCTCCGGAGCATGTCTGCTTGATCGCGCATGATTCGCAGCATCTTATGCATGATACTGCAATCATGCTCCTGCATCACTCTTCGACTCTCCCTGTTCATGTCCATGTTCTGTGACAAGGTCATCTGCCATGCTCGGAGTTCTGTCTCTGTGGCCGTGAAGGCGTTCATAAGCTCGCCAGATATCTCTTGGTTTTTTTGGGTTTTTTTCCCTCTTCCTAATTTTCGATAGTCTTTCCACAGCAGTTGGAGTGGGCTAGGCCAAGACCAAGGTGTCTATAGAACAAAAAGAAATGCACAACATTGCCATTGTTCGCATACCCAGGGAAATGAAAAAAATGCAACAATGTATTAAAAAAAACCCTCCCCTTGCTGTGCACAAGGGTAAGACAGACCCTCATTCCATTCCGCACATTCCAGAAGGGTCAGTTCGCTGTGCCGTTACAGAGATGGTAAGCTAGGGGCAGTTTATTCTGATTTAGAGAGGATTAAAAAAGCTCGTTTCAAATGCTGCGTATGAGAGGGGTGCCTGGGCGCCATGGTTTAATTAAGATGACCATTTTGTCATGAGGTGGCCACGGGATCTGGGGACAGCACGGGAGGGTTAATAGCGTCCTCTGAAACCATGTGATTTAGCTATCAATCTGAGATAATCCATATTGTGTAGAATCAAATCTTTAGGGGATGTCAATTTTTCTTTCTAATGAACTCACCTTGTAAGCTCGTAAATTGTCGTATGTGATACTAGGAGTAAAAGATCACCACTAGTCAGCTCTAATTATGTGAATTACTTTCAGTAGATCCCTATTTTTTTAAATTGCTAGGCTTGTTAGTTTAAAAATGTGTTGGCTTGTTTTCCCATACTATTTGAAGAAACATGATCTCATAATTAAAAACTCCAAGACTGAGGCTTGGTCTACACTAGCGGCAGCGGTTGACTGGAGACTGTGTGTTGACTGCAGTGCATTGATGGGAGATGCCCTCCCATTGACGCAGCCTTACTCCTTTTGGGGAGGTGGATTAATGGAGTCGATCAGAGAGCACTCGCTGCTCAGTGCAGACCTGCTCAGTCAATGCTGCTGCATCAATCCCTGCTGCTGCACCAGTGAAGACATACCCTGAGGGACAAGAGATCTGTTCCTGCCTATCTCATATTATCATGAGATGATTATTATTTTGCTTCTAGCCATTATTTTAAAATACAGTATTGGGTGGGGGAAACAAATAGGGAGATGAAAATCCATGGACATTTTTGAATAAATGCTGCCCTCATATTTTTATTTCCAACAGTTTGGCGGTTTCAGATACAGATAGGTAAAACAATTAATTTTACAGGAAGTTACTCAATAGCTGTCATTGTTTTGCGTGGAACTGATGTGTATTTGCTCTGGTTGTCATAAAGTATATGTTGCATTTTATGATGACTCTGTGAATAATTTTTCAATCCAGTATTGATTAGACTGTAAAGATATTATTGTAAATGTTTTGGAGGGAAATTGGAAAAGGCATGAACTGGAAATTTTCTTAATTACAGTGGCCCAAAGACAATCTGGATCCCAAACTGCGTTGTAATTTTATTGCTAGCCTACATTTTGTTTTTAAATTAATATAGATGTTTGTGTTGGTGAGTACATGAGCTGTCACTTCCCCATGGACACACTGGTGATCTCATTTGTACTTAAAAATACTGGTTCCATTCAGTTAGTTGAATCCTCAGTCTGAGGCTGAAAATGAAAACTTTACCTCCCACCTTATAAATAACAATTGTGGCGCACAATTACTTTAGAGAAAGTACGAACATAATTAAGTATGCTCATTTTCCCCAAAAGTGGTGTAAATATATGACCACTGGGGCAATATAGAAAAGTAACGGCCCAAGTGACCAACTCATTTTCTTTTGCTACTAAGTAGTGTTTACAAAGAAATTGAGAAAGAATGCCAGTTTTCATTTGCATTTCCAGTTGGATACAATACTTGTATCCAAGATTTAGAAGAGCAAATCAATAAGATTAGCAGTTGGCTTGGTGGATATTCAGCAATTTAATTGGACTTCTCCAGGCTGGAGTTTTGACCATTCCAGGCTGCTGGAGAAAAGGGTTTTCCTAATCTGAATACACTTGGTGAAAACGCTTGCACTAGAAACACCTTAAACCAGGATGACTTCCATGACAAACAGTGACTGGGATGATGGAGTTATATAGGCTGGCAAATATTATCAGTTATGGAGATGAGATTATGGATACGATAAAAGTCTGGAAGTTAAGAGAGCTGGGTTCTGTTGCCAAATCTTACACAGACTCTGTATGTGAATTCACATCTCAATTTCCCTATTTATTAATTGTACAGGTATTACCTGCCTCATATATAGGTCCAGATATGTAAGGCAAGTAAGCATTACATAGTCTGATCATCAGGATAAAGTTTTTTAAAGCTTGCTGATATTCTCCTGTGATAGCTACTGTACTGTGGAAGTATCTTGCTGGTTACCTAACTACAATATCAAGCACAGCAAGCTACATGAGAAATATATCTCAGTAGAGCACTTCTTTGTTCTCTTTAAAATGCATGCAAGGATGTGATATGCACATGTGATGTGCACAAGGATGTGATGCGCGCACACACACAATCATCTACAGAGTTTAGCTTCTTGGAAAAGATGTTTTTGATACTGCTTCACATATTGATCTTTTACACCTGCCCAGTTTTGATGATCAGCTGGTTGTTTCGAGAAACAAAAATTTGAAAGCACGGTTTTGCTGCAGACAAAATCAAAGTCTGTTTTCCTATGTCAGGTTAAAACTCCTACATAATGCATCTTTGATCAACTGAATCTTTGTAGGAGGAATGAATAAAATGTTTTTCTAAGGTTGCTGTCATTTAGGTGCAGTAACTGCTTCTGTAATGCTGTAGTTCTCTAAGCAGGAGGAGACCTATAATACATACAAATGGACTCTTTCTTGTTAATGTCCCGTGTGTCTCTTTACCCTATATTTTAATGCTGCAATGTATATAAACTATTAGCTTATAGTGTCAACTCTCAATAAAATAATATACACAGTGTTATTTGATTATTCCTTTCATCCATTTGTAGGGGAGGATGATGTTTTACTATATTGTTTACAGAACCCCTCAGAGATCATGGTCCTGTTGTGTCAGGTACTATATGCAAACATAGTAAAACAGCTCTAGTCCCTGAGAGTTTCTAATCTATACAGTAGGCTTGCCCTACTTTCTCAATTTACCCTTTATCAGTGTGACTTGCCAGTTTTGTTTTTAAGTCTTGTATCCCAGCAGGATATTGCAAATCATTCGCTATGTGAATCATGATATGATGAAGCTGCATCAGAAGCACTAGTTCTGACCTTTTTTTTTCACATTTAGTATTTTGTCTTTTGTAGTTTAGAAGTCCAAACATTAGATTTGAAATAACTCCATTTCCTAGTACTGTGCCATTTTAAAGTGCTATTTTATGTATCCACATACACAAAGCATGTTCAGTTTGATATGAACAGTGGTAAAGCAAAGAGTCCACTAGGTTTTAAAATGTTGAATTATAGTTTGCTTTTTAAACAGTGAGTAAACACTGATGCAGGCAGCAGGGAAAACAAGTTCTGCAGATACCTTGGGTGAAATCCTGGACTCATTAAAGTCAATGGCAAAAATCCCATGGATATATGGGGGATCAAGATTTCACACCTGATGTTAAAGGAGATGCAGGAGTATATTAATTTGTGTGTATGTCCCTTTAACGTTAATTTGAGTTACACACGTAAATCAGAAGACATCTATACTATATTTTATAAATCTTTTCCCTGGAATATTTTGACAGAAAAAATCTCAGTGAAATTTCCAAGTACTATGATGGGTTTAATAGTGCATTTTTTGTATTCAGTGTAAATTATGGGTAGTTACTGCTGCTAAAGAAAGCTGTTAGGCTTTGATTAGTGGGTTTTGTTCTTGGACACATTTATTCTGAATATGTCAATTTATGCTCTTTGGCTCGGAGTTCTTAATGTGTCATATAAGTATCATTATTCTTTTAAATATAATGTGTACTTCTTGGTGGTGTAATTTTAAGAATTTTAAGAAAATAAATGAGGAACAAGGTCAGGAAACACTATAATCAAGGAAGACCCTGAAATAAAGGAAAGCATTAACTGCAGGAACCAAGAGAAACAGCTAGTATTATACTTATTTGTAAGGGGTACTGAGGCTGTACTAAAACAATTGGTCTTTTTATTAATTCAGACCATATTTTCAGAGCTAACTGAAACATTAAGAAAGTTACTTTTCAGGGAAACAAATTGTTCTGACTTTTAAGGCATAATTGTACACAGATGCTTAATTAAAGATAATTTCAGAGTCGTCAACCTATTTAAAATGCAGGATGTGAAGAAAAACGATGCAAGAAGGCGATAAAAGCTAGAATGCAGATGTGGTCTATGCTTCAAACAAAAATCAATTTAAAAACAGGGTAAAGTAACCAAACCAGTAATTAATCATTGAGTATTGTCTGTAAGCTCTAACTTTTATATGTGCATACGACGCCACATCTTTACCAGAAGTTTGTTGAAAGCTTTGATAATTTGAGCTGCCATAGTTAGATTAGTTAGAAGGACATTTTGTGCCACTCACAACCAAAAATATTGATAGTGAGCCTATAAAAAATCTGATCACAAGGATTGGAAGATGGTGTTCGGAATATATAAACTTTGAAGTGAATATCCCTGACTGTGATAATGGGGAAATTGATTGATTGATTTTTAATTGCTTAGAAGTTGTATAACTCATCGCCAGGAGAGCTGAACAGTTAATTAAACTGTATAGTCACTTAAAAAATGTCAGGTTTCTAAGGTATTGTGGCATCTGAAATATTATGTGAGAAATGTTCAAAGATGGAAGAAAAAGGGATATAAATAGGCTCTGATAACAACATCCCAAAATATCCCATCACTTCTAGAGATACCTAAATATTTCACTGCCAAGTTTCTGATTAACATTTTTACCTTTTTGATCATTACTTTGGCGCACATGGCAAACAGTACAGTACAAAGGATAGTTGTAGTGTATACAAGAAAAAACAAGAGTCCTGTATCACCTTAAAAACTAATGAATTTCTGTAGGCATAAGTATACTAGGATTCACTTTAAGTCCAATCGCTAGGGAATAGCAGAGAGGTTTTTATGCCTCTCCAAAAATATATATAAATTTAAAAAAAAAAAAAAAAAACAATTGAATGTAAGGAAATAATTTGTTCTTTAACTTATCACAGCTTAATTACCTGAATATAATCAAAATCTAACTTTCAACTGGAGGGAGAAAAAACATCTCTGTGGCATTATCATTTACTAGTCTGTGGTCTAGAAGATAGCAAAATTTAATCCAGCAAATATGGTGTTAGACTGGAGTGTTTTTAAAAACAAGTTCCAGAGGGGTAGCCGTGTTAGTCTGAATACAGCAAAAATGAGCGTCCTGTAGCACTTTAAAGACTAACAAAATTTAATTTTGACAAGTGGGTTAAAGTCCACGAAAGCTTATGCCTGCAAAAATTAAATTTGTTAGTCTTTAAAGTGCTACAGAATTTTTTGTTTTTTTGTTTCTGTTGTTTTTTTAAACAAGCTTTTTAAACACAAAAGTTAATTTGACAAATAAGTCATATTACAGTCAGTTGTGGTTGCAAGTCTTTTACACCATGGAGACTGAATGTCAAGTAAGAGGATCAAATAAATAGTAATGTTAAGAACTACTATGTTTAGTGAGATTAAACCTCTCCTTAATTGTTGTTTGCCAACAGTCCAAACTGCTTTTGGTGTTCTTGTGGTTTCCTCAGCAGCCAGATAGGCTATTTGTTGTCTCAAAAGTAGTAACTTTTATCGGTATGAGTGATTCTGAACTTGGCAGCAAAACACCACTGTGGTCTCTGCTTCCTTATGCTTGGAGGAGACTTTTAATATTACTATTTTGTTTTTCCTAGCTGAGGTAGCCAGACTGGGAGAAAAACAAAAGCTTATTTCATTCAGAGAGAGTAGCTGTAATTATGTAGGTTGAGCTCAGGATTTTGTCACAGGCCCAGATATCTAGGATTTTTTTGTACTGTAGCTCTGAACTGTTTTATTGTTTTTCCCTTTGTAAAGAGCCGGCATACACATGCTACCTTGTCTGAAAAAGGGGACCCCCATTTCAAAATTAATATTTTTGCCATATGTTGTTATATTGGAAAGTTCTTTGCCTTGATGTGAACATCCAGCACCCAAACATTTCCAGATCAAATTTGGATTTCCACATGCCTGTCCAATGTCAGCTATGTTTAATTGGTATTAGAGCATAGTTAACTCAGTAACCTTTCATTCCACAACTTTCACCTTTGCTTCCAAATTTTTATTCAGCTTCACAAGATGTTTCTCCATATTGATCAGATTTCAGATGCATGTTTAGTATATATATTTAAGGGTGTTAGAATAGATGGAAGTGTGTCCAGTATACAGTAGTAAGTATTTATTCTAGAATTGAGTGTCTTGGGCCATCATCTATGATTGATGGTAGCTGAGGCAATAAATAGACTTAAGTTGCTTGTAAAGATAGCAGGACATTTGTAGGTTATGCTCATGGTTTCAAGAAATCAATTTGGCTTTAGCAGACTTCATATCTCCTGAAGTATATAATATATGTTCGTATCAGCTTGCATGGAACCTTTGTTTTCCCAACATATAGGAAAAAGGCTAACATTGTACACTTCTGAGGCGCATCACCAAAAAAAATCTTTATAGTACAGCTAAGCCTCACCAATATGAGAGCCATAGACTTTTCTTTCTACTTTAACCTGTTCTTTTCTTGTCCTTTACTTACTGTTTCTTTAGAGTGACAGATTTTTTTGAACTGAGGAACCAAGATTGTGTCAGTGGCTTGCTGGGCTCAGAGAAAGTTATGTTTGGTGATGGTAGTGTGCATAACTTTTTGAGGGGAAAGAAGAAAGAAAAGGGCCCTCCCTTCTCACTCCCATTGCTCAGCTACCATCCTTTCACCTTTTTCTACCATTTCTCCTTTCAGTGATATGCTCTGCCATTATCTGTTGCTCACATCTGCTGCAGAGATGGTGAGAAGAAATGAGGCTGCTTGTACAGATCTGGTCAGTAGCCACTTGCAAGTGATAGTTGTTGGGATGTGTTGCCACAATTTGAATCATTGCTCAGAAACTAAGTTTCCAACTTCATGGAAATTTGATTTTACACGCAAGAGAAGGCTGGCTCAAGTCTAACCTCTCTACATCTCAGAAGGTGGGGGCAGGGCAACATAGGGGATAACTTTGTCACAAGGTGGTCCGTGAAGTACATATGTGCTCAGCTTGGCTACTCTGAATTTCATCTGCTTAGATAACTGGTAGATTCTTCATGTTGTCAGTCTGCAGAGACATGCAAAATCAGGGAAGTCAGTTTTCAGGGCACATAGTAACCCTGTATTTGTAAAATCTTAGTTACTTAATTTTCTTATTCTTGTGCTTTCCCATCCCTTTTTTTTCTTTTTCCAGTGCCTACTGTACACTTGTGCAAATGTGCGTGAGCACTCACATCCCCCATCTTTTTTTTCATATGTTTTCTTTTAAATAAAGCTTCTGAACAAAAGTAGACAGGTGAAAAATCAATTCTAAGTTGTTTTTTGATATATGTTTAAGGGAACTCTTGTGTTTCATAAGATAAGCACTCAAGGTTCCTTAAATATATTTATTTTCCTCAGACAATGAAGGTATTTTAGATTTCCCTTTGAACTTCTCAGGATGCTTCCTGGGCTTTGCAATAGCTATAGAATATATAATATCTATAAACTTTGGATGAGTTAAAAATATTTTAGAATAAAAGGATAGAGGTGTCATACATTTCATTGCCATGAATTACTGTTGGTACATTAATTTTAATTCCCATTTACCTCCTATACATTATTTTCACATCCAGCATCACAAATATCAGATATGAATATTGGTTGTATCGTACAAAAGTTCTTTGGAGGGTTGAATCCAACAAAGCTGAAGGGCACACAGTCTGACCTACGGAACTAAAATTGCAAATAGAGGTGCTGACAGGCTGTGAGGAAAGAACAGAGGAACTTAAAGAGCAGGGGAGGTCTTTCATACATGGCATAAAAATATTAGTGGCTAGAGGAACAAAGAGATTCAACTGGCAGAGCACAGACATATGAAATTAACAGTTGAGAAATACAGTACTAGAAAAAATGCAGCATATTTAAATGTATATGTAAGAATCACAGAAACAGCTTTCTATTTTTTTTTCAAATATAATTTTATCAAACCTTATTGTATTTTCCTGCGGGCCCAGTATCAATGTCAAATTTTACATTTATCTGTGTTATTAATTCATAATTTTAGACAGATTAAACTAATGCATTGTTGGGTCAGAGGACCCATGGAATTTACATAGACCATAAGAATTAAATTTTAAAACTACTTGAAATAAAACAAAAATGGAAACCTAAGCTAGTTACTAAAGACTGATCTATTTGGATCAAGCTATTTAATTATTTTCTCTATAACTTTAATACTACTTCTACAGATCTAATTTCAGTGTTTGGTTACTATGATTAAGTAATAAGAGCTTTTTTGTAAACCTTTGACTTAAGTCTGTGCTAGAGTCCAGGAAGCCTAGGTTTTAATTGCTATGATATTTTAACTTGCTGGAATTAAAAGGGTCTTGTAGCATTTTATTAATCTGGGACCATGCTGATCTACAATAATGGCCTTCTGACATGGAAGAATAAAGATAAAACTGATTATAGGCTTTTAAGATCTTTCTGAAAAATTGGTTCAAAGCAGGTTTTTACAGTTCTCTACAAAACATTGGAATAGGAATAATATGTTTTGATATAATTAAGGATGGCTTTGGTTCACTCTTTTTCCAAGTGAATAAGAAGAAAAATGATAAATAGCCTTAAGTGTTTTCATATCTGGAATAAGACCATGCTGTTTCATCTCCTGTCACATCCCATTTATTTTGAATAATAGCCTTGTAACATTGACAGCATGAATATATTTAAATAAACAAACAAACTCATTATTTTGCTCCCAGGTATGCCTTTGAACTCATAAAATCATTACAGTTGAAGATGTTTAATTCAGAGTGGGCTGCTACTGGTATATGTTTTTCTGCCTATGAAGGATGATTTACCTAAATATTTTGTCAGAACTTGCAGATTAGAATTCCAGTCTATAGATTTCTATATAGACAATACACATGCATGTATCTTCTCTCTTTGAATAAGATTTACATTTTTGGAATTTCCCATATTCAAATTATAATAATTAAAAAGGATTTAAATCTAGTTTACCATTCTACAGTTAATCTCTTAAGCATTGTTCGGAGGTATTCATTTCTTTAAATTGTATCTTTAAATAGAAACACTAGTAATATGGAAAACGTATACTAAGTACTGTATGTGCTTCTTCAAATTATTTGCTACACTCAGCCTCCTAAGTTTTCTCTAAATTTAATAAAATAACCAGTTGCTTTCAACACAGCTTTGCATGTAACATCCCAAAGAGCATGGAAAATGGGTATTAAATTATAAACATACAAACCAACGAACCAAGAACAGTGAACTGTATAGTTCACAAGTAGGAAATTGAACACAATGACCGCCCTTATTTCAATTAAATAAGCGTTAAGTGGATAAAAGAATACAGAACAGAGCGTGTTTTTCAGGAACCTCTCCATGGTATTCTTTGTGTTATAATATCCTGTATGATCCTTCGAATCACTATAACTTGAAAACATATTTTATATAATCAAATGTTTCTTAGTAGCTCATTATTGCCTACAGGATGTCAGGTGTAGGGTAAAATAAGGGATATCTCTTAATATATAGGTTAGATGGATAGCCTAGCACTGAGTAAATCTAAAAGATAGAAGCCAGTATATATGATCCTGAATGTCTGGAGCAAGATATTAGTCATTCAGATTTCCTTTGGGTAACAGGCAGTTAAACAGAATAAAGTTGATGGAATGATACAAGCACAGATGCACATGAGAAACTGAGCAGTTATTTACTACTAATTCCCCCAAAAAATATGTTAAAATAACATTAAGGTGGAGACATACAAAGCTATCAAAAAAGAGTTCTAATTTAAGCCATGCCTCTTGTAACTTGGCCCTTTTAAGCCTAGGTTTACATCAATATATAGCCTTTTATTGGAAGGTCACAGTACATTAGATATTACATTCCTTGGCTAGCCTTCATAAATTGTTTTGAAATAATGTCACACAGCTGATAAATTAATTACGCCAATCTGCATACTCAGCACTGACCGGAGAACCAAATATTTTGTTGATGTTGTGTATGGCATGCTAAGGGTGATGTGGTAGTTCTAATCAGAATTCCTTTGCTTGGTGGGCTTTATATTGCTCTGCCACATATCACTGTTTCAACTTAATTGTTATGTATTGACTTCCCTTTTTTTAATACTAGCATAACTTGCATTGAGTTGACATATTTATCTTTACATTGTGGTCTGCTGGTTTTCTTTCCCCCTTCCCCTTTTTTATTCCCCTAGAATTCCCCTAGAATCCCCTAGAATTGTCTCTGTAGACTCTCAAGGATGTCATTTTGCATTTCAAGACTCTCTCCTTTGATTTCCTTGTCAGACTCAAGAGGTTTGTTTGAGGTAGTACAGCCACAAAATATTATTTAAAATAATAGGAAATTGGCCTTGTCACAAAGTTTTAATAAGTTATTACTGTAGATTAAACTAATCTAGCTGTAAAACTTGGATATACCTGAGACTTTGTTAGAGCCAAGAACGCTTAGGTCGATAGTGGAGAGTTTACATATGATTAGATTGCCATAATAGACAGTGCGGGTGGTTGGTTTTTACCCTTTACTTAAATAATAGAGTGGAGAATTCTAATGATGTTTGAGGTTTTTTCACAATTGTTCATATAGTATTTGGTCAGTTTTTATACCACCTTCATTAATTATCATTACTTGCGGGCTTGGAGGTTTGTCTGGGTTTTTTTGGTTGGTTGGTTTTTTGTATGTTCAGAATCAAGGGACTTTGTTTATCCTTTAATTTTGTGGGCCAGTTTTTTATAAGAATAAAAAAAAACCCTTTATATGCAAAAACAAAACAGAGTTGTGACCATAAACAACTGTTCCTGCTTTCTTCATGAAAAGTACATCCTTCTTATGGGAGCTGTGTTATTTAACAGAATTCATCCTACAGGCGGATAGAATTTGAGAACTCCAGGATTGTATGTATTCATGGATGTTTTGCAGTCCATAAACATGCACATGTTTGTGTGCACATTTTTATGGGCAAAGTTTAGAAGCCACAGCTCCAAATTTGGCTCTGAATGTTGTCAAACTTTTATCCATTTGGAGTTTGCAGGCTTACTGTTTGCTTTGTTCAACCACGTATTAGCCTTTCTTGTTGCTCAGAATTATTTTTTGTGTCTCATGTCAGTAAGGACTTAGCCATGAAAATGTGTTACCTTCTGCATCACTGACAAGTGATATCCTGAAAACTTAGGGGAGATAAAGGAGAGTCACAAGAGCTCATTGTTACTCATATGGAAAGAGGATATCTTTGCATATGAATTAATGTAGTAATTAAAGTTCATTTTACAAAAACAAGGCACTTTATATCTTAGCAATGAACTTCCATGGAATAGTTATAGTATAAAATGGCAATATAAAGATACCATTTTCATGGTTTTGAAAGAGAAAGCACATTTTAAATCGTCCAGGAACTTCATATAATTAAGAATCCGATGTGAATGATTTAGTATAAAAGTTAATATTATAGCTTTGGTTTTTAGAAGAAAGGAAATTTAAGTAAAATAATGGGTTAATTATTCAAATTAAGGCTAAAAACATTGAGTTGCATGCTTCATAAGATAATAGCTCTTCTAATACTTCATTATATAAAGAAATTTTCAGGAGGAAATAAAAGGATTTAGATGGTGGGGCAGGACCTACAGACTAATGGAGGGCCCAGTCACTGGGACACCAATGAAATTTTTATGACCCTGATAAAGTAGGAGGCTAGAATTTAATTATAAATGTAATTATAGCTAATTAACTAATTGTGAAAAAAACTATACATTTCCAGTCAAGTAGGACTTACTCAAATATATTAGATCTTTTTTAAAGAGTTTATTTTTGTTAGTTCAGGATTAACCCTTTGCTTAACTTCCTTTTTCTTTTCATCTTTCTGACCAATAGTAGTAATTCTTACCTAACACACAAATCTAGGCTCTGATTCTGCAAATATCTACACATATGCTTAACTTTACCAGTGTGTGAGTGATCTCAATGATTTTGACTAAACAAATTCTTAGATCCAACACTTAAGTTACATAAGTAATTTCAGGATTGTGTCCTTAATTGTTGAGAACTGTAGTGGTCTTTTATTCATCTATATTTCTTATATATTTATTAATTTTAACAAGATAATTGTTATGCTTGTTTCAGATTAGATAGCAATAGAACAGGAAAATCATTAGTAGTACGAGGTGAGATTTCATGGTGTTTGTTAATTTTAACAGAGAGAGACTTGTTAAGACGCACACTGATTAGGGGTTCTCTGAAATCTTGCTGTTCGTCTATGAGAGAGACTCAATCTCTGAATTTGTGTTTTTTCCTCCATCTACTGGACATTTTTCTACTTATGTGGTTCTCAGCTTTCAACATCTCTTTGTTTGTCCTTGCATCACCTATTTATTTGCAATGTTCCTTGCCTTCCAGTTTTTCTTGCCTTTTTCAATGCCATTTTTTTATTAATATATTTCCCAGTGTTTCTTCTTTTGCAATGTAATTTCCATTATTGGTTGTCCATACTGTGAGTTTCTGATAAATTTTTTTGGCAGAGGATCATATTTCTTGACTACATTCTTCCATAGAAAGGCATTCAGACAACCAAGGAAGGAAAATGTAGGATACAGTAGTAAATACGTTTCCTGTGGGTATATAGGGTAAATAGTTCAGTCTTGAACAACACTGTTCTCTATGCATATGATGCAATACAAATCTGAAAAAACATCTTAAAAATTAGCATCTAATCATTTACGTTAAATGATAAGATAGAATATTGTGGTTGAAAACTAAATTAGAAGAAAGCCTCAGTGAAATTTCTTGCACAGTAACAAACATCCATTTACAAATGATTGTATCATAATATAATGAAAAACATAAATAGAAACAATATTTTATGCTTGAGCTATGTCACCATATAGATTAGCCTAACCTGACAAGGAACTAATATAATACATAAAGAAATTATAATATGCTATCATTTTTTATGATGAGCTGTGGTATTAGGTTTAGACTGTACAATGTCCGAAAAATTGCAGAGGTAATAAAACGGTGATGATTCATACTAGATATAAATGCAAAAATCTTCTTGACAATTTTTTTAAATAACAAAATTGTTGAAGGATGCTCAAAGTTTATAGAAGTTTCATTAAAATGTGGAATGTAGCTTAAACAAAAATTGAGTCATACGTTTTGTACAGGGAGTATTAATACAGCAGGAAAGAAGGGGATTCATAGAACATATCCAATAGCACACCTCAAATTATCAGGCTAAGATAATTGTGTGGTGGTTTTTTTTTTTAAATCAAACAAAGTGTATTTCTGGACTCCAGCTTCTCCCCCAAACTTAGACATTTGGTTATGTGTTTCTTCCTGAAGATACAGGATGTGTTTCAGACTCATCTAAAAGGTTGTAGGTCTCAGCGAAACCCCTTTGATTTTTTTACCAGAATCTTTGCTTGTGGTGTTGCAAGCAGAGCAGCTATTGAGTACTTCCATCTTATCCATTGCAATTGTAGCATGTATATTTGTTTTGGGGGCAGCAGCTAGCAAAATCTTTCCCCCAACATTTTTTTTCTCCCTTGGAAGGATCAACGTTTCACTAGCATGGATGCCCAAGTGGGCTTCTTTGCACCTGCTCCTTCCTTTTTCCTTTTGGTGGAGAAGGCTAAATGATGGAAGCAGAAAGCCAAGAAGTGTTTTTTCTTTGAGGAGATGCTTCTTCTTCATGACTTGCCTTTTTTCCCCCAAGAGAATGATCTGGGCTCGTTCAGGGTTGTTTTGCCTTCTTTGAATTATTCTCTTTTCATCTTCCTAAAAGTAGCATCCATGTACACCAGTAACATCCATGGAAAAGAGCATGATAATTCCTACTAGAGGAGTTGAATCCAAAATACAGTGTAGACAGAAAGATAAAAGCCATCCTTCAGGAGGCATTTTGAAGCTCCTTCAGCAGCCTTTAGAGCCCTCATTGGCAAATGTGTTCTTTTCTAGTGCCATAATATTCAGCTGTGACAACCTGAAAAGCCTTGTCTGATGCACACAAAACTGCAACAAATTCAAGTACATGACAGACAAAATAAATAATGGCAGTCAGATTCATGGACTCCATGTTGCTGCCAGCAAGAGCCATGGTATCTGAGTGACCAGGCTCCAGCTCTGGCTTGAAACCCTGGAAAATGAGTGACTTTTCAAAGAAAATCCATACTCCAAAAAGCTAACTATGGATGGTAGTCTTTGAGGTCGGGGAGCACACTTAGGGCACTTAAATAAACAGAGAATATTGCCAAGGTGAAAGGGGCCCCAGAGCCCCAACTTTCTAAGGAAGAGAAGAGTCCGGTTTTCTCTTCATGACCACTTGAAGATGGGGCTTGTGTTACCTGATTTAAACTAAGGCAATCACTGTAGCATACATAAATTAATAAAGAATATATAGTAACTCCACTCTGACTGCTAAAGTGATGCAGATTATCCTAGGCAGACAATGGTCTTGCCTTCATCAGAGTGATCACTATGGTAGAGATACATAGAGAAAAAACTGTGTGAAATTCCAGCTAATATCTGGGGAGGGAAGCTATCCCCCAATGGATGTATTCATGTCCAGCTGAAACACAAATCAGAAACTTTTCCTTACTAGGGAGGACTACAGGTCATTGGGAATGCATTCTCAGGGTCACAGATTGCCAAAATCCATTGTCCCTTTTACTCTTCGCTAGGAAGAATGATCAGAAAATAAAAAAGGAGGGGAAATGTTATTCATTCTGTCATCCCTAAACTGGTCAAGGAGGCAATAGTATTCAGATCTAGTGGAAATACCACTGAAGTCTCCACTCTGTCTTCCTGTCATGGCTGGACATCATAACCGAGGTTTCACTCCTACATCCCAATCAAGACTACTTGAGTCTGAAAGTTTGGTTATTGGAAGCAAGTCTTAAACACATGGTGGGTTATTCCTTCAAAGTAGTATAGACTCTTTAGACTCATTCAGACCTTCCACCCTTTTGACCCCTACACAGGTTTGGTCAGAATTCTCCTACTGGTACCAAGATAGAAAGATCGTCTGTAAGCAGCCAGGTATACCATCTCTTCTGGTTTTCCTACCAAGATGGTCCAAGTCTAAGCTCTTCTCTTCTCCTGTCATATTTCACTTCTGTGTAATAAACTGTGTCTCAAATGCAGATTAATTCAAATCTCTGATAAATTGGTCCTTGGTATAGAGGGTTCCTTAGGGGAGCACATGTGTTCAAACTGAAGATTGGTCCATCTTTCTGACTTGAGATCTCACAGTGCTACAAGTTTGTTCAAATGCCACCCATTCAAAACAATGCCATCTAAATCTGCTTCTTTCCATTAAAACATGCTTCTTCATTACAGTCACTGGCAAAAGAAAAGGTATTAAAATCTTTGCTCTTAGAAGGTATGATTCTTATTGCATCTTCCAAAAGAACAATACCTCAGTCATTCACACCAAAGGTTAATTCTTCCAGCAGGTGTCACAGGAAATAATTTCTCATTTTACCTGGAGCCTCAGCACCTAAATTTAAATTCTATATATCAGAGTTGTTAAAATATGCGTTAGTGGAACTATTTGATTCAGGAAAACATGATCATTTTTTATCTCCTTCCCACCTCTTCCATTCTAAATGCTTAGGCTTAAAAGCATCCAAATCCTC
Source organism: Mesoclemmys tuberculata (assembly GCA_007922155.1). Lineage (NCBI taxonomy): Eukaryota > Metazoa > Chordata > Testudines > Chelidae > Mesoclemmys > Mesoclemmys tuberculata. The sequence goes on from ML675631.1 coordinate 9,936,937, forward strand.
TACAGCTAAATGGATAACACGGAAGCGTATTCAACTGCAATTAAACCAGTTACGCAAGAGATTGGAGCCTATTCAGCAGTGTTAATTGAAATATTCCTTATGAACTTCCTTGCCTTTTCACAGCTTAGACTTGGGCTGAAACTGTTTAGAGTAACCAGGAAAATATTTAAAAGGCTTTTGTTTTATGAAATCTTCTAGCAAATAATGCTAATAAGGCTTGTTAACAACCAGGCAAGCTGTATTTTAGAGCAGCTTCTCTGCAAATGTTTGTTTCCTTACATTCCTGCAAACTTGTTCATTTTCCTTCTTATCTTTCTGACACAGTTTTGCTTGTAGATTTCCTGTTTCCTTGTTAAGTGGGGGCACAGACATACTGTGTAAATTAATAAACTTATTCATCATGATTTTTTTCTAGGCCACAAGACACTTCAGCAGCTTAAAGGTCAAAAGTTGTATAAAATAGAGGTCAAAATGGAAGAATCATTCTTGCTTGAGGCAAGAATGAATGAAGTAGACCCACAGTCTCTGAGGGGAAATACACTAAAAATTAAATGATCTGTAAGGTAATTTGCCTGAGAAGAAATTAGATAATTTAACATTGCACATAGACAGTTTAGAACAATGCACAGACACCATCAAGTCACAATTTAGTGAAAAGTAACACAGATGTTATGACCTGTGCAGAGAAACAAGCCTTATAGCTTCAAAATATGCTTATGAAATATAAAAAGATAAAAATAGCTGTTGCAACTTTTTCAAATATCTCATTGTCTATTAATTGTTATCTTGTTTGTGCAGGTGATACTGCATTCAAGTATTTTAAGGAAACTGGCAGACAAGCTTACACTGACAGGGTTTTTCTTTTAATTACAGAAAACTTGGGAGTTGAGATTAGAGAAAACCAAATGTTAGTATTTAACTCCCCCAGCAAAAAACATGTAAGAGGAATATATCTGTTTACTTTATTACTATTATTTTAGAGACCATATATCACTGTGTTCTCCTTAGCCACAGCTGCCTTCAGTGACTGAGCCTTTGATGAAACTCTTGTGGCTGTGGATGCTGTGTCTCATTGATAGATGCCACCTTTGGAATGCCCTAAGAAAGTATATCGAGTTGTGCACAAAGAAATGCAAGATCACATCTCTACACTAACCAGTGACTGCAGAATAGTCAGGTTTGTCTCTTATGGAGACACAGCCGAGAGCACCACTCTGAAGCAAATTTAATAAATGGTGGAGATTAGAGCTCTTTGGATGGAAGTGTTACTTTTAATTTGTATATATGGCACCTAGATACTATCGGGATTGGAGTGTTTAAAAACACCTAAAATTATCAAGTAGGTAATACTTCAGTATCTACCTCTCTGTGCGTGCACTTCTTTCTTGATGTAACATGATGCATAGCTTTTCAGATATTATTGTATTTTTGTGAGTTCAGGTTATGAGCTCCTTAAGGCAGGGACTGTCTTCATGTGTGTTTGGAAGGCAGTCAGGAACAAGGGAGACCTGATCTTGTTTGAAGCCTCAAGTTGCTACCACAGTATAAATAATAATGTTTCAGAAGATTGTGTATTGTTGCCTACATCCCTTCTACTGGTAGCTGTTCAAAGTTTCTGCTGCTACTCCATGCCTGTATTGGGCAGAATTCTTTATTCTTGTGATGGATTATATGTTGCAAGAATCTCTCTTGCTTTTATTAATCCTGCTTTTCAGCCAGGCAACTAAATATGCCTTGTCCAAATCTTGTTTTTTTCTTTTTTTAAATCCTTCTTAAATGTGAAACTTATTTTATAGCCAGGTAATGTGAGAAGCTAGCAAATAGCTAGTCTGTATTTTATTTTTAAAAAAAACACACTGGACTGAAGCACAAGACCGGAAGGCAAAACCAAAACCTCTGTTTTAACCCTTGCTGTGAAAACAACTTCCTTTGTGGCCTTGGGCATCAAGTCACATTATTTTTTTGCCTCACTTTCTTTCCTGCTCTGTAAAATGGAAATGCTACTTACCTCACAGACGTTTTGTAAGGATTCATTAGCTGATGTTCATCACAGATTGTAAAGCACCTTGTAGCACCCCAGCTGGCAGGTTAGCTTTGCTGAACCCTTAACTCAGGCTTTCTTAAGTCCACACAGGCCAGATATTCAAAACATTCCCCTTTTTGGTGCCCAGTTTATTAAGTCCTGCACAAAGTCTTTCAGAGCAAAACTTAGACTTACAAAGTCTTCATCCCTGTTTCAGCTTGGCCCAGCCCTTCCTCCTTGAGGGTCTGTCCTATGTTTAAAAGTTCCTTTCTTTCATCCCAGTCCCAAGCTGGGGACAGCTCCTCTCCCTGAGGTCTGTCTTCCTACTTTTTTAACAGCACCTTTTACCTGGAGTTTGGCGTTCTCCACAGGCGTTGCCTTGTTAACTCAGAGCTCTGTAGGAACCTTCTTACTCTCTGAAGTGTCTGCAAGCAACTGCCAAGACCCTGCAGCTGTCTCCCCTTTTATAAGGCCCAGGTGCCTTCTCTTAAACCCTGTTGGGCAGCAGATAATTAATCCACTTACTCTGGATCCCACTCTCTCTTAGTGGGACCAGTCACCTTGTGAGACACATGAATAATGGCATGTAAACACCAGTATTTTCATCTGTCAATCTTTGACTAAGAGACATGGCAAATAGCCTTCTCTGTTACTACAGTTGTCTACCCATTGTCTGTTTCCCTCCACAGTCTGTCATGTAATGTCACCAAATGTAGCAAATAACCTAATATACTGGTAAATCTGTAAGAACTTGTGAGTATGGAGTGAGCTTTGCCCCACGCCCTAATGAACAAATTTTGTCTGTTCATCTGGATATTTTTTAACATTTGCTAACTACAAACATCGACCTGCTTTCTCCCAAATTTCAGAAGAAAATTTAGGATAAAGGAGGGAGGGGAAAGAGAGACTTTATAAGACAAATGTAAAGGTCTATGCATTTGTTAAATCTGTAGAAAGATTATATTGATGGGTTGGTACCCAGGTTTCATTCTCCCTTGTTGTCCTATCACAACTTCACTGTATTATTTGTCTTTTTGTAGGTTAGCAAATGTCTAATTCAGTTTATTTCTGTATTTGATTTTTATTGTAACGTTGGTAGAGAAGTTACTGTTTTAAAACAGGAATGAAAAATGTATTGATTAGGAAATTAGGGTAACCTTAAAACTGAACAAAAAGTTTCTAAACCTTATGAGAGTCATTTTATTCATAAAGTAATTGATACATGGATATGAGAGAGAGAGAGGTTCATTTTCTTCATTTTAAGTAGTATTTTTTACATTTTTTATTAAAGGAAATACTTTGTTGGGCTGCACATTATCAAACATTAAAATGTTTTTATTAATTGGATTAGAAAATATTAATACTTTCTACTCCTGGACCAGGCTTCTTCATTCTCCTTTTAATCCTTAAATCATTTCAGTACAAATGGTCTCTGCTCCAAGATAAAGTGAAACAAGTTATCTTTCAGGGGGGGTGATTAGTGAAATAATTCCTACTGGTTGGGTCATCTATTTGTCTACTTTAATTCACTGAGTTAGACAAGGGTTGCATGATTATTATGGCTTTGGCTTTTATGTACAGTATTTACTGTATGTAGATTTAAAGTATCCACCCGTTGCTTGCTTCTTTTTATTATAGCTGCACTTCAGTAGATATGAAGTTAAAACATTTAAGTAGTAGAGATTACAGACGAAGTATTATATACAGACTTTTACTTTATGTGGGACAAGCTATTAAATGTCTTTTTCTTTTACAGCAATCAACAAGCATTTTTATTAGAGAATGTCCAATGCAAGAATGCAAGCTGCAGGAGTGTACATCGTATGTTTAAAGTCTACTGGGAACTCTCAGATCTAAATCAAATCAAAGATGCCGTGGTGGCAACCTTCTTTGACATTTATGAAGATGTGAGTTTCACACACTTAACTGTTTCTGCTTTTAATCGCCATTTGCCCATTCTCACTCCAGTTTTCATTCTAAAATACTACAATTTGTCATGTGACTGAAAAATCTAAAACATTAATGAAAGCTAATGAGCTAATTAAAACAAGTCCTTTAAAGCTGAAGGGTAAGCAAAAGAAATTTATGAAAGAACTCTTTGATTGATACACTAAGTGATACAAATATCTTGACTAGATTCAAGTTTGTTAATTTTTGGGAGTATACATTTTTTTTTACATTTATACTAAGAAGGGACTTCAGCAGCCCTTTGATATTCTTATCACTAGAGTAAAAATGTTTCTTGTTCTATAAATGGCTATTTAACCAAAATACCCAAAGATTTACTACTTTGTTGAGTGAAAAATGATTTATTGCTCCATTAAGGAAGTTTGGCAATTAATATTAAAGCTCAGACTGAGTAAACTCATTGTAGTATTATACCCCAACTACAACCACCAGAATTACTCTCTCCAAGCTGCAATGATAGCTGTTTTAACTCTTAAATGCATTTCAAGAAGCACTCCAACCAGTGATGATATCCAACCGGTTCGCACCGGTTCGCGCTAACCGGTTCTTAAAATTAAAAAAATTTAGCGAACCGGTTCTTAGCGTCCTCCCCTGTCGCGCTCTGCGGGGTGCTGGCGGGTTTCGCGCGAACCAGTTCTTAAAATAAAAAAAAGGCAGCGAACCGGTTGTTAGCATCTTCCCGTTGCGCTCTGCAGGGCGCTGGAGGGGTTTCGAATTTGGCAGCGCAGAGCGAGTTTCACAGCGGAGATTCTCGGCTGCGATGCCAAGTCTCCCTCTCTGCCGCCGAAATTGACTTTGCCTTGTCAATTTCACGGCGGAGAGTATGCCCCAGCTCGGCTGCCGAAATTGACAAGGCAGAGTCAATTTCAGGTGGAGAGTAGTCCGAAGTTCAGAATAGGTTCTTAAATATGACCTGCCATTATAGAACTGGTTATTGAAAATTTGGGATATCATCACTGACTCCAACCCATCACCAGCAGGTACTCCTTCTGTCCCCATGACCATTATCTTTGACAAACTCCCAATCCAGTCACTCAAACCATCATTCAAAACTACCCCGTACATAAAACACAAACGTGTGTTATACAGAACATGATCTCCATCTCAATGCCAGGCCTTCCCAAAATTCTACTTCCTGTCTGACTTCTAAACCTTCAGTTATCTCCATGCCCTGATTAGCTTTGAGTCCCAAAACTGCCTGTAGGACATCTTTTTCTATATTCTCCATCTGGCCTGCGAATAAACTGCCCATTACATCTTTCCTAGATCTTAGACTTTCTTGAAAGTAAGATAGGATTACAAGGTCTAAAGGTGATTGTCAATTTTTGCTGTCCTCTAAAGCTGTGTAAACGATTTTCATTTTACCCGATATTTTAGGTTGGAATAAGTACTTTAAAATATCATTAAGTGTAAAGCTGAGAACTGCTTAGCACAGCTGTGTTTTATGTTAAGAATTCATAAAAGTAAAGTAATTCCCAATAAACTTAATGAAGGATTCATTGGCATTACACAACACATGGCACTTCGAACATAACGTTGCCTGCTTACTAAAGCAGTGCAAAATTAGATAAGAAAACCCAAAACCTGACACAAATTTAGATCTTGGTACAAACATGAATGTTTAGCTCAGTCTGCAGACTTAGCAAGTGTTGGCCTGAGGCCAGTTTCAGGTAAATAGGCGGCAAATTTGGTTTTGGTTACAAAGCAGTGAAAATCCAGTTCTTTCACTTAGAAATTTTGGTTTTATACTCCTAGTGCTCAGTCTTACTTGTAATAAAATATCTGATTTTTTTAAAAAAATGTGTTCCCTAATTACTTTTGGAATGGCCTTTTAGGTACATAACTGGCCATTTGTGCATTAAGTACAAGATTTGCACATGCAGTCAAAGTACACATTTCGTTCTGATATAAACTTCACAATCTGCTTTAAACAAGGTAATTTGTAATTTACCCTTATGTGGTGGATAGAGTAGTAAGAGGGAGTAAAACCCTTGCCCCCATGTAAACTCCGTAAGATCTAAGAAAAGACAGGGACTCTATGCTTGATACCCTCCTTGGTGAATAGACAAAGCCTAGATCTCTCTCGCACCTACGTCTGCTTGTCAGTGGTGCAGTAAGTTTCAGAGATGCAGTAAATTACTTACCCCTTTTCTTGCCCCTAATCTCCCCAGATAAAATTGGGCGCAGGGAGCATGAAACTAACTGTAAAACTCCTTACCTGGGCTCTTCTGGGTGATGCACCTAACAGGGAGCTGAGCCTTAGAGACTGTCTAGCCCTTAAAAAGCAAAATCTGTTTCAATTAGGGACACTTGCGTGTAAATTGTTGTCTATAATTGATTTACAAAAATGTAGTGACATTTCCGTTGTTACTGTACCTAAAAACAGATTACTTCAAACCTGACTTGTAAGTCTTAAATTCATTATTTCAGTCATAGCTTTAGAAAAAAGAACCTACCTTTTAAAGGACACCATTTTTTAAATTAAATTTTTCTTAAAAGCAATGTTCATAAATAACCCTTCTGAGTAAGTCCTCCAAATAGTTTGGAGTGCATTTTATCTCCTCAAGGCAGTTGTTATTTCTGATTCCTGATTGTTACTCTTTGCCACATCCAAATGTAGATTAAAATGGTTATTGTATCTTTATCCATCTTTTCCTTTTTAAGCAACTCACTTGGGGATATTTAGTTACATTAATATATACAAAAATGAAGCAAAGAACAGAAATATTCTGGAAGGAAACGAATGCAAATGGTCAGAGGAGTTAACCTTACTACCTCTGAATGTCATTCTTTCAAAACTGTTTGTATCTCTGCTAATTTGGATCCACAGCAGTCACTGAGCCAATACCTTTCAGACAAGATTCACTGGGGTTAAACTATGTGTTGGTTTTGAGTCATTCTAATATCCAATTTAAGCCCTTAGAGAGCTTTGAGTTGAAGGCCAAGATCACCCTCCCTTGTTCAAGTCAAGTGTCAGTTGCTGGTAATTCACCCAACTCTCAACTCTCAAAAGTAAAACAACAAAATTGTCCTCTGCAGAGCTGACATTTGGAGCTTATAGGCAGAGCTCTCTCACAAGTATCTGACTTAATACAAGAAAACTAGCAACCATGCCTTGATAGTTGCATACATAGTTAGCCAGTTAAATTAATTCGCCACACAACGATTGTTTTATTTCTTCTTTAATTTTTTTTGTGTGTCCCTGCAAAGATTAGTTTAACAAAGAAAAACTTTACTAGAATCAAGTATTATTCAGGTAGGTATGTTTTGAAGATAAACTTACCTAAAAAAAATCCTTGTTTAAATTCTTGTTTATATATAGCATGTATCATTTAAAAACAAAACTTGCCAGCTCGTACTATAATTATTCCAGATATTTCAGATTTTTTTTTTAGTAGTAACACTTTATATACAAACAGTTAAAACTCCTCAACTTGGCCTGGCCATTTGTTTACCCGACAACATGCTACCCTAGGAATGCAAGTTGAGAACAGAGCTTGCTCATAAGCAAACAGAATCTGGGAAAATGTCCCTTCACTGTCCAACAACCACTGGGCTTCAGTGGGAGTCATTTTCAGCTGTCCAAGGTGCACATGGCTTTTGAGAAATAAAGATGTCAAAGGGGAAAGTTGTTCAGAACTCTAAAAGGAGCTTTAAGGTCTCATTTGCTCCTCTCCTCTGACTTGGGATGAGAGAGTGGAGAAGGAAACTGATTCCGTTTTGTTACATGTAATTATTTAATCTAGATTATTTAGAATCTTAATATGAAAGTAATGTTTGGGGTCTTATAAATTTCACTAAGCACCAAAATATTTCTCAATTTATCTCTATAAGAGGATTTATGTTTGCTGTATTTAGATGTTATTTAGCTTGCTATTTTAGTCTAACCTTTTGATCTTTTCCTCACAGGGGATCTTGGATATCATTATACTAAGTAAAGGCTATTTCAACAGTGACTTGGTCATCCACACCTTAAAGAATAACTTCGAAGCAGATGCTTATTTTGTTAAAGTTATTGGTAAGCAATCACCATAACATCAAAACATGAAAGCAGTATGAATACTTTAACTATTATACTAATTATGATAATACTAGAAAAGAAAAGCCTAGTAATATTAATGTATCAAAAGTCTTAAAAATGGAGGGAGTTATTGCAGATAAAGAATTCTAAATATTATATGTGAATTCTAAATATTATACAGTGCTCTATCCTTTATTTATTTATCCTTGTTTTCAAAGCTGTTTCCTGATTTTATATTTAGCTAATTCTATTATCTGCATTTCAAAGGACACAGTCAAGTATTTTAAACACAAATTTTTACCAACAGTATCTAAAAATAATATTTGTAGTACCCTCCATATTGGTGAGTCTCCACCGTAGGATGTTCCCCATGTCCATGGCAACTGGAGGCAGGCCAGATCTTCACTCTGAGCTTGGTCTTAGGCTTTCCCTTTAGGAAGAACACTGCAGAATTCTCTTGCTCCGAGTGGCACATGCTTTAAGATTGTTAATTACATTTTTCTGCTTCTTCATTAGCGTCAATGTGTTTTTCCTTAGACTTGTTAAACTGAAAAGCTTTTGATTTTCTAAAGAGGATTTGAAGGACAGCATTGCTTCTTTCACCTTTTCCCCACTCAGAAATTACACACAGTGATAGCAGGATGCAGGAATTCAACTTCCAGCTGACTTGTGAGCAAGGTCCCCACACCAGGACAGTTTAGTAAGCTGAAGTTAAATTTGGTTCCCACAAGCACAGGAGCAAGGTCCATGCAGGCTGCAGCAAAATTGGGCTCCCATCTGGCCTGTGGGTATTGTGGTAAAGTCAAGCCAGAGAGCTACGGCACGGTACTTCAGGGCCGATATGTAAGCCCTAGGATGATCAAAGCCCTCTTCCCTACAGGCAGGAGAGAGGTTACAGCTGGGCAATCAGGGGCACCTGGAACCAATTAAGAACCAACCCAGGTGTGCTTAAACCCACACTGGCCAATCAGGAGCACCTGGAACCAATTAAGAACCACACCAGGTGTACTTAAACCCTGCCCTGCACTAAAGACAGGGAGGAGGAGAGGAAGTAGCTGTAGGAGAGGAAAGAGCTGTTAGAGAGTGAGTTGGAGCCAGAAGTTTTCTACTGTTGGGGAAACAGAGCAGAGGAGACCCTGATCCTGGTCCCCAGCCTACAGGAAGAACAGGTACCCCCCACTGGGCCACCAGCCCAAACGGGCTAGCTGCCTTCCCCAGTGAGGTTGGGGAGACAGCCCTCAGGCCTATAGTGAGGCCTGCACCTGCTTGCCCGTGGGGAGGGGCCGAAGAAGAGGGGAAGTCCTAGAGATTTACCCGGACTGGGCTGGGACTACCTTAGGCCCCACGGCCTACAGAGACTATTTCCAGGGGTAAGTGCCAGAAAAGGGGGGCTGGCGTACTACAGTATCCACACTGAGACAGTTGAAGCTGTAGAGAAACTGGCTGCCAATGATCATATAGGTGAAGTCTGTGCTGAGACAGCTGAGCAGGCCACATAGAAGCTTCCAACATGGAAACCAGGCCAAAATCGGTAACTTTTGAAACTAAAAAACAAGAGAAGCTTTTGATGTTGGATGGTTTTTCAGATATACTTGTATAGCGTATCCTCAGTCCTGAGAGTATTGGCTGCAGTTGTTGTTGTGAAGGTCTGTGCTCCAGTGGGAATCCATTGTGAGTGGTTGAACAAAAATCATAAAGGAAACAAAAAGACACACATATAAAATCTGCTTGAAACTAGGTTTCCCTAGCAGCTTGTCCAGAACCGATGCTTCACCTGATTCTGATTTGCTGTACATTCCCAAGTTATAAAGAGATGTCTGGAGAACAACTAAGGGTCCACTTAAAAAAGCTGGAATTTAAAGACAGGAAGTCAATTATATTTGTTAAGTAGGTGTCAGATGTACTTTATAAAACTATATGTTCCAATATTGAAAATGAACAATAAATGGCAATGCATAGTTCTGCACCAAGATGGAAAATCTGTGTATATAAATTTAGTCTGTGGGTTATAAATAACCCCTGACTTTTACCTGTTTATATCCAATTTGCAAATTGGGCCCTATTTGGATAATACATCACTAAATTTTCTGTACCTTGGAGCTTCTAATTTTTTGGTTTTAAACTAATACAAAAATAATAAGCTGGGGGATAATCCCAGTTGTGATTTACACACATGCAAGAGTAAGGCTGTAAACATTGTTATTTAATAGAGTTAATTAATCAGAGTTGGACCCAATAGTATTCCATATATAGTTCTTCTCCTTTTTCCATAAAATAGATTTCTGCACTTGTAGTTATGTGGCAACTGCAATGGCACTTTTCTTCTGGATAATCAGCCAGGGGAATCTTGACTTAGGGCTGATCTACACCTGAAAACTTGGGTGACATTGCTACATCACTCTGCAGTGTGAAAAATCTACACCCTGAGTGATATAGCTCTATCAACCTAATCGCCAAGTCAATGGGAGAAGCTACTGTCACTCAGAAAGTTCTTGCTACAGCAACTGAAAAAGGCTGCATCTGTGGTACAGAGTTATACCCTTAGAGCTGTCACTACGCTCCGCATAGTGTAGATAGACCCTTAGTTGTGTTTCAGCCTGTATCCCTGGGCTTCCCCATCTATTGTCATATGGCCTTCTCTCAGCTCTGTCTTTCGCTCCAAAATACTGAAAGTACAAGCTTTGTAACTTCTGCTTTTAGTTGACAACACCACATTAGAGGTGTACTTGGTACTCATCTTGATCAGTTTTCATATTATAACACTAACTTAATTTACATTAGTGCACCTAGTTAAATTAATTTGTTGTGCAGTGTTTAACCTTCTGTGAGAGCATTTCATTCAGTGTAGTATATAAAAAAATGTTTTTACACAACAATTTTACTTCCCCCCCAGATCCTTTCTATGCAAAAATGTAAATTCAATATTGATTTTAAGGGTATGCTGTGAAGTAGAAAATTTAGATTAATGATATGTACCCTGTAAATGCATTTTTTTCACTTCCCTTGATTTTCTTTTTAAGTGGTATTTGTGTTTCTTACATCTTAAACTGCAGACCTACTGATGACTTTAAAAAGAGCAATTTCGTAGAGTCAGATTTCTTCTGAAAGATGCACAGATTTGGCACCAGGTTATTAGAGTATCATCATTTAATCAGAGTGTTTTACATGGTTGAACCAGCTTTAAGTCTTGGCACAAAGATAAAGTGCACTCAGGAACAGATGATGTTGAAGGTATTAAAGAGCAAAGAAAATAAAAAGTGAATGAGATATTAATTTGCAGTCTGCTGATGAAAGCCTTGACTACTTTTTCATCGTCAGCAAGCTATTTCCTCAAGCATTAAGTCTACCCAAGTCATTATTGAGAGAGATGTAATATTGACTTTACATCACTGTTTCAAGGGGCAACTTAAAAATCACACTTCTGTTCAAGTACATCTAATGCTACTATAAATTAGAGAGTTGGATGAAAATATCTTTTTTTATTACCTTTATTTACTGTGTACACCTTGATAACATTTCATGTAGTCAGTTTCACTGTTCTTCCTGAATGTTCAGTCACTTCCTCTTGTTTGTCTAGGTCTTTCACTGAGAAACAGGGAGGAAAGAAACATCTTAAAGAAAAACATTACTGTAAAACCACAAAAGTTGGCAGGATGTCAGAAGCAGATTTAATATCAAACTCCTATTTACTTGGGTTTTTTTAATTGAATTGATTTCAAGTTGTCAGTATTCCTTTAAATAGCCAACTTAGAAAAAAGTTTCAAAATTACTGAAAGTAATATGATGACACTGTTTGGCATTAATGCAAGGCAAGGGCTGGTTATTTTGAACATCACGCTACGAAACTAACGTAGTTTTACTTAAAATGGGGTAGGGGAAAAAGGAACTGCAAAGTTAAGGCAGAAACTCTAGGGTATAGTGTTGTGCTTAAATATTGTAGTGCCTGTCGTATGATGATGAATTTTGTTTAAATTTGGAAAGTATTTAAAAGAACCTGGAGGCGGGAAACAAGACTACCTTAGAGTCTAAGGTCCAAAGGATTTATATATTTCATTGCTCTGAATATACATTCACAGAGGTAAATATGTTATATTATGAATGCATAATACTGTGAAAATATAAGGGGAAGATAGCAGAAAAAATCTATATTGAGCAATCTATTAGCTCAAGTTCAATTGAATGATAACTTTAAAACACCAGGAGGCATAAAGGGGCTCTAAAAGCCTCATATCCAGCTTGGGGTGGATTCTCCTAGCACACAAACTGAAGAAGATGGTCATAAGGCTGCCTTCCAAGGATCCTTTCAGAAGCCTTGGTGAAGGGAGCATCCTGGTTGTGGGGCTGTGAACAAGAAAGACACTCAGGGACTAAGGCCTGGTCTACACTGCTGCCAGCTGTCGACAGGAGATATGGAAACTAAGCAATGTAGCTTGCATACCTCCTGTCGACTTACGTTGCCATATCACAGCATCTTCAATGCACTGACTTACTCCTTTCAGGGAGGTAAATTAATTGTGTTGACCAGAGAGCACTTCTGGGGTCTATTGAGCGGGTCTACACAGCCCGCTCAATTAATCCCGCTGCATTTATCCCCAAGGAGCCAGCAGTGTAGACATACCCTAAGCCTCAACATATGCATCACTGCTGTAAGTTAGGTCACCCAAGGGATGATTAAAGTATGCTGGGGGCCACGAAGCAGTCTAGGTTTGGGAGGGTAAAAAGATGGTTTAGCCCTTGTCTGTACTGGAAAGGATTTAACCTAAGGTGTGAATTTAAACTAATAGTTATGTTGCTATAGTCCTTCACATGGACTCTTTCATTCTAGTAACAGAATGTCTTTTTTCAATTTACTGTATGTTGCTCGGGAAGTTAAACCAAATAACTCCTCTTTTACTGGAAAAAGTGTCCACATGGGTCCTTACATCTGTATTACTATGTTGGTATAACTGGTAAAATTTTACTATGTAGATAAGCTCTCAAAGCTACCATGGTCTCCCTTATACTGGATTGTGAGTTCTTTGCTGCGCCTCTGAGAGGCACAGCACAGAATTTAAACCCACGAGCCAATTTCCTGTAAAACAGTATTTCAGAAGATTCTGAAATAACATACATAGTAAGCACTTAAATATATTTATATTATAATATTATCTAAGTAGTCAAGTTTGATCATATATTTCATATTTTTATTCATTAAGTTCATGTGTGGTAGGGGAGCAACTTTCTGTTAATACAAATAGAGCTATGTTCAAGAAAGTTAGTTTAAAATATACCCTTTCATTGTTTGCTTTTTTCATATATTCAGAACATGGGGCAACCATTGCTTCTGCAAAATCCCATGTTTGCATATAACAATGCATGAAAGTCAGCATTATGCATGTATATAGGTAACATGGCCTCACATACTTCTGAGTGTGCATGCTTTGTTTTGTGGGTGAAGGTGGTGTATGTGTTCGGCCCTTTATATCAGTAATCAGCAAAAGGCACATTTTTATAACATTAAAACCACCTAGACATTTGTTTTATTTAAAAAAAAAAAAAAGATTGAAGAAGTCAGAACATTACTAATGGATAACCATTTAAGAAGAAGCTTACGGTAAATTACATATTTTTAGTGTGTTCATCTATATAATAAAAATACGTTCATTATACACTGTGACAATCACATACTACTTTCTTCAGGTAAATTACTATTGTATATCCTGTACAACATACGAGCTGTAAATTTGGTATATTCATGCATTATTCAGACACCGCTTTTATATTCCTGGTATATTTAGAGAACTGGGCTATGATACATTGTTCAGTCACATGAACACAGCTAATTTACCCAAAGCATTCTTCAGATGAGCTAATAAATTTTGTGATGGAGCACAAATTAACCTCCATGACAACAATTAATGTAGAGATTATAAATTGATTACCAGTTAAATAAAAGCTTGTAATCATATTAGTCAGACTTAATGAAAGTTCAGAAAACAATATTCTGTTGCCTCTGGTCTACAGTTGGACTAACTGATAGCTATGACTCAGGAAAACTTAAACTTCTATGTTACATACATATTATAACAATTTGCAACCCACCATAAACAATCATTGAGTTGAGTTTTTATAGATGGGACTGAGTATTGTGTAAGTAAAGTTCTCTTACTAAGGTAATTTAAGAGTAGTGACTAAACACATAAGCATCTTAGCAGTGTGATCCTGTTGCATAGCTGGGCAAAGTTCCAATCTTGACATCATGAATCAGGTTAGTGCTCAAAATCAAGCATAAGTGGGTTTGGGGAGAGCTGTTATTGGGGTGGGGGTTCACATCTGTGTGCAGCCAAATGAAATGACCAGTAGTGCTTCTTACCATACGTTTTAAATTCTAGTGTTCTGTGATACCAAAGATTCAACTGATTTTTTTTGAGTTAGTACTGATGTCAGTACTTATTGGTCCAAAACTCAGTTAGACATTGGGAGAGCATTTCAACATCACCACTCAGGTTCAGTGCACAGATCTGTCAATTATCTGTACACTGTAGGTTTGGTGTTCTCACTGGAGAGCCCTTAATTGTGGAGCTTGCACTCCACCACCGCTCCACATATGCACACACCTACATTGGAATGACAGAATCCAAATCTGCAGCCATTTGACCTCTGAGAGTCAGACTTTCACTTGTGTTACAGGAAGCCATGAAGAAGTTACATTTTAATGCAATAGCAGGCACTTGAGTAAAAGCTGGATGTACTTCATGCAAACTCTCAATACTGAAGGAACCATTGTATGAATAGTCAATTTGAACAGATAACACCCCTTATTCAGAGACCTATCCTGAAATGACAGGGCAAAGGAGGAGGATATATCTTGGTCTTCTCCAATTAGAATGATCCAGTGTGTGCTCCCAGGACCTCTTATTTTATTTGCTAGGTAATGTGATAGAATACACTGGATTATGCATCAGTCAGCTTTCATGTCCTCCCTTTAATTAATTATAACTAAGTGTTTAAGTGACAACATATTTTAACCTAGTAAGATTTAAACATATAATCAGAGAGCTGTCACATACAATATGTATGATGTGCAGCTATATACATTTGCCAGTAACAGTAATTTCTAACTGATGGGATAAATGATAGTTAGGCATTTTAGTTTGATAGATATATTACAATTCTTCACATATAAACAGTTTTATTACCACCTTAAAGTTTAGTGATACCTTTTATTCATCTGACAAAAAAAAGTAAGTAAACTGTAGGAGTAGTCATTATACACATGATATGAAGGATAATGAGCAAAGTATACAATGCACTGTTTTTAGCATACATTTTAATTTGTTTGCGTTTTTCTTAAATGGCAAATCTATATTTGGAACTACACTAACCAATCAGGTAATAAGTGAGATAGAGCAGAGATTAGCTAATTAGTTTCTGCAAAGTAGCATACTTTAAATGGATCAATAGTCCTTTTAAATGTTAATGTAAGTTATACAACAGCAGTTTATTCTTTTCCTTAACTATTTTATAAGAGAGACCAGCTAAATTTATCTCTGTAGAGGGGCTTGAATTGATGCCATACATTAATAGATTTCAGAGAGAAATAATGCTTACTGTAAAGTTGTTTGACAATATAATTATAAATCCCTTTTCTGTTTTTCCACAGTTCTTAGTGGCCTCTGTTCTAATGAGTGTCCTTGTAAAATAACAGTAAGTATAATTATTTACATTGTGAATGAAATTTGTGTACAGAGTCCTCAGGCTGAATGGAGCCCTTTTGTCCTGATTGCAGTACAAACACATAAGAAACAGCCATTGCTTGGAAGAGTTTACAGTCTAACTTAAGACATAGAGCAGCAAGTGGGTATAACTGACTGAGGGAATGAGAGAGGAAGAGTAGGAGTAACAATAACAAGTACATCTGGTTCCAAAGACTAGCTACTTCCAAAATCTTCAGACTGTTTAAAAAAGACAATAAACAATTTATATTAGTAATCACTAATGCCATCCACCTAGTTATTATTAGTTGGTAGTCTTCCATGTTCACAGTATAAATGGGTCTGGAAGAAGAGCTTGAAGAAAATAAAATTAACAGTTTTTAAATACTTGGGTTTATATAATGTATAAGAATTTCATTTTGACAAGACTCTGATTATATTGGCGTATTTAGGAGTCAAGAAATGGCTTCATATGAAATTAACTTTTCCCTCAGATCTGTTTGTTTATTTAGGAGGCATTTTGTGATGAAATAGCAACCCATTCTGACAATATTAAAGAGTCCGCCAAAGGAATAAAAAAGAGGGGATCACATCAGAAGTGAACATTAATAAACAGATGTAGGGGAAAGTTTACTACTCAGTGCCACTGTGGTGGAAACTGCTCTACTCACTGTTCAGCAGAGCCTCTTTGTGGTTCATCTGGGGAATTAGCTCTGCCACCTGGTGTGATGACACTTTCTGCGCTTACTTAGTCTGTTGTTCCCCTCAGTTACCCCATGGCCTCTTATGTGCCAAGGGCAGTAGCACTGTCCTCTTCATAGCTTAGTCCTCCAGCTAAGTCACATTAAAGTTGTCCCCTCTTCTGAGTTATCTGAAGTCCTTTGAGGCAACTGTCCCAGGCAGTCCACTCCCCACTGCCTGGTTTGTGCCACTCTCCCAGTGGCTGATAGGGGAATCCGGGCCCACTCTCTATACTGGATTCCAGTTCAGGGACGCTCAACCATGCAGCTCTGTTACTCTCCCAGCCCTTACTGCTCCTTTCCTGGACTGCTTCCTACTTTTTCCTTGCAGCTTCCTGTTCTTCCTCTTATATCAGGGAATGCAACTGCAGGTTTCCTCCCTCAGTTTGCCAACTTCCTCTCTTTTAGATCCTTCCCTCCTCCTTCCCCCAGTTGGATTTCATCTGCACTTAGACCCTAGTATTCCCTAAGTCTCCTCCAGTTACAGCCTAAAGTTAATTGGTGTAATTTACCCCTTCAGGCCTTGTGTGGGATGAACATCTCATCACAGGCACTTAAACAATACTGCTTTGAATGCAAATATAATTCCCCTACAAAAAAGCATTAGGAAGCTGTTTGCTACAGTATAAGTAATCTTCTGTGACAATATCAATGTGAAAATCACTTTACACATTCAGCTCTCATATGTGCATCAAGGTTTTCCTTAATGTGTCTACTTCTCCTCACATCTATGCTGTCCATAAGTGTTACTCAGGTTTTGGTCACCTCCATCTTCTGTGCCTTATTTTCATGACTACTGTCTCTGTGTAGATCACTGCTAAATCCCCCCGTCTTCTCCCTTTCTCTTCAGTCATATAACTGCAGATGTCTGTCTGAGAGAGAATGATGTCTTTTTGGTTATTATTAACAATAATTTTCATGCCTGACAAAAGGGATGTAAATTCCCCTTTATCTGAAAAACTGAACAAAACATTAACTATGGATCTGCTAGCAATTCTATCATATTAGTGCATAAATGTGGCTACATAAATATGCTCACTGCAACCTTTATGTGACTGGGTCTTTGTCTAGCTAGCTAGAAGAAAAGGAGCCCCTTTAAGGGCTCCCTTACAGCAAGTGTGGAGAGAAGGGAAAGTTTACAGAGATGGACAGGAAGAGCACGAAGCAGTTCGGGCGACATTACGATAAGATCTCTGCATTGCCTTTTCTGCTGACCAGAAGAGTGGGGGTGGAGTCCTTTAGAGGTCCTCTTTACCAGGATCGAGCTGGCAGCACCCACCCACCAGTGTACTTGACAGGACTGGGTTCTCTTTTCACCCTCTTTGGGTATTGTGCTTGTTGGGCCTCCACCTTGGGGAGCTGGAAGGAATTTTTCCCTTACTGCCAAATTGGTCTTTCCCATAGCTGGTCTGGGACCCAGTAGGATGGAATAAGAGGTTTGATTATAACATAGCAGTTTATCACACAACTTGTGCAATTATCCAGTGCAGGTACTCGATATGGGAGCGATATGGTTATTGGATAAAAGGGATTGGAAAAGGACCTGAAGGAAAGCATTCTTTAAGCATTCCTGAGGGAGTTGGATTAAGGAGGTGTTTGAGGCTTCTGAATCTCATCAGTGGGAAGCCAACCCTTCTCCTTTTCTTGACCCATTTTTAGGGGGCTGAAAGAAGGGAGATTGGTACTCCTGCCTCCTGCAGAGCATGGAGCCAACCACCTTCTTTCTGCAGTGTAAAATTGTTGCTAAGTATTTCCAGATATTATAAGTGAATAAAGAGGTGGCCTAATTAAACTACATCTGTGGCCTCATGTCTTTCTTCCTATGTGGACGGACAAACTTTGAAGAAACCTTAGTTCAGCTAGGACAATCTAAGGAAGTTTACTGAACTCCCCCAGCCCATTTGCAAAAATAATCCATATTGTGGTGTACAGCTTCAAAATAAACCTGAATTTACTTTTTAAGAAATCAATTTGAAAATCATATCAAGTCGAATTTATGAAGCTGCTTTTAGATAAGTTGCCTGATGGCTTTGGTCCTTAAGGCTTTATTGCAGTTGAAACATTTGCCTCCCGTTTATCCCTTTTTGAGTTTCTTTGAGGTTCACATCCTATTGAATGGTTAAATGTATTCTTTACCTTCTCCTCCCAAAAGTTAGCAGATATCACAACTATATTCACAGCTGAAAAAAAATATATAAAGAATGTACTTTGCCATTGCTTTCTTCTTCTGGCTTATGTTCACTTTTTAAATTATCATAAGTCACTAGACGTGTGTGTATCACATTGATTTTTATTCAAAATCTTTTCATTATAATACAAAATGTCTTTGCCCAGCACCGGAGATAGTACTGAAAAACAATTTCAATACACATACATATATTTTAAACAGCTGTTCTTCAAACCAGATCCTATGTATTTAGTACTTTTGGAAACTTGATTGAATACTGTTGGAATTCTGAGCAAGAATATCCCTTTTATAATTATTTCCTCCAATTTTTTATTTTTGATATTATAAAAACAAACTTCATTTAAAAAAAAAGAATGAGAATAAATTTTGCAGTCCACTTTCATATAATTTTATACCCTTTTTCAGTGGACTAATGTAAATTGACTATAACTGGGTATCTGAACTAGTATGTACAGTGTTCTACTGATTGAGGTAGAAGAACTTGAGAGAGCTCTTACCTACTTCTTGTTTCAGTACTGTACATTCTCACCTTAAGGTCAGGGTCCAACGTTTTGCCACGTCCTATTCTTCAACATTCATGTATATCTTCAGACTCTTACATGTCACTAAGGCTGAGTGATATTTAGTATTCCCAGTTAAGGCTGAGAATACACATCAGGATCCTACAAAAAAGTTAGAATTGTAACCTCTTTTTTAATGTCTTTATTTATAAATAACTTACCTGGATAACATCTGTGACTATTGGGGGAAAAAATCTTTTTTCCATTGATAAGTCTCCCTAACAATTGGCTTACATTTTTTAGGATTGTGTCTCAAAGGAAAAGCACTATATTTTTTTTAATGAAAGCTTAGGTTTTTCTTCAAGTGGTATAGACATGTATTCCATTTAGATATGCACATGCCCAGTGCACTGAAGCCAGAAACTTTGCTCTGTCCTCTCCCCTGTCTTTTTAAGGGCAGGTCCCTATCTGCTAGAGTCCCACAGCTAGAGTCCCTATCTGCAGGTCCCACAGCTAGAGTCGGAGCATCTCATGTGATGATTTACCTCATTTCTAAGTTTTCTGAGAGTTCATTTTATATAGTTGTCCATTAGTATATTTTACTGTAATTTAGTGGTACCCTTAGATTCAGTCTATAGTATTTAGTTAAGTTAGGTACTTATCCAAAGCGATGCCCTCACGAGGATTTAAGCAGTCTGTCATGAAGAGTAGCTGTCCCCAATAGTGACCCTCACACACAGTCCTTGTTGTGCCTGAGAGAAGGACACATTAAACAAAAATGCTGCATCTGCAAATTGTGCAAGATAATGCAGGTGACAAGGGACTTGTCCTTAAATCAATATCTTTTCAAGCAGCTGCGTGGTCCACTTTGGCACTGAGGACCTCCACTGATTCAGTATTACAGTCCCCTTCAGAACCAGCAGGAGATGTTGCTCTGGGTATGAGATCTGATGCTTCCACTAGGAGGAATAGAGACGTTTCTCTTTTCTCTGAGGAAGAGGACTCATAAGATGAACCAAGACCACTCCAGGGATCAGAGAGGTTCCTTGTAGTCTTCTAAGAAAAGTGCTGAACAGTACCATGAACTCCTCCAGGACATGGGATGGAGTTGGGCTGTCTGTCTGCTCCTTGTTACTGCATCAACACTGGGAGGATTCACTATCATCGATTCTGGGGTGCCGTTGAATCTGCTACTGACAATGTTGGCACCAGTACCAATGGTTTCTATGCTACTGGCATACTAGGTGGCCTCAGACCTGCTTTGCTTCTACAGCCCTGATTCCCCAGTGGTTCAGAGGCACTCAGCTGCGGTGGTTTCTTCCTCCTCTGCCTTTGGCACTGTCTGGTCTGATCACAGAGCTATCTCATTCATCAGCACTGTATTTTGAGCTGCCTGAGACTCAGGGTGCAGATTTGCAGCCAATGTCCTTCATGGTACCAAGGAATTCATTGGTGCTTATGCTGTCTTTGGCGCTGGCAATGTCTGTGCTACAGACCCCTCATCAGGTTTGGTACCGTCTTCAGTTCCAGTTCCATCATGTGTTCCTGAACCGGTTCCAAGTGCGATGCCTTGTCCACTACCAAAGGCAACAGTTACTCATTCATCTTCAGTACTAATACCATCCCTGTATTGGGCTTTGGAAAAGACTGATCATTTCTTTGCCCCAGCTGGGGTGCTCCTCTGCTGCTACCAGATGACTTCCAGGTCTCATTGATATCTAGTTTGGGGACATTTTCCACTTCTCCCGTGCCTTGGAAGCTCCACTCCTGGAAGTCTTTTCTATCTTCGGGTCACCATTGGTACCAACATTGGCACTCTTCCCACAGAAGAGATAAGGGCTCCTGGCCCAGTACTTGACCACTAATGCCTTTCCCTTATTCCCAGTGCCTTCCTTGGAACTCTGAGGACATTCCTCGGTCAGTAAGGTCCCACTCTACACAGTCATCCAGGGCAAGATTGCCAGTCCTGGTTGCATTTTCTGTTCCTGAGCTAGGTCCATTGGAAGCACAGTCTGAAGCCCTCTGTAGTCAATTCAGCTTGATCCCTTTGCACAGGAAACAGTGCTTCCACTGGTTCTGCATCCTGCTTACTCTTCCTCACCAGACCACTCCATGGTGCCAGACTCTTCTTGACCTGTGCCTAAGGATTACAAGTTGTACCAGGATCTTCTCAGGCATGTGGCATATGCCTGGGGCATTCAGGTTTAGTTTGTACTAGAGAATACACATACATTGTTGGTTATTCTTCAGTCATCAGCTCAGGGAGGATGGCCTTCCTGATAAATGAAGCTCTCTTGGAGCCTGCAAAGTTTTTATGGAATACCCCAGCTTCATTACTTATTACAGCAAAGTGATCTGAGAAAAGATATGTTCCCATGCAGGGATTTGAGTGTTTTTATTCCCCTCCAGCTTCACTGCCCTCATGGTAATAGCAGTGAATGACAGATCACAATAGAGATGGTATAAGTCTACCCCCAGAGACAAAGAGTCTCAGAGGTTGGATTTGATGGCGATGAAAAATTTACACATCACCTTTACATATGTGCATTGGAAATCAGGAGGCACTATTATCCTTAATTGGGTAGATGGGTCTTAAGCACCATAAGAGCAGGTTATGCCATTTAGTTTCTGTGCATCCCTCCATCCCATCCTCCACCCCAACCCTCTTCAGGGAGCCTTATCATGAGCTACTGCTCCTTCAGCAGGTCCAGACTTTGCTTACACTTTAGAGGAGGTCCCTCTACACAGCATCAAGGAAAGGGATCTTATTCCCAGTGTTTTCTTGTCCCCAAATCCAAGGGAGGAATGAGACCTGTCCTTTATCTCCATGGCCTCAACAAATAAATCAGATATGGGAGATACTGCATGGTCACCCTAACATCCATCCTTCCCACTTTAAATCATAATGACTGGTTTGCTGCCCTGGATCTTCAGGATTCCTATTTCCGTGTGATGATTCTCCCAAGACACAGGAAATTTCTGAGATTTGTAATGGGAAGTCACCACTATCAGTGTGCTGTACTTCCCTTTGGCATGTTCTTAGCATCTAATGTTTTTACAAATGCATGGTTGTAGTGACAGCCTCAGAAAAGAATTAATATCTTCCTGTATCTGGACAATTGATTAGTCAGAGGCAAGTCCTGGGAGTCCTCTTTCGGTCCAGTTTACATTGTCTCTTTGATTGTCTAGATTTCATCTTGAACAAAGGGAAGGTGACATTAATATCAACTCAGAAAATTGAGTTCATTGAGGCTCTACTAGATTCTACAAGTTTGAGAGTGTTTCTGCTGAATGAACAATTTCTAACAATTTATCAATTGCAGTCTCAACCCTCAACTACAGTCTTTGTCTGCTTAAGTGTAGTAAGCCATATGACTGCATGCACCTGTATAGTCAAGAACGTGAGACTGTTCCTGCATCCTCTTCAAGTACGGTTAAGGTCGGTCTATCACCTGAGTTCTCAATCATTGGACAAGCAAAAAGAGTGCCTCAGTCAATCCTGCATTCTCTATAGTTGTGTACAGCTCTGGGCATTGTATGCCAAGGCATTCTGTTTACTTGTCTTCTTTCAACCAGGACTGTAGTCATCAATGCCTCCTTAAAAGGTTGGGGAGTGCATTTGGGGATATTGAAAATTCAGGGTTCGTGTTCAAAACTATAATCTTCTCTCCATATCAACATGGAGTGCTCACCCATCAGCTGTGTCAAGAGGCAATGAAATTCTGGCAGCTTTGAATCAAGGAGAGCATAATTCCCACAGTTGCTCACTTAATGAGAATCCAGAAACAATTGGCAGATTACCTCAGCAGGAATTTCTTCTAAGCTTACTAGTGGTCTCAGAAGTCTAGTGTCCTGAGGTCTATCTTTGCAGAATGGTGCAGTCTGACTATTAACCTGTTCATAATAAGAGACGAGAAGTGCCATCAGTTTTGCTCTCAAGCAGGTCTCAGACCAGGCTCCCTAAGCAATGCCTTCCAACTCAGTTGGGGGCCTGCTCTGAGGTATGCCTTCCCCTGATTCCAATCATCCCAGAAGTCAATCTTAAGCTGAATTGGATCATACCAAATTTATTCTCATTGCTCTAGCTTGGCTTTGGTAATGTTGGTTCTCTGACCTCCTCAGTTTATCGGTTCATCCTCTTTATTTTTCTTCATCTTCATCCCAACATACTGACTCAGCACTACAGTCAAGTTTTGCAACAAGCAGTAAACACTGTGCATCTCATGATGTGGATGTTGCATGACTATTTGAGGAGGAGGAACAATTTTGGGAAGCTGTTCAACAGGTGTTGCTTAACAGTAGGAAGCCCTCTGAGGGTGACTTATTTGGCCAAGTGGAAGCAATTTTCAGTTAGGTTTCTTGTTCAGAAGGTTCAGCTGATCCTTCGATGCAGCGATATGCCACTTACCGGGTCTACACAGACCGCTCAGTCAATCCAGAGCAATCGATCTGATAGCGGTGAATTTGCCACAGTCAGTATAGACCCAGCCACAGTCTTTACTCTTGACATTTGGAGTGAAAGAACTGAGGGGGATCAGAGCGTTGCTGCCTTAAATACCATGGGGAGTGGCTAGAGCCAAATGGTGTAAACACCACTCCTTTGGGTACTGCATAAGCAAAGTCTCCTGGCTTCAGGGCGCTATGCGCGCACACACCTGAGTGGAATGCAGGTCTGCCCCCACATTTCTAAGAGCAACAGTTACCATATAAGTAAGTAACTGTCTTTTTCTGGCAGTCATCAGACCTATTTTTAGCTTGTCTTAGTCAATGTTCCATTTTGATATTACCATTTAAAATTAGAGTTTAATCCGTGAGAGCTTTGCCCTGGAATTCAACCAGAGACCTACAATAAACTAAACTTTATTAATTTTTTGCTACAAAATCGTTTAAAATGGAATTTTTGAACTCTGGTAAATACCTCTATTCCTGGGATGTCATGCTTCAGCAATACCTTCTTGAATTTACTTCAGACTGGAAAAAAAAATATTTACACTCAGCCCCAGATGTGGCTATCAATTTTGAAGCCTGTGTCTCTTTGTTTGTGGATTTTACAGGCTTCAGGACTACTGAAAATAAGTTTACAATAGAAATTCAGTTGCAGCCTTACATATGGATTGGCTATCACCACTCCATAATATGTCACACCTGAGAACGTATTCACTTTGTCAAAAATAATTTGAACAATGTATAAGATGTTGTTATATTATATATAATGTGTGTCAGGGCAACCATACTTAACACGGTTAAAAGACCTTTTATAGTGATTGCTAGCGTGTTACTTTGGTTAATGGCCAAATAGCTCAAAGTTACATCCTTTATGAGAAAAATTGTTGATATTAGGTTTCATTTTGGGGAAAGAATTTAAGATAGATTCTAATACGATTGTTTGTACAGTCTGTGACATGCAACCCGAGATGATCAGTTCATTTAAGTTCTGTCACTAGTTTCTACAGTTCAATCAAACTGTCAGGTTGCAGTCAACCATCCCCTTTACATTTGCAGTAGTTGATGAAACAGCATCAGTACTGGAAACACTTACTGTTTTCTGCTTCATTGACCAGAAGCATCTGAAAATGATGCAGAATGTTCCAAATTTTGCTTTTTCAAGTAACTGACTGGATTCATTGTATCATTCAATTGCATTTAGGCAAATCAACCACAACTAAAGATGCTATGATAGAGTGAGCACTTGGTAGAGTGAACACTTTTAGACATTACCATTTTTGATCAAATATATAATAAAAGTTTTTTTTACAATAAAGCTTTTAGAAGTGTTTAGAAATTAACTGAATTTCTATAGGTAGAAAAGTGATTATCATAGTCTGAAAATGAATTAACCTCTACTCTGATATAGTACTAACAGTAAAATAATTGAAGAGTTCCACAATTATCCATATCTAAGGTATGATCTAAATAATGAACTCCTAGAATTTGCCTTGAGTTTTACTTTATTATTTTAGCTGTGCTAATGGCTAAACTTGAAAAAAAAAATTAAAGTTTGGACACAATTTCATCATTGCATTGCAGCCCTTTGGTGTGAATCAACCTGGACCTTACATCATGTACACAACTGTAGATGCAAATGGATATCTGAAAAATGGATCAGGTAGGATCAGTACTCATTTCTTAATACATGTAATTATGAACTTTCTGTGCATAATCATCAGCAGCCTACACAAGGTTACAAAAAAAATCTGCTAAAAATTAAATGGGTCAGTTCTTGATTGATACTTTCAGTGTACAAGGCACAAATACAATGTTTTCCATTCAGTTTTCATCTTTCATATTTATTGTGACTATTGTAATAATATCCTTTCATATGTCTTATGCAAACAGAGCTTGAATAGCTTTCATGTTCAGTTAGAATCTGTGGGCTGGACAGCATCATGAAAAGTTCATTAGGTGCAATTTCAGTCTTTCGTGTATTGAACTTATAACAGAGCAAGTTTTTTACCCATTATGTTGTGGTCATGTTTATCAGGAGGTAATGATGGGCTTGAAACTTTAAATCAGAATCTTGTAGTTTTGTGGAATAGCATGCACATCCTACTCACTAAATAAAATAATTTTGGTTAGCTTCTATAAGTATGATAATTCAAGTAACAAATACAATATTGATTTTTCTGGTTCAGTGTATCTTGTAGGACCATTGAGTTTTAGTACTCGTGATTTATGTACTGTCTTCTAAGGTCAGATTTTCAGAGCTGGATGCCTACAGTTAAGCATGTAAATCCATATTTAGCCATCTAAATAAGTGGCCTGATTTTTCTGAGGGGCCAAGTACTTGTACCTCCTCTTTTGAGTCACATTACTAGATTCCAAACTAACTGTAACCAGTCAGGAAAAAGACATGGGTGTCATTATGGACACATCATTGAAAACCTCTGCTCCATGTAACAGCAGTTCAAATTAAACAAAATATTAGAACATATAAGGAATGCGTTATAATGCTACAAGTATTATTATGCCATTATATAAATAAGTGGTATGCCCTTAGCTGGAATACTGTGTTCAATTCTGGTTACCCTAATTTAAAAGAGATATAACAGAAATAGAAGGGGTTCAGAGATAAGTGACAAAAACTGCATAAAGATCAGTAAAATAGGTACTCTTAGAGGAGAGAATGTGATATGGGTATAAACAAATGATGAAAGTTATAAAGAAGGTAAATTGGGTACTCCTATTTACCCTTGGAGTACAAGAGCAAAGAGACAGACAGACAAAAGTAAAAAGACAAATTTAAAGCTGATAAAAAGAAATGCTTTCTTATGTAACACATAATTAACTTATGGAATTCATTGCCACATTGTGTCCAAGAGCTTAGTAATATTCAAAAAGGGACATAGACACTAGTATGGATAAAGAGAACATCCAGTGTTTCAATAGATAGGATTTTAAAATATTTTTTATGATCTGTATAAATCTTCATGCTAAAGGACATAAATCAATCACTAATATATAGGGGAAGAAACTTTTCCTATGGGCAGATTATTCCATAGTATTCCACTGTTTCTTGCACCTTCCTCTGAAACACCATGTTAGGCTGGGTCTATACTGATGGCAGCAAATTCACCACCATCAGACCGATGTCTCTGGATCGACTGAGCGGTCTGTGTAAACCCCCTCAGTCGATCCAGAAATCGACAGAGGAAAACCACCCCCATAAGTGGCGTAGCGCTGTGTCGATGGGAACAGCGTTCCCGTCAGTGCAGTGCAGTGTGGATGGCGCGTGGAACAGACGCAGCAAAGTTGACGGGAGATACGCAAGTGTTTTACGTCACTTGCGTATCTCCCGTCGACTGCCGCCGAATCTGGAAAGTAAGTGTAGACCAGGCCATAGACAGCATCCTGGACTAGATGGATTACTCATCTGGTACAGTTTGTCAATTTTTGTGCTCCTACCTGTTTATATATGGGTTTAGGTGCCTAACTTTAGGCAAATATATTTGAAAATGTTAGCCCATATTTTTGAGACAAAATGATATATCATACTACTCCAAATTTCCTTCCTAATACGGAGTAGGAATTCATCTTGCCTACTAAATCATTCTGCCAGTGTTTTTCATTTCCCATCTTCATCCCCACAAAGCGCAAGCTTCATGACCTGAATCTAAAAAGAGTTCTGCTATTTTGCTAGAAGTATTCAGAACTCTGTGATGAGTTCAGACAATTTTTCATTTCATTTTACACTAACACACTATATTAAAATCAGAACGTTCCCTAAGGCAGTGGTCCCCAAACTTCTAACCCCATGCCCTCCCTTACAGCTATCTGCCCCTCCCTCCCCTCCCAGCTGGAGATGGGAGTGGGGCTGGGGACTGTGGCTGGGAACAGAGCCATGGTCGGGAGGGGTTGTGGTCAGGGACGAGGCTGGGAGCGGGGGGACTGGGAGTGGAAGCCAGGGGTTGCGGGGCAGGGCCAGAGCAGAGCTTGGAGTAGAGCGGGGCTGTGTGGTTCTCCTTCACCTGCCCCTTGTGGGAGCTGGTCTAGGCCTTGCCGTGGCCCCCTAGTTTGGGGACCTATGTCCTAAGAGGATCATTTCTAATTGACCAGCAACTTACATCTTATTGTTGTCCTCTATCAAGTTTAAAACTTGAGAGATTTTTCAAAGCTCTCTGATTTGTAACCAACCTAATCAGTCACACTGGAAGATACTGGTAAACCTTTAGTATAAAGTTCCCTTACTCTTTTTTAAAAGTCCTTTTGCCTCAGCATAGGTTTTTAAGAAGATTGAATGCTGCATTATCTTTATTACTTTATTTCACCATGGACTGCCTTATTCTTCCCACCTTGTCTTGTTGGTGTCTGGATGTCTGTCTTTTGTCCTTGCATCACTCAAAAGCAAGTAGATGACATGGAAGTTAGGGATATTTTTTTTTTTTCAATGACAGGCAGTTTCACTGTTTTGTTACCAACAAACATTTTTGGTCTTCTGTGCTTAAAATCTGAATGTTGTCTTTGGCAAAAAATTCTGTTTTTCACATCTTTTCTAAAAACAGCTTGAAAGATAATTGCATCTGGCCATGTGTTTTACTGATCTTTTTGTTCTGTGGGTATCTCCTTCTGTTACACAGAAACGTGGAAGTAAAGATGAAGGACTGGAGTCCACTAATAGCTCCCTCCTGCAGTTGTTAATAGAATACTTTTGTAGTCCAGTATTTCTGTTGTGCTATGTGAGACTAGCCTTCTAGTTTCCAGGACTGAGGACCTATTGATAACATTTCCCTTTTGAGAATTAAATTTCCAACTGAGTTCTTTGAAAATATTATCCCTGGATTATATGATCACTTTCCAACCTGCCTTTCAAAGCTAGTTCACTGTTTGGTTAGGTCAGAACCCAAGTCAAAAATAAACTAACAGTTATGCAGTGAAGTGTAGTGTATTTGCTTTTTTGATGGGCATTGAGGCTTGCTGCAGGCCTACATAAATGTTGGTGCACTCAGGAAAATAGTTTTTACTTATTGAGGTATGAATCAACTTCTTCATTAAGTGCCAGAGGCCATCTGACCAAGGAATATACAACCATACTTTTTATTTTCAGAGAACTAAGAGTGCAGATAAGTAATTGTCCTTTCTTTAGCAAACAATTGTGTATTTCCTCAGGAGAAAAAACAATGAGTAAAAACCAGCAAGCTGAGCAGTTTTATCTTCTGTGAGGGGGGTGCAAGATTGCTATAAATCAAATATACCACAATATAATCTTTCTTTAGATTTAATTATATTCATTTGAATCAGTTGTTTATCCAATCATGGCTCTTTCTTACTCTGTTGCTTGTGAGTAATAATACAGTCAGCACAAACTCAGGATAACAAACCTAACATTGCAAGTGATATAATACTATAAATAAAAATAATACTTTGGAAAAACTGGCATGCTATTTATTAAACAGCATTATAATAAATATCCCATATATGGGACATAATATTTAACTACTTAAAAATTGCCTGACTCAAACTTGGCATGGAGATTGTCAGCCAGAAAGTTTTTTTTTTAACCATGTTGGTTTAATAAATTAAAACTTTTTTTATTAAAGGATGGCAAAAACATTTCTAGTTCTTCTTGGAGTAATATCCCTATGGGTTTCCACACTTATTGTGCTTTTAATCGGCAATTTCTGGTATTAGTGCCCGTTCAGCCTGCCACTGCACCCTGTGCTTCCTTGTGCCGAGGTTATATAGGACTGCTCAGGCAAACTGCCCTCGGATCCTTCTTAACCACTTCTGTCTAAGATGGAGCATTAGTCATCAAAGTTGCATAGCCTAGTTACCCTTCTGTAGATTGTTTTTTCCTTAGTTAGTTTATTTACTTTTTTTTAGGGGGACTTTCTCTCGATCTCTTTCTCCTTTCGGGTGGGGGATCTTCCCTTGTTAGATTCTGTTGCCCCAGGATATGCCAGGCTCTCCAGGCTTCAAGTGGTGCATCTCTTGCCAGGAGGACATCCTGGTCAGCAATGATCATTCCTGATTTGTCTGCTGCTTGGGAGAATCTCTCATCCCACAAAAAGTGCTCCATCTGCTCTGCTGTTAAGTGCAGAGCAAGAAAAAATTGGGAGCTCAAACTGTGACTCTTGATGCAGTGTTCTCTCCGACCAGCCTCAGATTGAGGTCAGGAGACACCTCTGGATATTGGTCACTGAGTGAACACAGTGCCCTGTCAACTTCAGCACATTCACCTGGGTCTACCCAAAGCAAATCCATGGAGAAGGCTCAGAGCAAACAGTCATTCTCCATAGAAAGAATCCACTTCACAAAGACCTTGGTCCCCGTGGAACAAGATGCAGCAGAAATCTCACCTCCCAGAGCGGGTACAGCTGTGGCTCCAGACACTGTTGGTACCAATCCTTTGCCTGAACTCCAGGCTTAATAGAGAAAAGGGCAGCAAGCATGCCACATTACTGAAACCTTTGGTGCCACACAAGCAGGATACTGAAGTATCAAAGCATTCCATCGCTAAGAGAACAGTACCCACCACTCCTTTTGTACCGTCTACATCTAAGTAGGCCACTAAGATGGCCATGGTACCAGGGGGACGCCATGCCTCTCACACAGTCTCAGCATCCCCCAGGGCATCCTCATCAGTACCATCTACTTTGGCCGTAATGGACTCACCAGAGCAGCATATACCCTGGGTACAAACCCTTGGCCCCACTTTTCGAAACACCCGCGGTACTACAGGAGTTTAGATTCTCAAGGTATCTACTTGTTTTCTACATTTTCATTTGGTTCAGCAAACCAAAATATTTCAATTTGAGTCGACCTGATCTGAAACTAAATACTTGACTGCTTTTTCAGCCAAAAGATTTAGAGTTTTCAAGGAAAAAAAAATTAATTCTCACTAACATTCCATAACAGTAGCCCATCTTCAGCCACAGCCATATCTGATCCTTCAGTAGAAGTAGAGAGAAACAGAATACATCAGGAAGAAAAAAAATTCCCTTCCTTATCCGTACAGGTGACTGGTTGAAATCCTGAAGCATCAGATTTTAAGAACATAAAATATGAACTGAAAGCTCCCAGGGCCACCAAGCCTATCCCTCACCACTTCAAGAAACCTTCATTCAAATCCCACTTATAAATTTACCAAATCTATCTTAAAATTAATTAGGTCATTTTTCCCCCACAATTCCCATTCGGAGTCTGTTCCAGAACCTCACACCTCTGATGATTAGAAACCTTCTAATTTCCAGCCTGAATTTGTTCATGGCTAGTTTATGCCCATTTGTTCTTGTGCCAACATTCTCCTTTAGCTTAAATAGCTCTTCACCCTCCCTGATGAATTTGTAGAGAGTAATCATATCTCCTCTCAGCCTTTGTTTTGCTTGGCTAAATAAGCCAAGCTGTTTTAGTCTTCTCTTGTAAGATAGGCTCTCCATTCCCCTGATTAATCTAGAAGCTCTTCTCTGGACCAGTTCCAGTTTGAATTCATCATTCTTGAATATGAGTGATTAGAATGATGTACAGTCAAAATAAGGTCTTACCAGTGCCTTGTACAATCACATCAGAACTTCAGTATATCTACTAATGCTACTGTATTGCAATATACACAAACCCTCACTAAGATGTGAAACTTTACCCAATCATGATAAATCCTCTTCTGGGTGGTAGTGCTAAGGAACAACAGAACTGAATTAAAAGTGCATGGTGGACGTTATTGTGACCCCGTATGGATAAGAAGCAAATTATCTTTTTTGTCAGAAACATCTGCTTAGCTGCTTGGCTAGCAAAGGTTAAAATGTATTCTCTTGGGTCTGGCAGATTGTAGACACTTTCTGTTGTATTACAGTTACATGAACAGAGTAGAGTGGATGCTCAGAAAT
This sequence comes from Mesoclemmys tuberculata, assembly GCA_007922155.1. Taxonomy (NCBI): domain Eukaryota; kingdom Metazoa; phylum Chordata; order Testudines; family Chelidae; genus Mesoclemmys; species Mesoclemmys tuberculata. The sequence continues at coordinate 9,968,388 of ML675631.1, forward strand.
GTTCCTTGTGTTAAACCTATAGTTACAGTCAGGGAGGACTGTGTAAGTGTAGTGGTATGAACCTGAAGAGAATAATTTCCAAGAAACAAATTTTCACTTTGTGTGCATATGTATATGGGTAGAATTCTGGGGAAAAGTTACTGTAAACTTAAATTATATATATATTTTTGGGAGAAAGAACATAGATGTACAAGCTTATCTAAAAACTACTCAAATTATCCCCAGTAGAAATATATTGTCCATATGTTGGTTCAGTTTCTACCTATCTGATGAAGAATGATTTCACTTTTCATTGAATAACCCTTACTTAAAAGAAATAAAATCTCTACCTAAATGTTTTCATTTTTATCCTTGCTTAATATAGTAGAGAAGTTCAGATATAGAGCCATTCATTAACTGTAAAAGAAACTGAAACACTTTCTTAAGAAACACAATGCAGTAACAAGCAGTATCATGCACAAGCAATTCCTTAGTTTCTCTCATATATTCATGGTTTCAATAAACAGTGCATTGGTTATTTTGTAAATATTTTGTGTCCTTTTCCAGTTCAGAAACAGCTCTGTATGTAAACTTCTCAATTACATTTACAGTAAATATTTTTGCTGAAAAGATTTAAATGGAAATGTTGTTTCCATATATATAAAAATAAAGTATATGTATGTATGTGTCTATGTACATATTTATATACACACACACACACACATGCATACATGCACTCTAAGAAAGGCTCAGTTATTTCAGTAACTGCAAGTAAGTACAAATGTGTACAGTGCTAATCAATTAATACTTCTAGTTTAGGATAGAATATCCATTTGAAACTGAAGCCCAATCTCACAGTGTAGGTGCACATTAAATTATTGTCCATATACACGATACTGATTTGAATATCTGAAATAAATACCATGTGCCATGTATAGCAGCTCTTTGCACATTATGAGTTATAGCAATGTAAAGTATAAAGATAATGGCAGATGTATGGAGGGAGAAACAGGGCCCCCTAATCTCAGTGGCCTAGCGTCACTTCAACCTTTCTTCTCTTCCTGACACAGAACACATATAAGGGATGTGCTGGTGGTGGATAAGACAATTGGCTCTCCAACCACCTATCACCAATCTTTTTTGCGTTTAAAGCCTTCCCATGTATCCAGCAGCAATCTTAATGCTATTGTTACTATGTCATCCCTGCCTTATAGTTGAGGTATTGCCACATTCAATTTTCTGTATGCTGTGGGTCTGAACGGATCACCTGTTCAGAGATCAGGATGGAATTTTCTCCTTCTGGGCCAAATTAACAGGGTGTGTAGGGGAGGATTTTGAACTGGAAATATTACTATTAAAATATGATTAAAGAGCTGTTTGGAAGCAATACCATAGGGAGGCTGTGAATTAGTCTAATAATGTTTTGTAATAAACACCAGTTCCTGGAATTTATAAGATTAGCATAATCTCATTTAAGATTTAAGTTGGCATAATAGCATAGTTAAAAGACATTTAAATATTTTGGGAGAAAAAATTTTGCAATTTTGGGTCACATGCAAAAAGTACATGAATAAAATCTCTTTTTATTTGTTTGTTTTATTTTTTATTTATTATTCATCTTCCTGGTTATATTTTTATGAGTATGGCTGCAATGCACATCCACTCCAATTTCTTTCACATACATATTTTGCATTAAAGAGCAGCTATATCCTTACTACTGGTCCTATATAGTTAGGTGAATGAATCTAATAGTTCCTATTTAAAAATAATTGGTTTTATAAGTAGGCTCTAAAAAGAGCTGATACAAGTCATCCAATAACTCCTTTTTTTATTTTCCAGTTGAAACATAACGTCATACACGCGCACACTGAATGGTAACCTTAGTAGAGAGCCTACGGATTGAGTGGTTCATGGTAACCAAATTACCCTGTCACCCGCTCATTGATCCCTCCAGCTCAGAGTTGAGGCAAATCAGCATGGTAGTTTGAGGAATTTTTCATTATCATGGCCTATGGTATGCCTCTTCTGGAGGTTTCTAACGCTGTTAATTTGGCACCTCTTATATATGCCACATTCATACAAACAGAAAAATAATATAAATACCTTGCTCATTATATACTCACCTTATCCGTTAAATAGTATAAGATGTTGAAATTCCATTTTAAGCTTTCTTGGGTATAAGGTGTCAGACCACTGGAAACATATGTAGCTAAAGACTTTCTAAAACACATTGTTAGTGCCCCTTTTTGACCTGAGCAGCAAGTCAAAGTTGGGGCCCCAGGGATGTCCCAGTTAGAATCAGAAATTGATGGAGTCTTGTATTTTCTTTGATGCAATCTTGTTTATTTACAAGGAATGTACAAAGTCTTCTTCCTGTGAACGCACAAGGAACCAAAATCAAAAGGAACAGTTTCTTAGCCTGCAGCCGCAAGCCTCTTTAGCCACCAACAGACTCAAAGGCTCTCTTTTTAGCTTTTTCCAGCATTTCAGTGTGCTCAGTCTGCTGCTTGGCCATCTTGCCTTTTGCCTCTGCCTCTCTCTGTTCTTGTCTGTCAGTTTCTGTGTGTTCTCTCACACACCACATCTGGTCACAATACCCAGTGGAACCCCCAACCATCCTTATGGTGCTTGTTTCTGGGTAGACTCTAATAGGCTCTTAACCGTTTTTGGCAACTATCTTAAATGAAGGGTACATTCCCACATCAGTTTGAATTAACTCAGCCCATAACAAGGCTTCACCCAGCTCATTACAGTACTATATTTTTATGAATAATGTTGTAAAAAGTGAGAGTAGTAATAACTAGCACTTGCATGGAGTTTGCGTTTTCACACTGTTACCATATTCTCACAATTCCCCTGTAACATTGGTAAATACGTAGTAGCCCCTATTTATTTATAGATGAGGGAGTATGGCTGGCCTAAGGCTACTGGGGATAGTAGTTTGTCAGTGGTTATTAGAAATGAGCCAGTTCTGATTCTTGGTCTATGGCTTAAACCATTGCATTCATACTTAACTGAGAGAAATTCAGTTGCAGCAAAACAGTTAGAATTAGAAGCCATAGCTCTCCAGTGCATTTACTCAGTTTTGCACCATTTCATCCTGTCACAAAGCACATTTAAACCCAGGGGATCTAAGGATTCACCTTGGGTAAGGAGATCCTTGGATGGCACAGAACTGCAGTACCAGCTTCTACAACACATTGACCCCCTCCTTATATCCCATCAATTTGCTGTTGCTAGTACATCCCATGGCACAACACAATTTATAGCAGTCTTCAGCTGTGCATATGGACCAGCCTAGGGCTCACAAGTCCTGCACTGGGGAAGCTCAAATGTGATTTAAAGCTTGTATCGTAGTACAGAGATTTTCCTTGTGCCCATGATCTGCCCAGAATCCAGCTTAAATTTGAAAAAATAAGAAAACATGAGACTTCAGCCAGACATTTTGAACTGTTTCCAGAAATGAATTAATTTTCTTTTTTAATATTTTAAACTGACTACATAGAGTAAGTTAAGAACGAGCGTTACTTTGGATTTCAGCCTTAACTCTGGATTTCCATGCTTTTATGGATTTATAAATCCTTAACATTAACAGTGTTTTGCAGCAGAATAGAATTGTAAGCAACAGTGCAAGCCATCAGTCAGTGTATTTTAGCTGAAGCTGAGCACAGAATAAATTGAAACTGTCTTGAGAATAAAAAAAGATGCATTCAGTAAAGCTAGACAGCTATAGAAAGAGAGAGGTTTTTTTTATTAATCAAGTTTTGTATAATGAGTGATTTTGCTTGCTGTAATAAGGCTATTAGCTTCCAGTCTTCTGCAGAAATCTTCAGTGAAAGGACTGTATAGCAGTAAAAAGCATGTAGCACTTTTGGATGTAATATAAAAACTTCTATATGCAATCATTTGATAGGTTAAATCTAAGCAACAGATTCAGATGTTCAGCACCCACACCCATCTTTTCAACAGTTAATATGTGATTTAAGTATAACTGATCAAGGAATCTTGTTTTATCTCTGCTTTATCACAGATGGAATGTGGCATATGATAGCATTGAATAGCTTTTTACATTTAATCCATTCATTCAATAAATTCTCTCTTAGGCACTGAAATTAAAATTGCAGTAAACTCAGTAATAATCTCTTTTTATATACTAAAGTTAAATAATTGAATGGAAAGCTGAATTATTTGACACAGTAACACTTATAAGCCCTATTCTTTAAAAATACTATTATATAGTAAAAACCAATATTTTAATTAAATGGCAGGAAATTAGTATGCTTTACTTGTGAATTATGAAGTCAGTTTGCAAATTGCCTGGATACAGGATTTTTGGGGGGAAATAAGGATGGGGTATTTTGTTTGGTTTTGGATTTGGTTTTTTTGAAGCAATTGTTTTTCTGTGCAACAAGGTAAGTAATGATTAATCTTTTCAGTCATTGGAGCCAGAGTGAATAGTTTGGAGCAACAGTAGCATAATCATTCAGAATAGCAAAAACATTAAATGTAAAGGTGAAAAGCTCACCTCACTCAACAAATAATATCTTGTTTTCCCCACAGTGAGCAGGTTTGAAAGTGGATCTGAAATGTTCCTCATAAAAAAATGTGCTATACATTTTTGGAGGGACTGGGTTGGATCACGGAAGCAAGTTCCATAGTTAGCCATATTAGAATTAGTAGCAATAATAGGTTTCTAAAAATGAAACCAAATGCTACACCATTAGTGACATTTGTCATATTGACAATTGTCAAATTCTAATATATAGGCGATATCTTACTTATACATTCATTTGCATAGTGTTCTACAGAAAATTAAAACTAGACTACTGGTCCAAGGAGCACACAATCTAGTTCAGTTGATACATTACATTCTAAAACTTGTTAATATGACACTCAATCTCTATGAACATTTAATTTTTGAGAGGGAAAGGGAAGATTTTTATTTTAATTTCTATATTGCCTTTTTTTTTTTTTTTTCTTTTTTGCCACTGTTTTAAACTGTCGGGATTATTTAACAAGCTGCTTTCTAGTTAGAGGCTTAATTAATTGTCAACTTTGGTGTTTCAGAAAATGTATGAGGTGAATGAAACAGCTGCCTTTCCCTGGCATTTTTATTTTTAAATACATGTTTGCTCAGTAATTTAATTCGACAAAGTAGATAAGGTGATAGAACTAAAAGTATTCTAATGCTTGTGTCATCAACATATTTAACAGTGCTGCTGCTGATTAAAATGTTGGCATGCCATTAATGCAAGATGTAAAAATTAAAAGCCCCAATATTCATTCTTTTGGTATTCTTTTCAAGGGAACATGGTTCTTTAAAGATTTGATTTAATAAGTGAGTTATTTAAAGTGATTTTCTCCAAAATGGTTGTTCATGTGTTTCCAAAACAGCATGAATAAATTTAGGTCCTTTTAAATTAAAAAAAAAAAAAGCTATGGATTAACCAGAACAAAAATGTTCATGAAATGTAAAAAGAGTCTGAAGTTGTCCCTCTGTGCACAGTACCTTAGGCACCCTTAAGGAATTCTGAAGTTCCTTCTGAGTCCTCAGATGCCTAGTCCCAATGGAGCCTCACCATGACATGTTTCTGAATTCTCTTTGTTGTGACCCAGGACAGGAGGACATTTTGTATATCTCAACTAAGTTGTAAATTTTGTTTCTTTTCTGTTAAAATGTCTTGCATTGAAGCTCTAATTTGACCTTTCAGCATAGTTCTAGAGTTTGAAATGAATATCGAATTCTCAGGGAACCATAGCTGGAGCTCACTTCTGAACAAAAAGGTGATCAATTCCAGTGGCCATGATCAACAGACAGTTAGGCTTTTAGACAAAGATTAATCTTTTGATCCTGCAGAAATTTACACCTGAATAATAATAATACGTGAATGGATTCAGTGGCTCATGTGAGTAATCCCTGTATGGGGACAGGAAGAACTCAGTAATCTAATAGGTTTTTCCTGTCTTGTAGATCAAGTTTGTGTTTTAATTGGTCCACCCACTTTCCATGACTATAAAAAAAGATTATTCCAATATTACCTTAATAACTGTATCCCCAGGAGAGTGCCTTGTGAATGCACTGTGCATTCTCCACCGGCAGTAGTTCCTGTCTTGTATCCCTGGTCAAGCTCCTAATTAACCCTGCAGAAAATTTCTTTATAGAGCCTTCTCCTCCTCCTTGCTCTGGAAGCATGGTTAGAATTCACATAAAGATGACTGGTCAATATTAAATTCTGTTATTTGTTGACCCTCTGACAAAATCTGACAATGAGAAAAGAGCGCACCCTGTGCACAAAGATAAGTTTTCAGTACCTTACCATTTATCCAGGCTCAGCATTATCTTCTTGGGCATCTTTACAACTCCAAGCTTTTACTTTTGTCGGAGGTTTTTAAAATCTTCCATGGCATAATCTTTCACTTGTTGCTGTGGGCTTCCTGGGGTTGCACAACTTGGATTGTGTCTGTTATATTACTGCTGCATTGGGTCCTCATGCTTATCACTGTAGTTGGACTGTATGCTGCATACAAAGTTGTAGCAGCCATTTTACTAACATACTTAAACACAAACATGTTGCACTGTATGCTGGTCAACAGTGAAATGTAATGCCCTATTTTAATAGATACCTGATGTTACTGCAGTATTCCCTCGGAACACATTAAACATGATGCTGTGTCTGCTGGGGGCTGACAGTTAAGGTCGAAAAAGTTGAATTTATAATCGCACATTAAATCGTGGGACATGGAGAATCACACTTTCATATTATGCCTGATTTTGTGGGTGGCTTTTTCTTCATTAACTCTTGTTTCTAAGTGCAGTGATATCTTTCTTATCCCTAGTTATGCAGCTACAGTAAAAGGACCATGTGCAATTTTGTTTATTAAAACAGTGAGAGTTCTGTGGCACCTTAAAGACTAACATTTATTTGGGCATTAGCTTTTGTGGGCAGAAACCCACTTTGTTGGATGCATGAAGTGGAAATTTCATTTTGGTAGGTATATATACATATGCAAGGATTGGTGAGTTACATCACAGTGAGGAGGGCGGGTGTTAACGAGGTTAATGTAATCAGTGTGGATGAGGCCGTTCACAACCCTTGATGAGAAGGTGTGACTGTCAGAAGAGAGAACTCTATTTTTCATAGTTGGCTAGCTACTCCAAGTCTCTATTCAGACGTAGTCTGATAGTGTCAAGTTTGCATATAAGTTCCAGCTCTGCACTTTCACACTGGAGTTTGTTTTTGAAGTATTTTTGTTGACATTGTTGGCAACTTTCAAGTCTGTTACTGAGTGTTCAGAGAGATTGAAGTGCTCTCCTACTGGTTTTTGAATGTTACCATTACTGATGTCTGACTTGTCCATTATTCTTTTGCATAGAGACAGTCCAGTTTGGCCAGTGTACATGGCAGAGGGGCATTGTTGGCACATGGTGGCGTATATCACATTAGTAGATGCAGGTGAATGAGCTCCTGATGGTGAGGCTGATGTGGTTAGGATCTGTGATGGTGTCACTTGAGTAGATATGCGGGCAGAGTTGGCAATGGGGTTCGTTACAAGGATATGGTCCTCGGTTAGTGTTTCTATTGTATGGTGTGCAGTTGCTGGCTGTCTGTAAGCGAGGACTGACTAGAGTTTGTGAGAGTTGAGGGATCATCTTCCAGGATAGGTTGTAGATTCTTGATGATGTGGTGTTTGTTAAATACTAAATAAACAATTCTTACTAGTCTCTTGGATGGCTACCTAATATGACATTTGCTTTGTTTCTGTTGAGAGAAAATATTGTTATGGTTTGATTAGGAAGCTCATTCTAAATTTTTACATCAAATACAATATTGCCAACCTTAAACACTATGAAATTGTAAGACAGACCTCAAAAAATCCTAAGATTGTAAAATAAATACATTTTAATTATTTTGTTTGGTTTTGTAGCTTATAAGCCTTTAGCAGATATACTTTCCAGCTTTTCTCAGCAATCATGTGACCTAAAATAATTTTTTTAAATGAAAGCTGGGGCATTAAAAAAAGCACCAAATATCATGAGAGTTGGCAGTGCTGCAAATATTAGCTTTCAAAGTTGAAAATGTACAAACATAGATTTGTGTCATTCACCCCCTCTTCCCCACCCCATCCTTCACATCTCACACCTGCCCCAAATTGTTCTGCAATGCCAGCCCAAGAGAGGGGACTCAGTCTCAAAGGGTGGGCAAAAGGAATAGCTTCCAGAGTTGGATAGGTCTGTGAAAGCAGTTTGGATGGAGTTCCCTGTAGAGCAAGTGAACGAGAGAACCAGTGACTTATTCCAGACAGGGTGGAAACAAAGGGGGAGAGAAACATCTTGATTCCCCAGACAGCTGAAGTTATCACTGCATAGCTCTTAACTCAGAACACAGCTCATGCTCTACTCCAGAAGTGTTTCTCAGTTGATAGGTCACAACCCCCAGATGAGTCAAGAAAGGCAAGCAGGGAGGCTGAACATTTTATTACAATCTAAAGCAAGGAAAATTTTGCTCCTGTATTCCCTGTGCCCCCTCAAGATCAAGTATTTGGTCAATCTCTTAACCACACAAATCAATGATAGAGGCTTATTGTTATCATTGATACTCTTTTCCTCTTACTTTTATAGTCATTATGAGAAGGTGATGAATATTTTTTTTCTTTGAATGAGTCACCACCCTGAAAAGTTTGAGAAACTTTGTACACCATGCAGAACTGGAGAGGGAGCAGTAAACAACACACTAGGATTTCAGCATATAAAGTTGGGGTGAGGCAGGGGCCCCTGTAGCTGCAATTTTGACGCCATTTTGTGAACTGGCTTTGTCCTATTTCCAGTGCATGTGTGGTCTTCTTCAGCTGTGCAGCAGGCTGCATTATTCCACCCTAGCTAAGTGTGCTTTTCTAGAGTAATTTGCATTTTCTAGAGATATTTATTCATTTATATGGGTCCAAGATGTAGAAAAAGCAAGGTTGAATGTCCTGCCTTGAATGTAAAAGCAAAATGGTGATATATGAATTATAGAAGTCCATTTGGGCCTACAGGCTACTGGTCTGATGCTGTGTTCTAAATCATGGATTATGGCTAACCTAGAAAAGCCATTTCAATAAATGAAAACGAAGAGAATTCTTAAAACTCATTAGTGCTAGTGCTTGGGTATGTGTTATTGACAAATTGCTTCACTCAATAAACATCTTTGGTCAATTAGTATTTTGGTAAATGTAACACAGCCTTTGACAAATGGAATATTTTGTAAATGAGGAGCAAAATATAGTATCTAGAAGAGATCATATTAGACAGTCACAACACATTGTATTTACTAAAATGCATTCAGCTCATTTTCAGGTCCTTAATATAGTGACTTTCCCATTTTAGTCAGTTCAAAAGCTACATGTTAGTGTAATAAGTTTTCAGTCAATTTGAATTTGTATTAATAGACTTAAAACAAAAGGGTGGATTATGACATAATGAATATGGAGATATGGTACTTAGTTAAGTAAGAAATGTGATTAGGTTAGGGTAACTCCACCTCACCATTTATCACTGCTTAATTGAAATCAATGTAACTTGATAAGAGAGGCTATTGCATTTATGTTTAAAAGCAATATTTTCTATTGTTTCTTTAAACTGAACTGATAAAGTGTGATACTGGATTTTTGAACTAATCTAATTCCATGTACATAAATGGAATTATAGTTTACAGAGAGTACAGATACTGTGCAATCACAGTTTAGGTAAATCTATTTAGTAAAATAACAACAGAGCAGAATGTGTGACTTGATTGCACAGCTATTTGATAGCCTGATCCAATCCAATAGCAAAAAACCTCAAAATAGCAAGATACAGCGATGAAGTGTATCATTTTAAATATCATTATTTTAATTTCAATATGGAACTAATCGTAGGGCATCACAACTTGGCATGAAACACAGCCACTTTCCATTAAGCTTCCAAGGACTAAACATCCCCACAGTGGGAACAGAGCAGAAGTGTCTAGCTTCAGATTGAATAGAAGGGGGAGGTGCTCATGCTGTTTGTGTAGATGGGGAAGTAGCGCTCCAGATTAGAGCTAGAATTTTAAAAACGGCTTGTGATTGAGTGCATCAATTTTTGGATTCCCAAGCTGAGGTGTTTTTAAAGGACCTGAGAGGGTGATCAGGACCCCAAAATTAGTGGTCATTTCTTAAAATCTTCGGCTTTGGTGACTTATTGAAGCAAAGTTGCTTGAAGTATTTTCCCCTTCCCCAGCCTTTTGAAACACAAACTGGAATCCCAGATTCAGGATATTAGAATTAAAAAGCAGTGTTTAAGAGATTAGGCCATTATATGAGTAATGGAATTAATCCAATTCCAGCATTGCCCAGGCTTGCTGTTTATGGTGAACATAATGATGTTCGCAAACTTGTGTTTTTTCCCCAAGATGGCCACCATCTTCCAGTACTGTCAATGGGGCTGATGCAACAGGCTGCCGACAAAGAAATGGTGGCCTCTTATTCTTCATGTGACAGCCAGACTTGAGGACAGAGGCTGTGGAGGTGCTGTCAATGAGACTGTAGAGGCAGCAGGAAAAGGAGTATGTTAGGAAACTAGACAGGATACTGAGGAATCAGAAGACCTTGGGGAGCAGGAAGATGACTGAGAAGGGTTTAGCGGGAACAGGAGAAGACTAAGGGATTGCAGGGGAATAAGATATGGCAGAGCAGGAGAAAGTGATGGGTATAAGACTGAGGATAAATAGAAGGATATGAAAGAGGGAAGGTGGAGAACAGCACATTGTGGGGTGGATCAAACCAGGTGAATATGAATGAGGCAGTTCCCCATGCTCCGGTAAATGGAAGAGGATATCCAGGAGATGAAGCACCCTTCTGAATGAACAGCGAGCCGTACCCTTTCATGTGTGCATGTAAGGATTAATTTAGAACCTGAGATTATCACACACAAATTGGGGTTTGGTAGCTTCCTCCTCAAGGTGAAAAAAAACCCAAAAAACTTCATTACAATCTCATGTTTTAAGGCAGTCTTTTGATTTTTGCGGGTCTGACTCAAAATTGTTGAATGCTTGAAGTTGCTGATACTGTTTGCTTTTGCTTAAAAAAGTAATTGACCCTTAAAACAGATAAAATATCTTCTGCCTTGCTATCAGCAATATACAATGCTCAAATCTAGTACTGGAAGTAACTTACAAAACAGTTTGCACAAATTATGATGTACAACCTCAACAGACGGTTTTTATTATTTGTTATAAACTCTGCCCTCTTACCATTGGTTGCTAATCTATGAACCTGTGCTCCTTTTATTGGTGGCCTGTAATTTTAAAGTAATTTAATTGCACTAGTAGCTTTTCTTGCCCAAGGATTTGCAGTCTGAGTAACCTTTTCAGGCTACTTTCTCTAATGTTGTAAAGTCAGAATGAGTTTTTTGTATTATTTGTATATTTTAATATTTGCAAGTAAGTCAATGGATTTTGTATCTGAAATTTCATCTTTAATCAACACAGAAAATTTTCACAATTTAGGAAATCTAATAAGTCAAATAGAAAATTTGTCCTGCTGCTTCCATAATCACAGTAGTTCTAATTTATATAATAAAGAATAGCCAGCTTGGCATCATTGTCAGAAAAGTGCTAGTGACCTGGGTGATGAAGCTGAACAAAAACTCAAAAGTATGGTGAAGTCACTCTAAGGCAGTCCTTCTCAACCTCTTTGATACCAGGGGCTGGCTTGCTGCCTTCCTAAACTGTGTCAGGGAGATATCAGGGACCACACTGGTCCGTGGAACAGTCGTTGAGAAACACTGCTATAAGGTACGGGGTTAGCACAGGCATTTTCTATATCTTGCTTGCAGCAGTATTGTCTATCTGCTAGGCCCCAAGTTCCTGCCTGAAGGATGAGTGGCATGTTCATAACCTTTTGAAATGGAGAGTGGCCTTCATTTAGGATAGGACAAATGGAGCCAGAGGAATGCATATGAAGATACTGTGGGAGTATTGCCATACTTTTAAAAAAAAAATTCAGCTTTTAGATCAATTAAAACCTAGCATATTTTTAAGTGGAGAAGCAACACATGCTATGAATGACTCAGTACTATAAAACCTGTAACAGCTTACTAGGTCAGTGCTTCCAATAATTTCCCTTTATCTGTTTTTTTAATCTTTGTTGATCCAAGTTCTTGCATCTCTCTCACCCAATGACAAATCTGTTGTTTTAAACCAATAGTTTGCAATTCTAAACACAACATGAGAAATGGGCAAATAAAATGTAACAACTGACTACCAAACCCTTTATGAATCTAATATATAAATCCTACAGGTTTAAATGCAACACATCAAATATTTTAAACTTGTATAAGATACTTATTTCTTTATTTTTTATATTTCTTAAGTAATTTTTTTAAATCATCAGAGTTAGCAGCAGCTTACAAGATAAGTCAAGCTAAGCTGTATCAGACCATTAATCCATTAAGTCCTGTATCCCGGTTCCAATATCTGATGCTTTTAGAGGAAAGCAAAATAAATTAGATCGTAATGCACCTAGCCACTTTCTTAGTGCTGTGCAGAGGAAAACACTCCTTCCTGATCTTTGCAAATTATCAATTTACACCCTGAAGCAAAAGATTTGGTTACCCTAATTTGAGCATGCATAAAGACAAATATTATTAGCCATGAAATTATCCAACATTTTTAAAAATCCAGCTACAGTATCTGATTCTCTAACCACCCTAAGGCTGACTACACATTGTGTGTGGTATTTTTTTTAATTAATTTTAGCTGACATTAATTTCATTTTTGGAACAGAGTTTAAAAAAAAAAAAAAAAGAGAGAGAGAGCCTGCTCAGTTCGTTTCCTCATAATCCTAAATACCTCAATCAAATCCCCTCTTAACAATTCTCTTCTAAATGCTAAATATCCTAGTATTACAATATATTCCTTTCTGAAGAGTCCTACAGAATTTAATAGTGAATTTAAAATAGTGATGAAACTAAATAGGGTTTATAGACTGATTAGTTGCATCAGTGAAAACCCCTTTTATGGACTTAATACCTTAAATCAATTTAGCTTAGATTGATTTTTTTACTAATTAAGCTAAATTGATTTTAAGTACTTATATGGTGTCCATTACCATAATATCTGAGTGCCTTTATCATCTTCAGTGTATTCATCCCTCTCTACATGTCTGTGAGGTAGAGAATTAATCCTCTTTTAGATGGGGAATTGAAGCACAGAGAGACTAAGTAACTGCTTAAGGTCAAACAGGAAGCCTGTGGCAAAGAAGGGACTTGAACTGAGGTCTCCCCAGTCAAATGGTAGCACCCTAACAACTGGATTATCCTTCCTCCCTGAGATGAAAGATTCTCAGTATCCTTAGCTAACACCTCCCAGCCAAGGAGAAGGTGATACTGAACTGAGTATTAGATTCCCCAAATCCTCCAAGTTCAAGAATGTAAGAGTGCATATAACATAAATTAATATACAGCCCTCTTAATCTGAAATAACAGTATTAGAACAAGGGTTATCCAGTGATGTAACTAAATCAATGTGCAGCAGTTTAACTAAATCTGTTTAGAAACTCTGCATAGACCAGTTCTTACTCCCACTGCACCATGGCCAGATACCTCTGAAATCTTTCCACAAAGGATTCCAAACTTAAAAGTAATTACAGATCCTTAATATACATAGTGACTAGAGGTTTTTTGTAGGTGTTTTCTGGTTTTGATCATTCAGATGTTTCTTGTAAAGTGCTTTCCCCTTCTTCTCTTAGTTTTCTGGCCGATCCAGAGTATCTCCCTGTACAGAGACTTAAATGTGCACTGAAAGCTGGTTGGAGCCACCGAGCATTTTCAGAGTTATATTGTACAGCAAAAAATTCCATCTAGAGAGGTTGACAATACTCACAAAAGGTCAGTTTAGCATTTAGAGAAGTGGACAGTGTAAGCCTGACATCAGCCCTCATTTAAGCAAAAGAAATGGGAGGAGTAGTCTAGAGATTGAATAGGGATAAGAACATTAAAAGAACAGGAGGACCGAAGAGTTTGAAGAGGGGAGATAGACTGTGTGTAAAACATGGAGATGGAACTGAGAAAAAGAGGGAGAGAATACATAAATAGTGAGGGAAAGAACTGAGCAGAGGGGCAAGAAAATAGGGTAATAGGAACCAAAGGAAAGGAATGGAACTGGAGAGTAAGAAAAAGGGGAGATATTTTAAAAAAAGAGGGATGAGCAGAGGGAGACCTTAAATTTCTCTCTATATATAGATAGATAGATACAAGATAAAATGTACCAGTACCTCTTTCTAGGTGAGATTCCCTGTCTTTCTTCAGGTCTGGTCTACCTGCAGAGTTGTACCAGTTTAACTTGAGGTGTGATTTTATTTTTTTTTTAAACAGTGGTTGGACTTATCTTACATCACTGTAATGTTCCCAAGAAAGTAACTTAATAAATCCCAATATATTATACCTGTTTTTAATTTAAATTAGAAATGGATCTTCCTTAGTTAAACTCTAAGGTTGAGCATCCCATCCCTAGAACTCTTACGTCTTGTATCTGTACTAATAATAATAGTATCATACTAGAAACTGCTAGCCCCAATGAATTGAATACACCTGAAAATTTAAGTACCATCTTTAAGGCAAGCTCCCCTAATTAGAAAGAAAGCGTGAGAGTGAGTGAAATAGTTGTAGTTGGCCTGTTTGCTAATTTTAAAAAAGTGTTTTCTTCGAGTAGTGTCCCTGAGCGTGCTCCACTTTACGCTTTAGCGCGTCCTTACATAGTTGAGTGGAGATTTTTGCTAGCAATGTTCATCTGGGTCATGCATGCACCACAGTGGTCTCATGGTGTTGCTGGCATCCTTTTCAGCGTGTGCGACCCAGCCCTGTTCAGTTCCTTCTCAACTATCCATGGTCGAAGATGAATCCTCTAGCAGTTCCTCACAGCTCGTCCAAAATATCCATATAGGTAGTTGGTTTGTAGGCATTTAGTCAGTTTTCCCTCAGTTTTAACCTAATTTCCCCTAGTTACCTTAAAAAAATAAAAAATAAAGTTATACTTACCATTAGGCTAGTTAGTTTTTCCCCTCACCAAGTCAGGCATCATGCTGGGCTCATCCAGTTTCAAATGCAGCTCTTCATACAGGGATGCAGTGCCAGCATCTGACGGGCATGCTGAATGCATCAGGGATTCCTGATGATGTCCCTGAGAGATGGACATATATCACAGAAATGTCCGCACTGTAAAAATTTAAAGTCTAGCGCCAGGTGGGACAGAGACTTCCAATTGAAGCTAATTCTAATGGAGAGATCGCTTAGATCTGCCTCTGACCCTGGTCAGGAAAAACTGGTCTCACAACCCAAGACCACCAGGAAAAGGCATTTAACCCCGCCTGACACTAAGCACAAGAAAAGAAAATCACCAACACTGGCAGCTAAACAACTAAGTACCAAAGAGGCTACAGGTTCCTTGGGTACACTACCAAGCATGATGCCCAAAGAGCCCTCTTGCTCCGGCATGGAACAAATCTCACAAGCACCTATTGAGACAAGAAGTTTTTTACTACAAATAGTTGCTGTAGAAAACATTCCCTCCCAGCACAGGGGCAGAGGTTTTTACTCCCTGTATTTCCTGACCCACAAGAAGAATGGAGTTTGGAGACCAATCTTAGATCTCAGAATACTGAACAAATGCATAAAGGTAGAGAGACTGAGAATGGTCACTTTGTCTACCATGCTCTTCAAAGATAGTCTGTTTCCTTTTTAAGGCCTCATTTCTGCAAAAATTGATCCATATGTTTTAGCTTTAATCATGTGAGAAACTGAGTTTTACAGTTATTTTTCTTCTGTAATAAAGTGGATTTCAACAGTATCACTCACATGCAAGACCAGGGCCTAAGGCATTGCCCCATTAGAGTTTAAGAATGGTAGTTTTGTCCATACTAGTAAAATTACATATTGTTAACAGCTCATGTCAACAGGGAGTGCAGCTGAACCAGTGCTGAACAGGGAGTAATTGCTCTGGTGTAGACCAGGCTAGAGTGACAGGCCAGTACAAACTGAAAGTTCTCAGTAGCTTTAAACACTCCCGGGTCATAAAGTCAATAGAGTTTGAATCCATTAAAATATAAAACATGTAAGAATATCTTGATGATATATTTGCTCTCACATTTTAGCCTCTTGACACTACTACCTTCCTTGGTGGTAGAGTATATTTATTTTCATCTAAGAAAAGACTGCAGGGGTTGAATTGTGTTGTAATAATCCATGCCTAACCTATCAGAGGATGTCAAAGCAATAGAAGAATTTGACACTCGAATTCATGTTTAAAAAAAATTGTAAAAACAACAATTTCGTATCATTTCGAAAATTTACCTCCATGTTTTCACTGACCAGTCCCTTCCTCCAGGTTGAGGATCAGTTATCCTGGAAAAGCACTGAAGAAGTTTTAATGTTTATCCTATTCCTGCCATGGCAGCAATAAACAAATCCTTAACAATGGGGTTTTTAGAAAACAAAGGATCCACACTTGATCTAAGTCAGTATATTGTAGATGTATTCGTAGAAGATGAAGAGATTGTAAGAGATTTTGCTAAAATGCAATAAGTAATGTATCTGGAAATAATATGTTGTCAATTAATCTAAAGATGGCTAAAAAAAATATGTATCCTTTTCTGACTTTTAGTTAATGGACAAATGTTCTTATTTGTTTACGGTTGTTTGTAATTATCTGGTATCAACGGAGCCAATTTCTGCCCAGCTTGCGATTAATGTAACTCAGGTTTAAATCAGGGAAAAATTTGGTCCATAGTGTATATTTGGTAGCTAATTCTGAAATTGCTAGTGGAATCAGTTTTTATTACAGCTAATGTTGCAGCACAACCTGGCCTGTGAGGTGCAGATGTTGAAGTCACTGGAAATGAAAAAGTGCTCTGGCATATTGCACTCACTATGTAATGTACATAGCTAATCAATTCTGAACGTGCTCAAACAAATTCCAGAAGTTCCAATAGCACAAAGAAAGTGGAGGTTAAAAGAATGTCATAATGGCTCCTGAAATACAGTTCATTTTAATTTATTCTCCATGTTGAATGCCCACAGATTATTTGGAAATGCAGGAACTGTCACTTTTAATAACAGATAATTGTATTGTTTACTTAAAATTTTGAAAACATTTTTATTATTACTCCAGGTGAAACATGCTATTGTTCTGAAAAATCTTAAGCAATACATTCACTACTTTTTAAATTAAATTCTAGCTGGACAACTTAGCCAATCAGCACATTTCGCTCTCCAGCTGCCTTACAATGTGCTAGGTTTGGGTCGCAGCGCTAATTTCCTTGATCACTTGTATGTTGGCATTCCTCGTCCTTTGGGAGAAAAGGTAAGTTGAGATTACCAGAAAAAATAGTTTACTTATGTTCACTTTCTTTGCCTAGTAAACTTTAGGTGGTGCTGTTCTTATGGCTGCTCTCTTTCAAAAGTCAAAATTATCAAGAAATATTTTTCATGAGTATTGAAAACAATTTGCTGAAGACTACTATGTGCCAGTTTTCTCCAGCATGTAGTATCAATCTTTAGCATCTGAAGTAAGCAATAAAACAAAAATATCAACAAAAAACAAAACAATTAAAAGAACAAAAAATATGGACGTACTCGTTTGCGTTCCATTTACATAGGAATATAAATATTTCAGTTTGCTCTGAGAATTCAGTTATGCCAGCAGCCACACCAATTTATAGTGTAATCCCATCAGATCTCCCCAAGTCGATGAGGCCCTCATGGCTCAGTACTTGGCTGGGAAACACCAAAAAATTCCAGAGTAGGGCAGGAAAATATAGTTTGTCACCTGTTGAATCAATCACCTTTTCCTCTTTGTCGGTACTGAACTCATTACCAGCATGACATAAGGGAACAGTTCTGCTAGAGGAACCTTCATTCAGATGAAATATAAAACCAAGGTACTGACAACTTGTGGTGAAAAGGTCTCACAATTCTACTTTTAAGAATAGGACTGTTTACGCCAGTGTCCTGGCTACATTTGATTAATTAAATTCTGTCTATATAAAATTTCCCTACCGAATCAGTTGAATATAGTATTCTTCACTTCCTGCTCTAAACTGCAGTGCTAATGTGCACTTTTTAAACAGGTACCATGTTTCACCTCAGAGATGGCGGTATTACAGAGGTGGATGAAATGATCCATATGTATAGTTTTTATTCAGTTTGAACCTGCTTTGGGATCTTTCAGTATAAAAAAATCAAATATAAATGTTAGAGATTTATCACTATTCTTTCCTATCTCTTTGAAAATTAACAGTTTGAGCTTTTTGTTTTAACTTGTATAACATTAATCAGAAAAGTTGAGAATATTAAAAATCTGTATTAATTTGTAAGAAGTGGATATAGCCTTCATTTCTTCTTTCAGTCCATAAGAAAACAGGAATGGACAGCTATCATCCCGAACTCCCAACTGATAGTCATTCCATATCCACACAATGTTCCTCGAAGGTAATACCATTGCTTGACGTAGATTTTACAAATGATACTATGAATGCAGAATTGTAATTGTGTATCATGAAATATGAATGAATGATGGAGGAATCATTATAGAAAAACTTGAAGAATAAAAGTGCTAGCAGAAAAGGTCTTTGCTTTTCACGTGCAGCTAGTAACATTCAATTATCTGAAGACAAGATTAGCAAATTCAGAATTTGGTGGCACAGTTCAGGGCAACTCTCACTGTATCCCCCCATCAAAGGCAGGCACTACAGGTTTCTGGCCACTCCAGCCATCACCTCTTGGGTGGAGACATATGGTATTTCTACGCTGTCCAGGCACATCTGTCTGCTTTCTCTTCAGAGACGAATTGCTACAGTTATAAGATACTACATAGTACTTCCTGTGCAAGCCTACTTCGTTCTTAAGGTAAAAAGCATTACAGAGAAATCGTACTGAAAACAAAAGAACCTACTTGCATGCTAATAAGTGTACCAGAGTTAACCCCAGTCTTAACAATTACTCTGGCAGGAGCAGTCCTTTAAACCCCCACCAAAGGGGGATTTATTGTGGCTACAAGTTCAGCACAGCTTCAGCTCAGAAAAAGGACTCAGTTTTCTGAGGTCTCAGGATTCTCAGTACTTCCAATCCTTGAAGCCTTCTATGGACCAGGGATCCTGTCCATTTGCTGTATCAGGAAGAAGACCCTGAGCCAGTTAAAATCAGGATGTTTACCCAAAAACCCTTTCTTTGTCTGGTCCTTGGAGAATCCAGTTTGAACTATTATATGCAAAACCTCTCCTGGTGGGTGGCTTCAAAGGTTTAATGGAAGAAGTACATTAGCATTCCCCCTTCCCTATTCAAGAAGGTACATACAATGCCACAATAACACACAATTGCATTTTTACACAGTGACCCCAAGTGTACTCTAATTCAGTCAGGTTTAACTTAATGCAAAAAAATTTATCTTAATTACATACTGTTCGTTGAGGATATTACAGGATATTGTCAGGGAGTCACACTTGGTATATTATAGATATTTGCATTTGTGACTATTGCTAAATTGTGGGGGAGAAGGCGGATGGAGAGAGAATATGTATATGTGTACATGCAAACTTGCTTATGTGAAATGTGTGTACATATACATTCATTGGTATGAGAAATTCTTATAAACAAGCCTGCATCTTTATTTGCTTCTGAGGATCAGGACAGTCATATTTAAAATATATAGTGCACTTCACACTATAGTAATATTGGTATTTTCTCTTTAAATTACTGAACATACAGGTATTTGCATAAACATCTTTATATATTTCCAGTGAATAATAAACATCCGTTAAGTATATTCCTATAAATGAAAACATACTTGCCAACTTTTTTTTTGACCAAGTAGCAAGCATGATAATGGGGAAAATAGGCTTTTTTGGTTTCATCAGCTATACAATCAGTGTGTCCAGTTAGATACAAAGGCTTCTGTTCAGCCTTTCAACACATGATATGTGTTGCCATGGATATGTGTGTTTTCCTGCAGTTAGGGGTGAGAGAGTTGCTTGAAGGAGGACTGTCATACTGAAATCAATTTAGAAAAAAAAATACTTATACAAAATAAATGGACTTGGCCAGCACTTCTCTGTGCTCCTTTTGCTGTTACTGAATATATCTGTCATAATTAGTCTACATAATCTGTCTACTTAAACTGTGAAACAAACACACATTTTTTGCGGGTTGGTCATGGCATAAATAGCAAATTCATTCAGAGCTGAGCAGCTGGAGACCAGATTTCACAGTCCATGATGCAATTTTCACGACCACCAATTTGGTAGACTCCTAGTCATAATAAAGACTTTATTAGTCACATTCTTGCTTTCTCTTCTGCTTGATGTTGCAGTGAAGTCAATTTCATATATAACATAGAAATGATTCTGATATCACAATTTCAGCATTATATATTTACTCTAGAATCAAATATGAGAAATGAGGTGGGAAGTACCAAGCCCTTTTATATGTTAGGTTGCATTAGCAATTAAGCACAAGAATAACATCAGCCAGGTGAATAAGATTTAACCTTCTATCCTTATGTATTTTAAAAGCTTCTCTTGTACAGAAATCTCTCTAAATCCTCTTGTTTTCAAATTATTGGGTTTAGTTTTCTCATAGAGGAAACACATGCTGACATGGATACTGTAGAATGATGAGTGGAACCCAAAATTGGAAATTATGTGAAAACAGGAGGAATATACATATTGAAAATTTTCCCTATACAAACACTTCCTAATGCTATGTCCAGACTGCAATTACTTGGTGTGATTGCAGCTCAAGCTGACATATCTGAGCTATCTTTAATCTAGCTAGCTCAGGTCCCAAAGCACTGAAGCTGCCGCAGCATGTGCTTCAGTGCAGGCTAGCCCTACAAGTAATTACCCAGGATTCTGTGTGGGTTTAACTCCTATGGGAAACGAGCTAGCTAGATAAAAGAGATCTTGGGAATGTCTCCTTACGCTGTAGTCACACCCCCTGATTGCAGTCTAGACATACCCTAAGAAGAAAGCATTAAAAAAGAATGAATATTTTTAAAGGCCAAATTCTGCTACATGCCCCTAATCAATATTTGTCATGAAGTGTTGAGCCAATCCAGCAAGATGCCAACTACTCCAACTTTCACTGCCTTCATTGGAAGCCAAGAGCACCCAACCCATCGCAAGGCCAGGCTTCGTGACCTGCAAAAGAAAAGCAAGAGGTTTTGTGCATACAGGAGATCAAGGAGGCCTGAAACCCTTTTTCCCCCAAGAGCAGCAGTGTAGCTCAGGTGGGCAGGGCAGTGAGTAAGGAATATCTGTTTGACTCTGGGTGGGGGAATTCATTAGAAATTTAGATCTGCTGTGTTCTAAAGAAATATCCAGTGCTTAGTTTGTGCCTCGAGACTTGGCAGTTCAGAGCCCCAGCACCTCTGAGCTTGCTGCATCAAGTATGAAAGTAAAAAAATGGCTTGATCCCTGGCTCCTCTTTCATTATGAATTAAGCACTGGGAATATCCCATAACCTTTAATCCCAGCTGTGGAAAGCCTGGTTTAAAAAAGGCTTTGTCCTTGGCTAACCTGTATCCAGCACATGATGTTGATACCTGTTGTTACCAACATGGAATTTCTCTTAGTGTAGACAAGGCTTGGATGAGGGGAAAACAAGTGAAATTATATTATGAGTCGAGAGGAAAAGATGAGCAGTTAAGAGGAAGGAGGCGTTAGTCAGGTTGTTTAAAACTTTTTGTTAATGCTTATTTAACTTCAGTGACTGACGGACATGTTGAAGAAAGGAAGTGTTTATTATTACAGATGCAAGCACATCCCTCTGCACTTTCGCCTTCAATTTATGTGGGAGTGCGTACAATGCAGCTGCTCTGACACATCAAGGATGTCCCCCACAAAAATAAAGGAAGACCAGACTTGACACGCCTGATACTCCTAAACAAGAAAGAAACCTTCTTAAAAAAATCAGCTCTTCTTTCTACATCCTAAAGAAGTATACAGGGTACAATCCCAGTTTGTTTTTAAATCCTTTGCAGGTTTCTTAAACCCCCAGTCAGTACTTCCACTTTTGCTCAAAAGTCCCAGTGAATCCTCATTCTCTGTTACTAGCTTGTTCCAATGGTAAATAGGCATCAGGGATATTAATCCCTTCTTCTATTGACAGAATTGATTCTTTCCTCCAATAACAAAATAGGAAGAAACTACCTAAGGAATGAATCCTCTATTCTCTTCAAACATACAAATTATCAGGACAAAATGGTCTGTCCTCTCAAGTCTGCAGCCAGTTAAACTGAAACAGTGCCATTTAGTGAGAACTGCTCAATGGGGTTTTAACTTTGAATTCTAATGAAGATTTATAGGTTTACATTTTCCTATTTCAGTTCTGATCATTTTAGCTGAAACATCCAGCTATTCTGCAGTTGTGAGTAGAGCTTAATATCCCCTTTTTCTGCCATATTTGACCTAGTCCTCAGACTTTTTCCTAACCCTTCTCCATAATAAAAGCTCCCTTCCCTGTCTCTTAAAGCCAAAACATTTTTAAGATTGGGTGAACAAAGCCTAAACTTCAAGGGCCAAAATTTCAGAGTTGAGCACAACAGGATGAGAACAAACAGAGGTCAGCAGTGAAATAAATAACAGTTCTAAGTGATAGATAATCATCATATGGCTTTAAAGTTAAATCTATGCACTTGCAAAACACCATGTGTGCAACACAAACAGGCCAACTGCATGTGCATGAACTGTGTGTGTAGCTACCCTATTACCAAATGTAGTTGTTTACTCCCACAATTTTTGGTTTTGTTTTTTTTTAAGCCACAGTGTGTGTGTGCACATCTTGGGTAGGTCCACCAATTGTACCCTGTTTTGGAAATTTGGCCTTAAATTCCTACATTCATCACATTAAAAATAGATAGAAGTCCCTTCACCCCAAGAGTTCAAATCTGAGATGGGCATGAGCCGCATGTTCAGCTCTGGATCTGAACCTCTCTATAGTTATGGGTGTTCAGATGAAAGTGGTGGGATTAGGTTTATCTGTACTTTAGGTATTAAAAAGATCTGTTTTTCTTTCTAGCTAGAGGTCTAGTAATATAATCTGTAAAATACCAAATATTTATTGTATATTAGCAGATATGACTGACTTAAATTTTTAATGGAGTAGTCAGGGAACGCAATCTATAAAAGTATATAAAAGGCACTTTTGCCCTTTTTTAAAAAAATGTGTAACAGGGCCATAGGATAAAGAATAACCCTATAATCTATTTGGCCATCTCCTTAATTTTATAAACTGCTTTAGAAGCTATTTTAAATTGGTTGAGTCTTACTGGATAGCCTACAAATGGTGCCAGAATAAGAACTCAGGTAACCTACTCGCTTCTTGACTCAATGCAATGGGACCTAGTAGAGCACGGGACTGGGACTCAGATGAGCTGTTTCATTACCCGCTCTGACATTGGCCTGGTGGTGAGTCCAAGTAACTCAATTCATCTTTCTGTGTAGGTTTACACAAGTGCTCATTTTATTACTTCAAATGGGAGAATATTGAGCAATTTATGCAAATGGAGTTCGGTTCAGCAAGGTACTTTAAGCACTTGTCTAACTTTAAGCATGAGAATAGTCTGTAGAAGAAAGTTTGGATGGATTCATAGATTTTAAAACCAGAAGGAACCATTACAATCATTTTCTCTGACAGCCTGTATAGCACAGGCCATAGAACTTTCCCAGGGATTCTTGCATAAAGCCCCAAACTTCTGAATGACAGACCATATTTTTTTAAGCCTGCCTTACTGAACATTGGCATGGTTTTTTTTTTAAAAGAGTACACTGTAGTTCAAACAGAAATTATGGCCTTGTTGCAGGAATTACTGGGTGAAATTCTCTGGACTGTGTTATGCAGGAGGTCAGACTAGATTATGATAATAGTCTCTTCCAGCCTTAAAATGTACTAATCTATTGAAATCAGTGAGATTATTGATATGCTTAAAATTTGACACATTCTTAAATACTTTGCTTAATTGGGGCCATGGACAGCACTTAGTCACCCATGCCAAAAATACATGCGTGCAATTCTAAAAACTGAATTAAATACAGAAATTGTAAGTATATTAGGAATCCTGTTTAAAAATAAAATCTCATTGATGAAGTGTACTTTGCAAGTAATGTAAAGGTGTTAGTTCTTCAAATTAGCAATAATTAATTTTATATATACTCTCACTGCCACTGTTATTTTTATAGATTCTATTGTACCACTTTCAGCTACAACCAACTTCTTAAGCCCTTTTATTTGCCTCCTTGTGTTTCAGAAGGAATGTTTTCTCCAAATTTATTTATAAATAAAATTCACATTGATTTCATTTTTCAGTCTATTTCAAGATTTGACTACAGAGACTGACCTCATTGGTCAAGAAATTTTTATTATAATCCAGAAAAGGGGGTCTATATCTAATTGCTGTTTGCTAGAAGGATCTTAACTTTACATTTTTAAATGAAAACACAACGGTATTCTAAACAGGAGACAAAGTGTTGCCTTTGATTCTTAATTTAATATTTGT
Organism: Mesoclemmys tuberculata; assembly: GCA_007922155.1. NCBI lineage: Eukaryota > Metazoa > Chordata > Testudines > Chelidae > Mesoclemmys > Mesoclemmys tuberculata. The sequence goes on from ML675631.1 coordinate 9,992,909, forward strand.
TAAACAAAGACAGTTTATATAGGTTAAAGCAGGGGATGAGGAGTCAGCACTCTGGGTTGTAGTTCCAGCTTCAGCACTCACTGACTGTATACCTTTGAGCAAGTCACTTAAAAAAAAAAGATATGCACTGATCTACTGCATACAACAATCATATAATATGTTAAAAAAAATGCTGTATTTTTTAACATATATCACAAGTAGTAAGCAGCAACACAGGTGTTAAGAGATTTTGCCACTGGAGTTTAAAGTGGGATTAGAAGGTAAGGCCTTAATGGCAGGATCTTATTTGGTCACAAAGGGCATGTCTTCACTGCCGCGCTAAACTGATCTAAGTAAGTTATGCTAGTTAAGTTACATAAATAACGTAATTTAAGACGATGTACCTTAGATTGACTTGCAGCGGTGTCCCCACTACACTATGGTGACAGGAGACACTCTTTCATCACCATAGCTTCTTCCTCTCATTGAGGTGGATTACAGAAGTCGATGGGAGAGTGTTCTCTCATCAATTTAGCATGACTTCACCAAACCCACTAAATCAGTTCCACTACATCAATGGCAGTGGCACCGATTTTAGCACAGTCGTGAAGATGTGCCCAAAGTTTGAGCTGAATGTTTTAAATGATCTGAGATTTAAAGGTGCATTATTCCTATTTAAAAATCTGACAAACATGTGATGGGCTTGAATTTATCTTTCTTCAAAATAACTTACATATTTAAAAAAGATCTACGTATTTTTGCGTTATAACCTAATTTAAAGTTACAAAAAATTAACAAATATGTGCCTCGGTTTATCTGTCAGTAAAACAGGTATGAGATTAAATAAATGGCTGTGAAGTGCTTTGAGGTTTGTGGATGCAAGAAGCTATAGCTCAGATGGTTTTATGTTAATATTTGAAACATGCAAAAAATGAACCGCTGAAGGTAAGGGTTCTCCAGAACTGGACTTTATATTGGAGGCCCAGATTCCCCCTCATGTAGACAAAGTCAGAATAGGGCATCAGGGATGCTGATAAATTGTCTACTCAGGGGATGATGCCGAAGAGCTGCAGAATAAGGGTGGAAAAAGCTCCTGTGAATCCATAGTCCTGTTTTATAGGAAATCTGTAGATTGTGCCTAATATGTCAGTACTCTAAATTGCTAATACTTTTATGTTTGCAGGTTGAAAACATTATTTCCCATCACCACAAATGAGGCACTTGCAGCTAATTTTGCTGAAATACTTAAGTAAAATCAATATAAACAATTTTAGTGCTTCAAGAAAAAATTGTGATGACAGTTATCTTATAGCCTTATGTGACAATTGACATCTTATTTATTAAATTGCTATGATCAATAGAATTGGTTGTCATAAAACAACGTATCACACTGCATATCTGATTGATATGAAACCAATAAAATTGTATATTTTTTAACTTAGTCTTTAAGGGCTCAGAAATATGCTACAGCTCAGGAGTAAAGTTTTTGGATCCTAAATGCCTTTATTAAAATTGGTAAACAATTATTCTGATGTGAAATCTTCCCAGTTTCATAATCTTTAGCATACTACGTGTAAGGTACTTAATACATATTTTAAAATATCAATTGTTAGGAATACCAAACCACAAAAAAGTGAAATAAGTCACTTTGTCTCTTGATACACCCTAACAGTATGGGATGTGTGAAGACGTTTGTCATGAACACTGAAATTGTTGCTATTTCTGTATTTCATAAAAGTGCGCTGTTATAACCTGATTTAAAGCTATACCATTCTGTGATGCGGTAAAACCATGAGCACTCAGGAAATGCCACAAAGTTTGTCAGGCAGACTTCTTAATAAATTTCCCCTCCAAAGGAAGGGTTTTTGTGAAGGAGACAGGAAGCAAGGCATCCGTACCCTATGAATCCTGTACAAGGAAATGAAGCACTACTCCACATTCTGCTGATCCTCTATCGTGCTGCCTGGCCTTTCTTTTTCCCTGGAAGCACAGCTGTCTTTGGCTGTCCTTGCCATGCCTGCACAGTGGGTTCCTTTCTGAGGCTTGAGCAGGCATAGAGAGGAACTTAATGCAGCATTAATTTCTGAACAGGGTAGATATGCAGATAACTGACGTAAACGTACAAAGATTGCTCCCCATGTCCTCTTCAGTGCTGTGTTGCAGCAAATGGGCTTTCTTGGCAGAAGAGGCAGCATGCCAAGTGGACTGTTTCCCTGCTCTTTTCCCTTCACCTGAAACGGAGAAACAGTGGGTTGTTTTTTTTGTTTTGTTTTGTTTTGAGTTTATCCTGTGCCTTTTATTTTGCTCTCTTCCATGCCCACTGCAAAAAGGAGTGCCACATTAAGGAGTGCCTTAATGAAAAAGTCAATACCTGAGGCTAACCACAGCTCTTTTGTGAGTAGTTCAATAGAAACAAAACTTAGAGATGGCATTACATGAAACTAGCAATGATATTTGTAAGTAAACATTATTAGGGGTGGTCTTTTCGTAAAGCCCATGGCTTTTGCAGACCAAGTCAAGGGTCATCTTACTACCTTTGTATTTTTGCAAATATAATCTCTATTGAGAGTACTGTCTTTTTCTGATGTTTCCTTTGCTTGTCCTCTTCTGTGTAGCTGGAGTGCCAAGTTGTACCTGACCCCAAGTAACATTGTGCTGCTTACAGCTATAGCCCTAATTGGTGTCTGCGTTTTTATCTTAGCAATAATTGGCATATTGCACTGGCAAGAAAAGGTAAGTTTAAGTGGAAGTTATTTTGTATATAGATTTTTACACAACTTTAAATTTCCTAATATTTTAAGATATGTGTTATTTTGAACAATGTTTTTCAGTTTGAAAAGTGTTGGGGTTTTTTAACTAAATTTAATCATAATCTCTAATAATCCTCTCATGCCTGAAAGTTATCAGACATTATTATTGTCCACAAAATCAGGATAATTTAGGATTTATTGAAACCTTTAAAACAAACATTTGGCATTTAGTTTTAATGCTGAGTCATAAAAATGGAAACTTGGCAGTAACATGGATAAATGTTGGTAGTACAGGGCAAACAGTAATGCACAACTAAATGGAAAATTTTCAGTTTATATCCAGGATGAATATCTTGGGCATCTTGCACTCTCAGCCTTTGATCAGAGTTTAAAGGAATAACATGAATATGGAAATAAAATGAAATGTAAACCCCTAGCTTATTCTTCTTCAGTTCTGCTGGTAGTTCAGAGAGAAGGAAAACATCCCTTGTCATTCTGTACCTTCACTGACTATATTGACATTAACATTTAAAACAGTGTGGAATTTTACCATAGATATATTGACTGTTTTGCTGTATATATCTGAAATAAACTACAGTGTATAGAAATTCATTGTATTTGGAAGAAGCATTTTGCCAGGGTTCTTTCATGTTGCAAAAGAAAAGCATTCCCATTTTTCTTAACTACTCTGAGTTCACAATTATATTCAGCTGCCAGCATAGCCAATAAGTGCTGCTACCTAGCCAAACCATAATGACAGCTGTCAAATAAAATTACTGCATTTTACACTTGGTATGCTTGATAGTGTGAGTGAAATAAATGGGCCTATTAAACATTCAGATATGTTTCATGTACTCTTCATGCTAATAAGTGGTACGTCCGAGTGTCATTTTCTGTTAACGTTTTGTAGAAGTTGACAATACCATATTCAAGTAGTGTAAGATTGGAACTCAAACTGACAAAAGCAAGGAACTACCAAGTTTAGGTTGACTCTGTACTTAACCTGTTCTATTATGTTGAGGTGCTGTGCGCTGACAGAGTCCTAACTCTGTCTCTATCACATCTTACCCGACAGGAGCAGAATAAGGAATATATGAATTTGGGGCTTGGATGAGGGTTAATTGTCTGCAACTTATTCTAGGAAAAATTGAGAGAAAGCTGGTAGGTTGGGAGTACCTATAAGAGTTGTTTGAGGGATTGTGATTGCTGTTTGTAGCACATGCATAGCTTAAGCATATTAGCAGATTTGAGGCTTCTTGATGCCCAAGTCATTGTTTCTTTTCCATCTGTGCTCCCCTAAGTATACTACAGCCCAGATCTGTCAACTTTCTAGGCATGCTGCAAAGCCCATTATTTTCCTCCATGATTTTGGGACAGTGGGCTGAAGGTTGGAAGCATCTGGGTTTATTTTTTATCATGATATTTTCTGATGGGTATTTATCTACACTAGATAGGTAAAGCAATCTTTTATATGGTATTTCATATAAAAGACTATATTGTGTATTTTACTTTATGTAATGGGCATTCAGTGCATATAATGCATGCCTTGTGAGTCTTATAAAAACCTAAGTAAATAAATACATAGCCAAGACAGAATGAGTCATGTTCTGAGCACTAGATCCTGATCTTAGAGTTTACTCAAAATTGGTACAAATGTATGCATGGGGATTTAATACCCTAGTAGTTTATATTTTCAAAGCACTGTGTGAACAGTTAATCCTCACAACACCCTGGTGAGGCACCGTAGGTCAGCATTATCTCAGTTTACAAAAGAGGAAACAGAGACACAGGAGTAAGTGAGCAAAGCCACAACGTGTGTCAGTGGTATGGCTGGGGTTAAAACTCAAGAAATTCTGGCTCCTAACCTTGTGCTCCCAACTCTAGACTTCATTGCCCCTGCCAGCAGTCTCCCTGCCAAAATATTGCTCTGCCTGGATATCTTCCCAGTCCAAACACGCTCAGTACCTAAAGTACTGAAAAATAGGGGAAGACCTCAGCATCATCAGTTATTAATTTAACCTTTTTGAAGTAATGGTATTTCTCTTATCTCCTAATAGCAATACATTTCCTAAACTGTCTGGAAAAAGTCATGCACCTTAGCCTCCTCAGCTGTGTAGTCAGAAGGAGCACATTGTCTATAAAAGTTTGTATACATGGTCATCTGCCAGCTAATTTAATTATCTAAATAATAAATCCAGCATTCAGGCACAGCTTGGCTCTTTTACACTTCTTGGAAAATTTGGATCCATAAACCAATGCCTTGCTCTCATGTGAGTTGTTGTGGATGATTTTACCTTTTATATGTCATATGAGAAATTAACTAAAGAATGCTGGAAGAATAATCAGTATGAAGATGTGTAAATCTTAATGCAGTATAGTGTGGTAGGACGAGCAAGGACCCTGGAACTCCTGAGTTTTAATCTTCCCTTTGCCTGCTGTGTGATCTTTGAGCAAGTCACTCAGACACTCTGCTTTGGTTTCCCCATCTGTATAATGAATATAATACCTCACAGGAATGTTGTGATGGTTAATCAATTAAGTATTAAAGTGCTGTCTGTGTAAACAATCAGTATTAATTATTATTGTCAAGTTAGAAATAGTCTTTAACGCTTTCAGAATGCATGAAAGAGGGAATACAAATCAATGGAAATAGTTTTAAAGTGAGAGGGCTTTAACTTCACCGATAACTGTAAGGATGTCACAGAAGACTAAAATAGCAAAATCCAGTAGAACACAATCAAACAGGGTGCCCCATCGTACTCTGGTGTGGTCTGTGACAAGGAAATCTTTGGAATAGAGAAAGAACAGGTGTTGTCATGTTTCCTACAACCCAGCTTTTGTTATAGAAATGAGTAGATGTATGCACTGATACCTAGTAAAATTGTTGTAAAAGGTTACCAGCTCAGGCGCATGCTCATATCATGATGGTGACAAACAATATTTTACGTGCTCTTTAAAAAAAAAGGATTAGCCAAAAGTAGGAAGATTTTTGCAAATCAGATAAACTGACAGATTCATTGCCTACTCATGCATGTTAGAAACACTATTAGGATTCTGTAGCTGCAGACAAACATAGCTACATATGGCTAATCTTAGTTCCCAATAAAGTTCATCCGACATTAGTAAACCCTGGGGAAAAGTGCATAGGCAAGATATTCTGGATTGGTGGGAGGGAATAAAATACATGGACGACTACGACACATCACTAGAGACCATACAGGTATAATAGGTACAAGTGAATACTCTCATTTATCCAAACACACACATACCAGTCATACTGCATGTATAAGCAACCAAATAAGGAAAAATTTATTTACCTTCCCAGTAGTTCACTTTTTATATGTATGCATGTGTCCACAAACAAAATCAAGCCCCAATTTGGTTTAATTGCTACAACCTTACCATTCTTTTTGCCAAGTTTGTCTTAATTTTCTGTTAACAGTGATTTTAAGAGAAACTAGTTCTTAAATTACAAGAGAGATGGAACCACTTATGGTTGCTTCACAGCCAATTCACCATTTATCATAATGTTTATTTACTTTTACAATGCAGATGACATAGAAGAGCACTAAGAAGCATTTTTCAATTTAACAACTTAAGCAGTAGTCCTTGAAAAAACATTTATTAGAATAACCCAAAGCATTGGGTCATTTAATACCAAAACAGCTGATCATTAACTGCAGCAGCAATTTTGAGCAGATTATTGCTATTATAAATTGACACCTATTAAGTATTAATTGTTAAGGCATTTAACAAGTTTTTTTCTTCTGTTGAATGATAAGAGTTGAAAAACCAGCCATTCTCTGACATTTGACAACTAATTTTCTATTAAAATGCAAGGTATGTGCTGTACTGTCTCTTGTATTCTATAAAGTATTATGGTTTATTTTTCAGAAAGCAGATGACAGAGAGAAACGACAAGAAGCCCATCGGTTCCATTTTGATGCCATGTGACATGCCTTCAGATATATGAAGGAATTGCTACTTATTTGTTTAATCAAAATACTAAATTCCGACTTGGAAGAGGAGATTGGGGGAGGTGGGATATTGTTATTGTGTTATTTGTAAATGTTTCATTCTTTGGTATTTATTTGAAAAGTACTAAAATCAGACCTGAATGTTTCATATGGCCTTTCAGTAAACAGTTTGTATATACTGGCAGTTATTGGCCTTTATTTAACAATGCTGTAAATTTATTTTTTTTAGTAAGGGTTCATAGTGCATGTATTCCAGTGTTTACACACTGCCACTTCTTCCAGTACACTATTTGATGAAAAAGAAGTCACATGTAAATAAACTTAGTATTTCAGTGAGCAGCATCCTTTAGTGCCGCTTGAATTGGTATTATCATTTGTACATTTCTGCAGTATAAATTACATTTCTGTAAATGATCCTCAAGCAGATTGTCAGATGAGACATTCTACATCAATTACTATGACTTTACTCTACGGGTGTTTGATCTAAAGTGTCTCGATCTTTTTTCCTTTGTTTTAATCCTTACATGCAATAGTTAAGTGAGAATTTATTGAGAGACTCAAATCTATAAAGCTAATAATTCATAACCAATCATCAGACATCTGTACTATTGATATATATTAGTTTGGGGCATGAAGCATTCAAATTTAAAAAAAAACCCAAACTCTAATGATTCATACAGAAATTAATCATCGTAACCCATAGGTAAAAATTATGGGTGTGATCAGAAGAATTTTGCTTGGGTGCTGATGCACATCATGTGACTATACTTAAATTTAATTATGAAACCAAATGGTCATCAAGACTATGAATGGAATTTCATTTTCTTGGAGGGAAGCCTAAAGAAAAAACCATAATGTAGACTGGGGTTGAGTCCTATGTTTGGCTTGCCTCTTTCCACCCCAGGGTCCATTCATGATTAAGGGCTGAGGTATTCTATAATGCATATTAAATCTTTGGTGTAAACTACTTACATTAGGGCTTCTTACGGTATTGTCCCCTAATTCTATCGGAAGAGGGTGATGATTGTCTGAAGAGAAACTCAGCTCTATATGCCCAAAATGTCAATAGCTTTCAATCATACAGATTAGACTGCAGTAATGGTAATATACAGATTCCCTGAAAACAATCATGCTTTTGTTGTATGTAATATAATTTTCCTTTGTTCATGCAATGGTTTACATTTACATGATTCACTGTGTATTTAAATCTTTTAATGTGCATTCATAATAAATGTTTATTAAATCAAAGCATATTTGTTGCTTAAGTGCAAACTGTTATGTTATTGTTGGTGCTATCTTAACATCATACCCTAATTTCTCTTTCACTGTGTGAGTGGTCAGTGCCCCATAACCTGTTGTCACCCACTGACCTCTGACACTACATTCACCTATCATCATTGAGCTGTTAGTAGAGGACCAGAAGAGGAAAGCAGGGATGGTAAGCTAAACTGATTATGTGCATTGTAAATCATGGTTAGAACAATTTAATTCTTTCAGTGTCATGACACTTAAAAATGAGCTTTTCATACAAGAAAAGGAGAACTGTGTATGTGAGTGATAATCAGATATCTCTCAGGGGTACTGGTCACTCTCTGAGTGAGCATCCCAATTGAATTGAATGGGTCAGTTCTATGCCTCTCATAGTTTTTGTTTCAGGATATTTTTCACACTCAATAATCAAAATTGCATCAGTTTATACACAGACTATGTTTTTAAAGTTTTCTTTGTAAACGGATAGCTAGAAGCTTTTCTAATAAGTTATTTGTGCAACAGATTCTACAGTTGCAGCACACAACATTGCCTATAATGAACATAATTAGAAGCATTAAATACTGTTTTATTGTTAAAAATTAAGATACAATAAAATGTTTAGAACCTGACTTAGGCTTTCCAGACTCCGAGATGTGACTGTAATTAGAATGTGTACTTCCAAGTGTTCTTCACAGTAATTGGGTGGTGAGAACTTGTTCTAACTATATAAACTTTCAGAACACATTTACAGTACACAATATGGTGAGTAATGCTATTTGGAGGCTTCTTCAATGTGAAATCTCACCTATTCAGAAACCCTGTCAACTAGCCAGCTGACAGATGGTTGTTGAAATAAATATCAGTCTTTTGTTCTCATCTTCCAGAAGGGAACTGCACAGTTATTTTCTCCCCAACTAATTATGCCTGCTACCCCATTTTCCCATTAGGTGGTGGGGTTTTTGGATAAAAGACTTTTTTATAATGGTTTAAAGAGATGTACAGCGATGAGACATCTAAAATTGAGAAAAACCACTAGACTGGTTCAGTGACTATACCACTGTCAATCTCCATTCTTCTTTACGTGTTTTTCTCATTAGGGCTATATATTTAAGATGCTGGACTAATACAATTTTCATGTCATTTAAAAAATATTAACCACAAGTATGTTTTATACATGAGATCACTGTCTCCAGTGCCAAGTATGATGCTAAGTACGCATGATCCTTTTCACTTGCCTTTGTTTCTCTGTTATTGCCCAAATTTTAAGAGCTGGATGGAGGAAGAGTTGGGCTCATTCTGGGTCTGACGTGTAATCAGTGACACATGAAATTTTACTGAGGAGAGGGGGAATGATTGACTTCAGACCTGGAAAAGTGCGTGTCTTTCTGTGGACTACATTTAACCAGTTTAACCAGGAAGAATTTTACAGCTCAACCAATGTAAAATAGAAAGTAAGGGATTCTTGGTCTCTAACAAGACCAGTATGCTGAAGTCTGTGCTTGTTGGTTCTCGGGCACAGTTCTGGTTATGTGTTTTTGAAGTATTACCCATAAGAGATATGCAGGCAAGGAGTAATGATCCTGTAAAGCTTTGTGTGAGAGAGAGCATGTAAATAGGTATGTTTGGGCACTGCAGCTCATCCAACTGCCTGGCAAACTTTCTAAGGATTGCCATAGTCCTCTGAGACTTACCAAGTTTGCTGAATAGTTAAGTTCCTAACTCTGCACTGAATGTTTTCAACATGAAATTAAATGTTTACATTATGATAGAAGCCCTTGTGTTTTAAAGCATCTCATATTTGGAGACTCTTTCTCACTGAGAACGTTCAACAACCCTCATTTATAGTTTCAGACAAACCCAGTGTGACAGAACAGGGCCAGACAGCAGCAGAAGGGTCATTTCTATTTGTAGCCAATGCTAAAGGCCCCTCCCCCAACCAAAGGGGAGGAGCCATTGTACCCAGGACTCGACTGATTTTGTGGCACAACTAAAGAGGAAGGGGTGTGAGGGTCAAGGGGAGGGAACTGGAATAGAGCACAGACCACCAGACAGCACCCACTGCTCCCAGAAGGTGTCAGGAGAGCTAGCTGATGCTAGCCAGAGGAATTCTGCCTGGCTACATCAAAGGATGAAGGAGCGGAAATAGTCGCAGGGTGCCCCCCCAAGCCAACCACCTTGCCCTCATGTTACAGATGGTCGCTTTGGCCAGGGCCAAGAGAGGTTGATGAGGAAGTCCCGTGACTTCATGGGGCCACTGATGGGGTGTGCATATAAAGACAAGTGTGGGGAAAAGTGCAACCAGAACCTCAGCAAAAGGTTCTGGAGGAGCCAGAAAGGGCTGCAACCTGGCACACTCCGAATAGATGTGCGCCAGGCTCTCCCTTGTGTCACGAAATGAGCTGGTGTTGGAGCGAGGGGTGAACCATTGCCAGGTACACACCTGTGCTCAGCTCTGTAAAGGAGTTGCCAACTGATGTTCCCGGTGGGCCACAGGGTAAGGGTGGAGTAGAGGCTGGCTCACCGGGGAGTCATAGAAGGGAGATAAGTCCCAGAATGTTCTGGGCCTTGTTCCCTGCAAACTGAGCAGGGGTTACTACAGGTTAATTAGGAGCACCTGAGACCAATTAAGGCTCAGCTAGAGTCCTGATAAAACACCTAATCCAGCCAGATGGGGGGAAAAAGGAAGGAGAACTAGCAGTAGCCTGGGAGGAGTGTTATGATCAACCTGAGGAACCAGACCTAGAGCCACAAGAAAGATACAAGAGAATAGAGAGCAGGAAACAGCCCAGGGGAAAGAAATTCAACTGTGAGCAGTGTCAGCAGCACATAGCTGCTATTCAAGACCATTCTCCCTTTCCCCCCCCCCCAACTGTGCAGTACAGAGGCACCAACATCTAGAGACAGGGGCAACAAGTGGTGTGCCAACCCACCACATGAAAGCAAGTGCAAGACCCACCATAGCAGCGCAGAGAATTTGTCACACCAGACAAAATAGTTCTGCATCTTTAAGCAACTGCCCAATTCCTATCCAACAATCTATGATTAAAACCTAATTTTGTATGTATCTAACATTAAAAGCAATATCCTAAGCATCTCAAATGTGATTAAAAATTTGTCCACTGGCTATAGAATATTTGATTTATAACAAATAGGCAGCTGTCTCCTATGCAAGATGCCTCTGACATTTCAACCACTGTTACAAAAACAACAAAGCAGAACTCTACCCCCAACAGGACCTAAATCTGAAACAGAGGAATTCTCTTGGTGATTTTTAAGGCGGGGGCAAAATCAGTTATAATAATGGAATGCAAGACAGCCTTGTACCTTCAGCAGCTGCTGCTGCAACAGTTCCATTAGTTTCTGATCTTGCAAATGCTTCTGCCTGTGCTTAATTTTACAATTAGCACTAGCACAAGAAGCCACTAGCTTCAATGGCACTACTTCCACTTTTACTTACATTTTTGCATGTAAGTGTTTGCAGAATTCAGCTCTAGTACATTGTACATGTATAGCACCTATAATCATGGTATGAGAAGTTCTACAAATTCACTACTAATGTATGGTTCTGCTGTAATAAATATAAAGTGGCATTGTGAGGGGTTGGGGTGTCATGTTTGTCTAGTGACTTCCAGACCAAGTTCTGTCTAGTTTAAATAGCCCTCAAGCATCCATCACTGTACGGCCAAAAACAAATTCAGGTTTGCATCAAGTTGGCCACAGGAGAGTCCGTACTTCACAGCTCTGGGTTCAGCTACACAATGCATGGGGTGTTTTGTTTTATGTTTTTAATCACGAGCTATTGAAAAACAGCTGACAAATTAACATGTTTCCTAAGTGCAAACTCAACCTGAGATGAAGAATCTAGTTGGTTTCTTTACTTCTTGTGCAACATCACCAGTAACAAAGATTCTGCAAGCCAAATTTCACTTTATTATACCTGTGCAACCCATTGCTGAAGTTACATCAATGCAATCCCACAAAATTCTGGCTTCACTTAGACCTCTTCAATGGGATAGTCAGATTTTTAGGCCTGTGGTGATAAACTGCATGAAAAGCTTGTTAATGCACAAATAGGAATAGAATCCATATTCTCTTGTAGCTGTTTGAGTTCTCCAAGGTTAACACAGTAAATACCTTATTGCTAAAGTCAGCAGACACACAGAAAGCAGATCTGCTGAATAAGGGGCCATTTTTACAGTGACTTTGCATTGTAGAACTTAAAGCCACACATCACCACTCTGTACAATAGTACTAAAGATGGATATGCAGGAATCATTTCATCCACTGATGAAATGCAATAGCTATTAAACAATGCATAGAAAACACTACATACTAATTATGACAAGTGGTGCAAATTCAAATATTTCTTGGGAAGGGGAGAATTCCAGTCCCTGCCCACCTCCCAGTAGGGATCCCATTCTGATCCCCACCTGTCCCTCCTTTTACAAGCACCTCAGGTCATCTCACTTGGGAAGTCTCCCCTCTCTCTTATCCTCACAGTGCAGAAGCTAATACCACTAGAGACAAATTCTAGAAAGACTCCCCTGCACATGTGCCATCCTACAGAAATAGATTACCCATGCACTAGGTTGCAATACTGTTTGGCCCAGCCCACTCTCAGGACAGAGGGGAGGCCAAGCCAAATTTGAGTCACACTGTGACTTTGTGCACCAAGATGCCACTCATTGGAACTTGGCCCTGCCACCTCTGTCTGGATGGAGGGGTGGCAAGGTCAAAATTCAGTAACGTTGTGACCATGCAGTCAGAACTACACTTTTGACCTCTCCAGCAACAGCTGTACAGATTTAGTATGAAGTCATTACTTGAAAGTGGTAGGGTTATAGCCCCTCTGGCTGTGCTGCCTATGAAACTTTGAACAAGTGCAAAAAATCTGGAGGGGCAGGGGCTTTCACCCCCAACCCCATCCAATTGGCACCACTGATTATCATGTACTGTGATTAATATATCCCACCGAAATTTCAAGGAAAATTCGAGTAAGCAGAGTATAATTATGTGATTTGAAATTTGGTCAGTGCACCAAGTTTAACAACCCTATTACCATAACATGGATATGAAATCTTTAATGACCAGAAACTATGAGGATTATAGTTTTAAATTTCATCAGATGGGCCCTCCCATAGTACAGTGACCCTCACCTCTCTGCTGGACAGGGGAGCAATACAGATCAGAGGGAAGAGTGCCACCTACTGCACTTCCACCACTTTGTAAACACTTCTGTATTATTTCTGACTATCAACCAATCCATTACTGTTCCAGCCCTTCCTGCTTAACTAGCTATAACTGACAGTACCAGCTTGACTAAAACATATTGAAGCATTTATCTGCTATTCTGAAGCAAGGCTCTGACCTTTTATAACAGGGACTGCTAACCTTCTAATAAAACATTGAACTAATTGAAACATCAGAAAAACAACAAAACATCTGTAAGACTTAAATCTTACATGTTTCTAGTGAGCAACTATGTACAAAATATATTTAAAATACAACAGCTGCAAGCATCCCATCTAATTTACAAGTGGTTTGCTAGATGCATTCGCTCTTTGAAATCAGTTCCAAATTGCTGCATAAGGTACTGAAACACTGACAGATGAAATGTGGGAAGGAACCAATGTAAGGTGGTATTGACTACTTTGAAGTTCAGAATTGCAGCACTACACACTACTGACTAGATGGGCTGCTACTGGGAAAAAAGATATAAGTACTGAACTAAACAGTTTTGATAATGCTGTTTTTGTTTTCACTAAATGGGACCAGATTCTAGTCTTAAACATGACATCCATATCACCTTTCATCTGATCCGGCACAAATAACATAGCAAATTTACAGGGACAAGTAGCAATAACCTGAACCTCTGGAGTTAGAATCTAGCAGCCAGGCTGACTGAAAGTGAGGATATGTTATGCTCATGAAATCTAAACAAAACTTGCAGTAACTGGCATGTTTTGAAGGCAAACTTCTCCACATACATGTCTGTGACCTGATACATGTTATTCCACTAGTGGGGATCCTGACCAAGGGCTGTCAACCACAGCAAACAGTGGGATACTTCTGGAACAAAGGCAAACATCTTCTAGGAACTAGGTGGAATCACCCCCAATTCGTTTCACTTGTGACATCTGAAGAAAAAAAGACTAAACGAGTGCACGGATGCAGAACAGCTGCTCACCTGAGAAAGCCCTTGCAGGCAGAACATGCAGGGTGCTCACAGCCTGTTACTAACCTAACCCTCCACAACGGCGCCCGTGCTCCGAGCGGACACACTCCCGGTGCCATTTCACGTCTCCCCCCTTGGTTTAAAAGGGCTCGGACGACACGCCCGAAACGGATAAACGCGTTCGTTACGATCCCTAACTGGACACGGGTCAGGTCCCCGTTTCCCAGGGGGTGCGTCCGCCCCTCACGAGCTCCCCGCTCGGCGGAGGGAGGCTCGAGCCCGCCTTTCCTTGCGTGGGCGGCGGCGCCTTCCCCGTCCTCCGACACGAGCCAGCCCTTCCCGCGGATCCTCCCCTCACGAGCGCACCCGCCGCGACGCCTCTCGTTAACTTCGCGCCCAGCCCGGCTCCCTCGCCGCGGTCGCTCCCGCCCCGCAGCGCTGCGCGAGGGGCTGCGCTGCCTAACGCGGCCTTTCCCGGCGGCCACAGGGGAAAGGGCTGGGCGCGGGAGGCTCCCGTTTCGCCCGCACGTCGCCCAGGGCAGAAAAGCGGGCGCCAGCCGCGCGGGGCTTGGGGCACGGCCCGCTGCCGGGGGCAGAGAGCGGGCTCCCCGCGGCCCTGCTCGGGGGAAGGGGAAACCCCGGGGTCGGGCGGCAGCGCGGCCGGCACCTCTGAGGGCGGCCCCCCGCGAGCCTCCCCGGGCCCGTTCCCGCCCTGGCCGCTCGCGCCCGTCGCCCCGCTCTCCTCAGCCCTGCGCGGGGCGCCCCGACGCGGCGGGCGGGCGGGCGAGGCTGCGGGGGGCGGCGTAGGACACATGCGTACAAGCGGCTGGCTCCGGAGAACAGCCCCACCCCCATTTTAAATGAGCTTCAGTCAGCGGCCGCGGCAGTCGCCGAGCGGAGCCGGGAGCCGCCGCGCCGCCGGCCCCGTGAGGGAGCAGCGCTCCCCGGCCGGGCGGCGGAGCCGGAGCGGGCGGGCCCCCGCTCATGGGACTGAGCGCGGCCGAGGCGGAGGGGTTTGGCTGAGCCGGCTCCGAGCGGGCTGCCCGCTCCCCCGGGCGAGGCTCCCTGGAGCCCGGGCTGCCGGCCATGGCCCAGGGGGCGTCGTGAACCCGCCCCGCAGCTCCGCTTGGGCGCCCCCGGCTCGGCGCCGACCGGGCTATGCCGCGCCTCTGACTCGTGCCCGCCCCGCGCTCGCTCCTGGGCCAGCGCCGCCCCCGCGGAGAAGCGATGGCTCTGGACAGGCTCTGCTCGGTGCTGCTGGAAGGTAGGAGCCCCGCGGGGGCGGCGCTGCCCTGTCGGACCCGCGCTCTCGGCTGAGCCGAGCCGAGCTGAGGCGGGGCGGGAGCCCGGGCGGGGGCTGCGGGCTTTCGCCTCTCCTCGCCCTGTCGGGAGCAGGGCGCGGGGTCCTGCTCCAGCCGCTGGTCCGTGCCCAGCTCGGAGGCGGGCGGAGAGCCGGGCGCTCGGGGCAGCCCGTGCGCGGTGGCGGTGGCTGCCCGGAGGGAGACGCCACAGCCTGGCTTTTCGGGGCGTTGAGTGCCTACGCCTCCGCCTGAAGCCGGGGGCAGCTCTGGGCATCGGGCTCCGCTGTCGCAGCGTGGCTGCCCCAAATGCGTGGCCAATTCACAGCATGTGGCTGTAGGAGAACAGGGGCGGGAGTGCGAGGCGAGGGGCCGCCCGCCCTCTGGACGCATTCGGAAGAGGTGCTGGCTGCCTTGTATGCTGCGGAGTAAGGGGGCGAGGGAATGGGTGACGGGAGGGAGGGTCACGGTAAGAGTGACTGCTGAAATGCACAGCATGGCTCAGGAAAATCCAGAGCTCCATATTCCTCCTTTTCACACTGAACTATTCCTGCTGCTCTTTACACCCCAACGCGGTGTGTAGCCGTGGTCAGGAATTTATCGTTGTTAGACAGAGCAAGAGCTGGTGTTTTACAAATAACGCAAAATCAATAGAGAGAGTCATACACCACCCGGTCCTGCCTGCCCAGTGATCCACCTTTGCTTTGCCTTTTTTCGCTTGGGTTTTACTTTTCCATGTTCAGAGGTAAAGGATTAGGACCAGGCTCCTTATCTGAGCATCTCATTGTCTCTGTTAGCATGATTTATTCCTCCACAATGGGAAGGAAGGCTTATTTTATATGAAACCAGACCTGACAGTTAACTTCGTGCCTCACAGATAATTTGCAACATTCTCTATCTTCTGTAACAATAGCTGATTTGTACCATCGGCGATTCTTTGATCCTTTGTTTAAATGATAGAACATTCTGTTAGGAAATACTGGTTAGGAATGTTTGCTTGGTTGAAACAGTGTAAAACACAAAGGCAGATACTGCAGGTGGAAAGCAGTATCTGTAGTGTAGTGATGACCTCCTATGGTATGAAAGTTGTAAGGATGTCTATTTTAACCCCAAATCTTTCCATTTCATATGCAGTCCATTTCCCTATACTATAGAGCTGTTTTGGCAAACTAAATTTAAATAAGTACCTAGATGAAGGGGGAAGTAAATGAGAAGTAAATGTTTATTGCAAATATCATGTTTTGTGATGTATTCCCTTTAATGACATTAACCTTCTGCTGTTTGAGCATGCCTTATCCTCCTTTGCTGTCTATCTAAAATCCTTGTTTCAGTGACTTTTTTTTAAAAACAGCCTCTAAAAGACAGTTGTGTCAATAAAATACAGTTGGCATAAATGCTTCTTGAATTACTTCCTGAGTGCAATTAATCTTGGATGTGGGGGTGGGGGGGGGGAAGAGAGCTAGAGAGAGAGAGAGCTGTCTCTCTAGACATAGACATTTCTTAGATCTTCTGTAACCAGACTTCAGTCTCCAGTAGATTGTGTTATAAGACTTTAAGACCTTTTCAGTTTCTTTTGTGAGGGTTTTTATTTGCTGTCTGTGACTTGAATATGGTCAGTTAAAATAATTTGTACAAAGAATTGAAATGTTAGTGAGCTCTTAATTCTAAATACACCATTCATCTCTGACTGTAGAAATAGACTCTGATTACTTAACATCATGTGCTTTTTTTCTGCCCTCTCCATAAGAAATTTTTCTATAGCCAGGTTATTAGATCTAATAATACAAAGTAAAAATTAGGTTCCCCTATAAACAGGCACATAATTTTAATTTTAAAGGCAAACTATTATGAACAGTTCTCAAATTAATCTTTAATATATTAAGTTGCATGTTGTAAGGGATTTTAGAAGCTTGCAAGATATTTACTTGCATTGCTGATAGTCTTGGGCGTTCCTGCCATTTTTATTATTATTATTTATTTTTTAAAGCAAACTTCCTGTTGAAATTGAGGGAAAATCCTGCTTTGATCATGTGTCAATCACTAGCATCCCCCAACAGATCTTTGATTTGCCACAGCAGTATACTCTCTTCAATAACATTCAGGAACATTTTGCTTGTCTGTTTTTGGCATCGTGAAATGCACACACGTTTTGCTGTCAGCCATGAGAAACGTATTTTGGGTTGCAAATCTGAGGGCAGAAGCAGGATCATCATTCAGTTTGTAGTTTTTATCCTATTCTGATTGCTCAGAGCAACTGTATAGACTTCCTTTGCTATCCATAATGCAAACTGTGATGTAAACCTCCAAATCTGATTTTATTGCCACCTCTCACAATACTGAGTAAAAGATTTGAAGGTTTTTACTATGTGTGCTGGGGCATCTAGTGTTAATTTGCTCCCACTGTGCTCCACCAAGTGATAGCCAATATTTATTGGAAGACATGGTGGATCAGAACAGTACTAACGTTTTGACCACTGCAGGGGTTGCTAAAGTGGAGCCCAGCCAATGCTGACGGGTTTTCTTAGTGGTGCACGTTACTTTTGTGAGAGCAGCCAAACTCCATTTCCCAACTGAATCTTTATCTGAGAACCTATATACTTCCCTAGCCTGAGAAAGTGACATGCTTTCCCCTTCCGATATCTCAATGAGATTGTCAAATGATCTGCTATAGGCATTTAAGTTGACATGGAGTACTTGGAACATAGCTTGTCAAGTGCAGGAAACTCTCCAATATAGCATATTACAACTCTTTTTTGAATTTCTCAAGAGGGAGATGTAGGTCTCTTTGTATAATTAAGGTCATGCCTCCTTCATCCTTACAATGTGTAACTAAATATAGCTATCTTTATTGCATCACCTTGTTTCCTTGAATGAAGTAGATTAAGGGTGGCTTTGTTCCCTTGTCCAGCTCGTGCATTTTTCTTTTCCTCTCCTCTGCAGTCCCTGCAAACAAAAACCTCAAGTAAAACCCCTAAATACTGACAAAATTAGGTATTGATAATTATACTTGTTAAATTTAAATCTGAGTAATATGGAAAAAAGAATGCTAGCCTGAAGAATTGTGGACTAAATACTTGAAAGAAAATGTGCATTCCCAGCTTTCCAGTGATGTACAGTATTTAGTTCCACCTCTGGCATGTTGCAAGAACATGGACCTTAAAATCATAGTAGTATGATAACATTGCCATTCTGCCCAACCCCTTTTTTATTCTGGGATGATTTTTAATAGCTAATTTCTCATAAGAAGATTAATGTTTTGTTCTGTTTCCATGCTGGTAATCCCACCTTGCTGTTTTCAGATTGAAAATGTGCTAGCGTGCTCCAATGAAGTTGAAGTTAAGTGGAGAAAATACTGGAAAAAATAGAGGTTCTTGAGGCTGTTGGTCCAATTATAAACCAAAGTAAGAGCTAAAATCACCCAATGAAGTTAAATGAAGGAAATTTCAGAAGGAGGGCAGTCAAGCTACAAGAACTTCATTTTTAATTTTAAAAATGGGAACTGCATATGACTTCAACAGCAACACTTAAAAATGCTGAGTACCAAGCATCTCCCATTGAGTTCAGCAAGAGGTTTCACATGTGAATGAATTACAGGATTGGTGATTGGGCTGCAAAAGCAGCTTTATTTGTATTGGCATGTGCTTGATAATGTGCATTTTGCACTCTTGTTTTTAACACATTCACAAACTTAAAAGTATGTGATGGGTATAGAGATTTGTTTAACTTTCTGATTTCCTTGAGACTGCACAGGAACTTTTTAAAAATCTTGCTTCAAAACTTTTATGATCATTTTTATATTTATAGGAAGTTCAGAGTGTGACTCAGTAGCACAATTGTAAGGAGAACAGAGAATAACTTGGTATTGATGCTAAGGGAGATTTTGAAATAGGTAATCAAAATAATCACTTAACTCCTTAAACTCATGTTTTCTTTGTCTCTTTTTCCCAATTTATTTTATGGAGCAAGACTTTACAGAAGGATTTAAAAAATAAATGCAGCTTCTCATTTCATCTGTCTGGTATTCACCTATCATAATTGCATGGCGAGTTCAGTGGAAGAGAGTGTTCTTTTTGGGGAGTAGCTATTACTGAAAACAGCATAATTGTTCCTGAAATTGCAAAACTTTATTTACAGAATTACCTAACTTAAGGAAATGACACATTCAGTTCAGGGTATGATCATCTTGGAACAAAACATGCTCTTTTTATGGAAGGTGTCCTTGATACTATGGGGATGAGAGCCTTATAAATGGGCTTGCTGCTGCTTTGCATGGAGGAGTGTAACTTCCCACCAGTTCACTCCTGTAAGCGTCTGCGGAGTTAGGTGGAATACCACGTAAGCCAAGCCATCTGTTTCAGTGTACTACCGGAGCTACTCATTGTCCTAAGATCTGAAGACTAGTTTATTGGAAATGGTAAAATAAAGAATTAAAAATGAAATTTTCAAAAGACAAAACTACATTTTTTGTGAAGCTTTTCCCCATTTGTTTGACTAGTCCTGGTTATTACAGTACAGACACTGTTCTTATGTGGCCGGGGAGCTACCGATGTTTTAATAAGTGCCTCTGACAAAAATTCCCTCCTCTGCCCATGTGGGGAAAAAACGAGGACCAGTGTCTGCTCAAAGGGAGGAGTTAGGGACAGGGAGAAGTCATTCATTTTTCTGATTATATAAACTTCTGTGTTCTCAAACAAGGTGGGAGGCAACAGCACTTGCCAAACAAATGTATTCATATGGACTTCACTAGAAATGTTTGGGGTATTTTTCCCCCTGAAAAATATATTGACTAAATTGATAGTAAAAAAAAAAAAATAATAGTCTGAGCATGCAAATAGAGAACACAAAGGTGTCTTCCTCCAAGCCACTGTTAGTCTTTAAATATCTGTCGTTTGGTACAATGTGCTCTATTTCTGCTTTATATCGTAAATCAAAAATACGCTGTTCAGAAGTATTTTTAGGAGTCCCAGAGATAAGTAATCTCTGGTAAGTACATATTAGCACTAGCAGAGAGCAGGTAAATTCTGTCAACAGCATAGAGACCACAACGACATCCCTTTAATTTGGTGACCAAATTTTATCAAGTAATTGGGGGAGGGGACAGACAATTGGCAGTATATCATGTACATTCAGCCTTCCCAGCAGCCCTCTGCCACAGGCAGACTGAAGAAACAATGAATCAAAATGCATTCACAAAGGAAATTCCATGTTTGGAAGCTAAATGGTTTTTCTCCTTCCATCAGAGTCTAGGCTTGCATATGGATGTGTCAAGGATAAAACAGGGCCTGGACTGACTAAAACAACAAGGCACTCTACAGTTGCTTTTGTACTTCTAGGGGAGGAGGGAGTCAGAAATTCTGCTGGCCTTCTTGAGGGAAAACTGGAGGTTACTATTAGAATGTGGATTAGCCTATCCATTTAGGCATGGCTTGATTTGTCACCAGTTTTGAGGAAAGGCGGTTGGGAGAACTATATTTACTCCCTGAAACCAGTTAACTTGTTTGCAGTGATGAGCTTTGAGCTCCAGCTTGCCTCTTTAGCAGTCTTGAGAGGAATCATCCTGGAAATTGCTGGAGTGATGTGTAATTGCAACATGAGTGTGTACAAAACCCTGGGTGCATTCAGACATCTCACTGGCTTATTCTTGTCAAAGTTTGCGTTTTGGAAAGGTGCTAGTTGCTTTCTGGGCTGATGAAGCTTGCTTCTGATGTACAGCTTTTATAGTGCAAAAAACAAAGTCAGACACCTTGATTAGCAGGCTCTGGGCAGGAGTGATTTATAAACCATCTAGGATGTATCTTCCTCTGGTTCACACCTGCTCAACTACCATATTCTGTCAGTTTCTTGCCACATAGAGGTGTGTAACATAGAAAACCACTATAAACCACTGGAGCTACTTATTCATGAGGTAAATTTTAGATGCCTGTTCTGCGATGCCTGACTCATTGAACTATCTGCAATACATTAGTGAGACCACAAGAAAATGGGAAAACAGCACATCATGTAAACCACAAGCAGCAATGTAATTAAGAGTAAGTGGAATTGATAGCCTGCTCTGATTTCATCATGGCCAGTAGAGTTGAGAGGTTGATAAAACATCAACAGGGATGTTTCAATATTACTTTGATCCACTGACGTGTCACTGAGTGCCAGCAAGAGACAACAGTGGAGTGGGGATTCTCACTGCCCCTGGTGTTACCACTTGTCCATTTCATGAGCTAGACACACCCTGAAACACATCATCTGTGGAAGGAGAAGAGATGACCCCTTGTTTAGGATGTCTGTTCATCAAACTCCACAGTATGTATGTTTCCTTTCTTCTGCACACTTGCCCATTTAGACTATAAGTTCTCCAGGGTAGGGAGCATCTTACTGGGTAGCTGTACGGGGCCTAGCACAATGGGACTTGGATGATGGTTAGGGTCTCTAGGAACTACTATTGGGTGGATGAGAAGAAGAGAGGTGGTGGGAAGGAGAAGGGATACTATACAGCAAATGTCCTCAAAACATTAACAGCTTGTGAGGTACCCCCCAACCCCCTTGCTATCTGGACTGGTGTGTAGCTGTGTCACCCCAATCTCTCACTCCTGGGCCTCAACTTACTCTGCTGTGCCATGTGAACCACCCAATCCTAGGTCAGCCCATGCCCAGCTTTCTGCGAGTAATCATCTCTGACCTAGTGAATGAACGCTTCTGGCCAGCCGCTCATAGGATTGACCCTCTAGCAAACACCCTGTCCCACGGTCCCAGATGCAATCCTGGGAACTGCCATCTTAGAGTTCAGTGCTGTACACTGCACCCTGCAAGCTCATTACATTAGTCTGTCAATTTATCAAAGAAATTGATATGCACCAGCTCTCACTCTAAATGCAGTCTGTGCACACACTCAGTCCTCTTGTACTGCTTTAAATAAAACAAATAAGTTTATTGATTACAGCAAGATTTTAAGTGATTATAAATCAGATTAATACAAATCAAGGATTGATCACAATTTATTAAATGATAAATCACATAGTAAATTAAACTTAACATTTCGGTAGCCTTTTAGTCTCTGGTGTTAGCTTACCCCACAGGCTGACTGAGTTGACTCCTGCAGCCAGCCTCCCCTTTCACCCACACCCCTGCCTCCACCCCATGGGCAGTCTGCCACTGTCTTTGATGTTGCTTAGAAGATGGATTCCAAGGGAGAGCTCAAGAGACAAAGATGCCTCTGCCTTCAACAAGTTTCCTCAGTCACCCTCTGGGGTCAGGTGATCATCCATGTCCCTCAATGGCCATGATTTTCTCCACTTGAGCCAAATGAGCATCGCCTTATCAGGTGCTCAGGCCAGTTCATTGTTCCTGTATACATGCCTCTGCAAGGCATGAACCCTCAGCTTTGTGTTTGTCTGGATCTATTGGAGCCATGGGAGATGCACATTTGGGAATACTGCATACTAGATTTCATATCTATCTATATATGTATGACACTGCAGGAAATATGCTACTGTAACAATAATGCTCAGTATGTCATGAGCATTCCAGCAACACCTTAGATGACATACTTTTGCATTAGACAATGCACAGTTACACTATAAGGGCGAACATGAATGATACACCCGTCACAATGTAAGACTGTATATGGGTTACAGCGTGTCATACAGCTAAAATTAATGTTGGACATAGATGGAAAACCAATGCATATGTGCGCAGTGGTAGTCCTGTTAGCAGTTACAGAGTGCTGGGATTAATGTTAGTTTCAAAGAACAAATAGCTAGATTTATGCATACGCAAAAGGCTTTGCTCCCAAAAGGGGAGAAGTAGTTTCTATTAGGATCAAGCATGTACTATTCTTTGCTGTAACTGTCAGAGAGTGGCAGACATCCTGACAGGGTTCTCTGTAACATGTGTGACCTATGTGTCATTAATTATTGTCTGTTTGGGCTATATGTATACTTGGTATTTCCTGGCACAGAAGGTCTAGCATGCAGATAAAATAGTGAACCCTGCAGTAAGCAGTGTCTGCATCACCCTTCTCCCTGGGATCCTGACTACCACCATAATACAAACACATATAACTTTTCTTTAAATGACCAAGTGTTCTTTTTAAAAATAGAATATTTCCATACTGTGTCTCAGATCTGCATGGCTGCTCTCAAGTTTGATATTCAGCTTTCCCTGCATGTGCAGATCCCCTGTTGACATCACTGATGTAAGATGCTGCTTTCAGAGCCCCGTGGCAGATTCTCATCGCTGTTCTTTGCTGGCTCTGTATGTGCAGATCCCCAAAGCATGCAGAAGAGCAGAGGTGAGATAGGCCATGCAGTTATGAGAGCAGAAGTGTACCTATAGAATCAGGATGATGTTTCTCACCAGATAGGTACAATCATGTCACATCAAGTGCCCAAGCCCTTGTATCATTTTCAGTACAGTACTTTGGTACTCAGTTTGTTCTTGCAATCTATATTGAGCAAAACTGATTATTTACATTTTCATTTCTAAGATGAGTTCTCAAAGTGGGGGGGCAGGCCCCCCCTTGAGGGGTGTATGATGCAGGGGACAGAGCCAATCCATTTCCCTGGTCCCCAGAGACAGAAGGAGCTGCCGTCGCCCACTTCCTGCAGCAGCCCCCTGCCACTGTGGGACACGTTCCCCGGGCTCCTGCTGTTTTTGCACTGCTGCTGCAGCTGCGGCCCCCACTTCCTTGCTGCTGCTGGTGCTCACTGGTCCCCATGTTGCTGCTGCCGTGCTCCCCACTTCCTACACCGGTTTTTCTCCTGAAAGAGTTGGGAGCAGGCGGATGTGATTGTTTAGGGCTTACAGTGCAGGAAGTGCCCCCCAATAATTATACCCCTCTTCCTCTGAAACCCCTTTCAGGAAAAAAAACAGGGCCCACAGCATGGGAAGTGCCTCCTATTTTTTCTGAAAGAGCCCCCTTTCAGAAGGGGGAAAAGGGGATGGGATTTGGGGGAAGGTGGGTGTGATTGTGAGAAAAAAGTCCAATGGGGGGGGCTCCATTTAAAAAGGTTGAGAACCATTGTTCTAAGATTCAGAGAGGCTAGATGCTTGTGACTTAAACTTTCTGTACTTCAATAAAGAAACTAGTATTTTATTTTGCATCTCTTATATGTTCTCTAAAATGATTCAAATAGCCAGCAAAGAAGCCACTTAACCCCCCAAACAATGCGCTTTTAAATTGTTTCAGATGAATATTTTGATAACACAGGTCTGGTTTAAAAAAAAAACCCACAAAAAACCTGAGTAATGATGACTCATAATACACCTCACCATGTCTTCTCTGCTGAAGAATCCCAAAGCTCTCTGCAGACTATAGGATCTACTTTCTTCCATGCAAAGTGGTGGGGTTGGGGTAGGGGGAGATGAGTGGAGAGGGAGGAGAGAGAGAGATTGATGTTAGGAAAAGAAAAGTTCACAGTCGTCTTCTTTTTAATTTGTAAAATCTATTATTTCTCATCTTCTTGGCCAGTGGTGTGACTCTTGCTGTAGAATGTGCAGGCAACATGGCCTTTCACAATCACAGAACTGAGATTTGCAGCAAGTGCCAGATCCATGCACAGGGGAAGATCTTTTGCAGTCATCTCTTCCCCACTGGAAAGGTGGCTGGCTCAGTGGCTATTTTGCCATTGGTTCCCCGACAGCGACTTTGGGGTTTGATCATTGAGCGGAACTGATGCTGTTTCAAAGTAGCATTAACTTCCCTGATCTCTACTGACTAAAGGTCTGTAGGTTATCAGGGGAATGTGTCTCATAAAGCTGCTGTCTTCCACTCCCCCAACTTCTTCGAACAGGTCTCCCACAACCAGCCTTGTCCCTCTATTTAAAAAAAACAAACAAACCCACATCCTTGAGATCTGTACAATGTGGTCTTGGGTTGGAGAGCACCCTGCATGGATTCTGCTCTCCTCTTCCCCCCCCCTCCCACCCCCCGCTCCCCATATGCACTAGCCACATGCAGCCAGTATTTGTAGATAGATACTGCCTTCTACAGCATGCATCAAAGGGGATTTTGGGATTATGTACTATAATGAATTCATTTTTCACTCCCACTGAAATGCAGTGCTTACTTTGCATAGCAACTCTACATAATAGATTAGAAAAGGAAGCAAAGAATAAATACTGTGTCCTATTTCAAAAGTAGGGCACTTAAGTCAGATACAGTGTAATGACTTAAATTTCAATTGATCTGGTTATCTGTGATTAAACTCCCTTGTTTTTTTGGAAGATGCCATGAGACCTTTAATAGTCTCCTACATGCCATACTGGGAGACTAGTTCAGCTCTACCTACCTTACTAATGTCCTTTCCAACAGCAGCATGGATTTTCTCTAGTGGTACCTCCCGTCTGTTTACTGATTCTTTGCACAGTCCTGATTAGTGTTTGAGGCCTATCATCTTAACATATCCACTGTGCGCAAAAAATGGCTTGCTGGAGGTGATGTTGCAAAATCACAGAGGGTTGAAATAGGTCCTTTATGATTTGGACCCACTGACTCATCCTGCTTCCAGCCAAACGGCTACTTCTCATAGCTTTTCCACCTCTGGTAACAATACCGTAACATAGAGAACTGGGCTTCGCCAGCTGCTGATGTGGCTTCCCAGCCATCCCGCTTCCCAACCATCTCTGAGACTCCGTCTCCCTTATCATTATTACCAGATATAGGAGGAACAGTGAAGGGATATCTTGTAAACATCTAGATGCAGGGTTGCTTTGGATAGAATCTGAAAGGACTGAGAGTCCCTGGAAGTGAGAGATGAAAGAAATGGGGGTAAAGAGGAAGAACATAAATGCAAGGAAGGTTTTAGTGGAACTCCCCCCCCTCTTCAGACAGTCTGAGTGGTGCTCCCTTCTGCTCAGTCAGCTGAAAGGAGGGGAAGCACTTTGTTTGCATGGGCTTTGTATTTGCATGAGTACAATTAAGTATTTAGCATAATTCACTGTATATGGATAAGCGCACCTAGGTGCTGAGCATAATGGGAAATGGTTAACCTGACTGATTTTGGGCTACAAACCACTTTTGTGTTAACTGCTGGGGTAATGAAATGTTGTCTTTCAATTGTATGAACAGATGTCAGCAAAACTGTGCTTAGCCTGTTATGATAAAATACTTTACCCTAAACTAAATAGAGTGCTACAAGGGTGGTGGACAGATGTTTCAGCATTGTAAAGGGGGGGTAGATATGAGGAATCTCCTATTGGGATTGCATCATCTCTGGGAAAGGGCTGTTCCCAGGCATGGAGTGATGATCTCCTCCCATTGTTAAAAGGTAGAATTAACGACTCCTCTTGGAGTCTTTTGTTTCCTGAGAGCAGGGGCTTCGCTTCAGTGTCAGCAGAAGGTTTACCCATGAGCTGAAAGTCACTAAGAGCTGAATCACTAGAGGACCTGGGAAACCTTGCCTGACAACTGACAAAGCTGAGTCAGCACTGGTCAGCAGGAGCCTGAGTTAGTCGGTGTCAGCGGGAGCCTGGCGCAGTCAGCTCCAGCCAGGCGCAGTTAGCGGGAGCCCAGTGCAGTCAGCTCCACTGGTCAGCGGGAGCTGGGCACGGTCAGTGCCAGCCTGGAGAGGCCACCGGTCGGCGGGAGCCAGGTGTGGTCTGGCGGTTGGGGCCTCAGCAAGACCCGGAGGTGATAGGAGACGGCAACGGAGGAGGCCTGGTCAAGCCTGTGGCCAGTGGGAGTTTGCAGATGGGGGCAGGCTGAGCCCCAACTGGACATTGCAACTACGACGGTCAGTACAGGGGAAGGCACGAAGGGGGAGGTAAGCGAAGGACCCGCCCCGTGCTCTGGGGTGGGTTTTGGCTCATCGAGTTCATGAATTCTGTTTGCACTGCTTCACAAACCAGTGCTGAGTTCTCTCTTCTTTTATTAAAAGGTTTACTTTCTACACTCAGACTCTGTGCTTGCGAGAGGGGAAGTGTTGCCCTTTGGGGCACCCAGGGGATAGTGTGTGATTTCCCAGGTGACTGGGTGGGGGCTCGAGCCAGTTTGGTGTTGTATCATTGACAGGGACCCCTAGATATAGAACCTGGCCCTTGCTGCTGCCGACTCTGGCAAAAGGGTTACATAAGCAACAAAGAAAGGGAGAGGACTGGATAGGGAATGAGTAGGAAGAGGAATTGTGGTCTTGTATTAAGTAAAAGCAAACAAATGTTTGTCTAACCCAGAGGTTTTTGAACTGAGGGGCATGCCCTGTTAGGGGGTGCGGAGAAATAATCGGTGGGTCTCAGACGAGCAACACCAGCCAAGGCTCAGGGAAGGAGCACCACCCCCACCCACCTAAGTGGGCCACCCAGTCTATGGGTCAGTTTTATCTAGGGTGGGGGGCACAAGCAAAAATGGTAACTCAAAGGGAGGGCTCAGCTCAAAAAGTTTTTGAAAACTGCTGGTCTAACCCATTTATCTGCTGTAATTGTGTGCTTATCTGCTACTTATTCAGGCTGTTCTGCAGGATATGTGCACTGTTCTCTTACATGCACAAGCACACAGAGCTGTCAACTATTTATAGAATCAGCATGAGCTGTAGTGAAAACCAATCAGATATTTTAAATCCTCCAGGAGGTTTGTTTCTATAACAGCACCCTTTAAAGAAGGAAAATCACTGGATAGTAACACTGAACTATGGAGCTTGGTTTTGTCTTCATTCAGAATGCAAGTGAGGCACTGAGCAGGTACCACTGAAATCAACATTGACACCCACTGATGCCTTTTTTTTTTTTAAAGGCTGTGGGGAAGGTATGTAATAAAGTGACAGCCATAGTAGATATGCACCTAAAATGAGAGAAACTGGCTGTCTGAAATACTCAATTACATTACCTGGAAAAGTCTATATTTTTCTAATTCTATGTGATTCATTCTGGTTGAAAAAACTGTCCAATTTTGCATTGTTGGAAGCAGCACAAAGCTATAAAAACTGGGGTAAATTGATTTATTCTGAGACTGCTGCATCCTTACAGAGCAGAAGCTCAGACATGCTGCATCTTTTAGAAGAGATCATAAATTCAGTCACATAACAGGGACACATGATTATCATGGAATTGTGGAACTACAGTTAATGCAGAGATGGAGGCCAGGTTCAGTTTAGAGTTCCTGCTCCTCAAGACAGTGTAAGAAAGAACAGATCAAAATCAAGATCATTTTATTTTTAGCAGCTATCAAACTTCTTTGGGGGGGGAAGTGTAACAGATTATAGATTAGAGTTCAAATAGATCTCTGGAATAAAAAATGCATTATCATTAGTCTTTTTGTGGTACATGTACATGTCCTTGAGTTTCACAGTTCAAAAAGGCATTACCAAAAAAAGACCCAAACCATATTAAAATAGAATGGAATTTATTCTGTACAAGAAATAGTAATTACCATTACATCGACAACTCGGACTCTGAAAACTAAGATGTCTGAGAGTTTAATTTTTTAAACATAATGAACTGGTGGAATAGCATAGTTCTGGGGACCAGTAATGGCACTAGACTGCTCTATAATGGCTCTTCCAAGTCTAAGGCCGATCAGTAGTGATCAAGGACTGTTACCATCTGTAACAGATGGGACGCTGTCTGTTGGGAAATCATATTTGTTATAGATTAATATTAATGAAAATATGGAATCACTGTACACATGGGAATTTGAAGGCTATGGATGACTGTCCTATTGTCTGAGTTAACCCATGGGAGACAAAGATGCCTCTAAGAAAGTTACCTTCATTTGAAAGATTCATAAATTAGGACACAAAAGACCATGCACAGTAGTGATCCAGCCCACCAGTGAAGAAAACAAATGTCTGTGAGGAAAAAAAACAGGTACTGTATATGTAAGTTGTTATGGGAAGGGATAGGAGGTACAAGGCAAAGGTGCATATAACACTGAAGACAGTCAGAACCTACAATGAGGCTTTGGGGAACAGGTTTAAAGTGCACTTTTGCAAATATTAAGGTGATATCTGTGTGACTGATCTATAGCTCACATGTCAATGCAAATCCACACCTGACCACATCTAAGGGCTCAAAGTTGGTAACTGGCATCCTTGTAGAACAATGTGGGGGGAATCAGAGTGAGAAAATGCTGATTGAGTTGAGCTGCTGGTATGCTGTGACAGGAAGATGGTGGAGAGATCCTCTTGAAAGATGACAAACCTCTGAGTAAATGCAATTCACTGTTCTGCAATGGCAAAATTATGCCTCAGCTGGCTCAGCTATTACACAGCATTAGGGGTGAGGCCTGGTCTATGCTACAAAGTTAGGTTGACATAAGCTGCCTTGCATCAACCTAGATACACACGTCTATGCTTAAATCTGTCTCCCACGGATGAAAGTGCCCCATTACAGTGACGCAGTAACGTCACCTGCTTAAGCAGCATTGAGCCATGGATGATGTACTGAGGTTGATGCAGCACGAGGGTAGACGCTGCATTACCAAACAATCCTCCAGTAGCTGTCCCACAATTCCTGGCACTGATTGCACTGGTCACAGCTGTGAACTCTACTGACGAGGGGCCACAGAGAGTGGAAGCCCTTCCCTCCACTCTTCAAAATCCTGCGGATTTTTGAAATGCCTCTTCTGGATTGCCCAGCTTGGTGAGCACATCTAGCAGCTCTCCGCTGGAGTGTGAAACTTGCCTACCCGACGATGCTGCCTACATACTCCAGAAGTGCTTGGGCCTGGAGTAGATTGGATCTCCTTGGCTTGTGGAGAGAAGAGGCTCTGCAGACACAGCTATGGAGCAGCTGCAGAAATGTGGACATCTCCAAGCAGATTGCATGGGGGATCTAGGAGAAGGGCACAACAGTGTTCAGCTGCAATACTCCATGGAAGTGAAGGCACTGTGGCAGGCATATCAGAAGACCAGGGATGCCAACAGTGGATCTGGGGCATGCTGCAGACGTGCCATTTTTACAAAAATTTGCACGCAGAACTCAGCGGGGACCCACCTATGCCCCACAATCGTTGTGAATACCTCGGAGGAGCCAGAGTCACACTCCT
This sequence comes from Mesoclemmys tuberculata, assembly GCA_007922155.1. NCBI lineage: Eukaryota > Metazoa > Chordata > Testudines > Chelidae > Mesoclemmys > Mesoclemmys tuberculata. The sequence goes on from ML675631.1 coordinate 10,023,310, forward strand.
CTGTGAACAGTGAGCATGAAGAAGGAAAAAGAGGAAGAAGGGGAGGGAAGGGAGTGGAACATATATCCAGGGAGTGCAGCTATGTCACAGACCGGAGCTGTCTGAGAATCCACAGAAGTCCAGGCAGTCCCAGGAGTAGAGCATGGGTGAGCCTGATGCAAGTAAGTGTCTAAATGTATTTGCCATTAGAGTAGTGTACTGACGGTGCCCACAACTTAACAGGACACAGCTATCGATTGGTTTTTTTTGCTCTGTTTTTGTTTTTTCATTCATGTACTCGTACTAGAAGAGGTAGCAGCACAATAAAGAGAGGTAGAGATTTTTGTTTGCTTCTCATTCCCCTGTACAGTTAGAAGGGAGGGCCATACGGAGCAGTTTATGTACATGTCCCTTGACTCTTCGTGAGAGATCTTGGTTAAACTTTCATGGAGTTATTCTGCAATCCTCTCCCTTAGGCTCCTCAAGATGGCAGCCTTATTTTCTCTCCATGGTACAGCGCTTTCTCATACCACTTGGTGATAACTTCGGCAGGCATCATTGCAGTAAACAGGCTAGCAGTGTATAGGCCCAACTGCTTTCTGGATGCCAGCAACAGCTGTTCTCTCTTTGCTGTTGTTCTCTGTACCTTTTGTCATCCTGGATGGAGATACTGGCTAAAATTTCTACCACCTGTAGAAAATGGCATTCAGTACTGTTGCACTATACACAGAGTTGTGCCCTGCACAAGCATACCAAAGCAGAAGTGTCAATAAGTGTCTTATTTAAAACTTTAGGAAGCAAGGGAATGGAGTTCTAAGTCTTAACTCTCTCACGTTCTGTTGTGACGATACTGACTTCACATACAGCAACCATGGCTCTCAAAAGTCAGTATGAATAGCCATGGGTGGCATGTGATGCCTGCCTTTGGGGAGGCTGGGCCGGGGTGGCAGGAGGAGGGCCACTGACCCTTCCCCTGAGGCCCCGCCCCCTCCAAGGCCCCACCCATGCTTCACCCTCACCCTCGACATGCGACTGTGGGAGGAATCAGTTGGGCCTGCCCCCAGTAGTCACTTCTAATCTGTGCGTGACAGTCAGCAGACCGAGCCCGGGAGAGGTCTGGAGCCATAGCTATTGCCCTCCAGTGCCACAGGGAGTGGAGCATGGGACCTGGCACAGGCTGCACCCCCAGAAAGCAAAGGGTGTCCTTCTCTGTGGGGCATGGAGCCCAGCTGGTGCGGGTGGTCCCAGTGGGCCCTGCACCCACTCAGCCCCACCCGCCATTTGGGGGAGAAGGCAGAGGTGTAAGCAGCGGAGCCGGGGGAGAGGGAGCAAAGTGAGAGCAGGGCCCACCTGGACCCCCTACACTAGCTGGGCTCTGCATCACCAGGCCGGGAGGGTGCGAGCCTTTTTGTTTACCAGGGCATAGCCTGTGCCCCGCCTGTGCTGGCCCCCACGCTCCATTCCCTGTGGCACTGAAGAGCAATAGCTGTAGTTCCAGGCTCGTCCTGGGCTGAGTCTGCCACATGTGGAAGCAGTTGCCAGGGTGGCTAGGTAAATGGCTCTCATGGTGGCATGTGGAAGCCAGGGATGGACAGGGGGTTGAGCGGGCGAAAGGCAGAGGTGCTTCCAGCAGCAGCTGGTGAGGGAGGCTTAGCCACCCCCAGCCCATTCTACCCGCTGGCATGTGCATAGCTGAAATGGACATGACTGTTCCTTCCTCTTCTTTCGCGTTATTCCATACATGTATTAAATTTGTAACATATGAGCTTTTAACTTGCACAGAATTTTTTGCAGTGTTTCTTATGCAAAGACTTCTATTGTTTGAAAAATAATTCATCTCTTATTCGTTCCCAACATATGCTGCAGAATGCCTAGCAGTGTTGAAAGCTAACTAGCTATTGTACAGAGTGACACACCTCATAGGATCAGTGACAAATACAATCCTAAATGTACAGCAAGCACCACAAAATTAATAGGTGTACTGGCAGTATTAAGTTCATAGATACCTACCAAGTACCACACAGTTCCTACCAGGTCCTCAAACTGCAGGGTCCAGTAGAGCACAGTACATCACAATGCATTATTGTTGTTAGTGCTTTTCCCAACCCATATAGCTCCACGTTGAGCTCTTCTTGTAGCCCTTGTGTCTGAGTGCTCAAACTCAGCAGACAGCCACTCCACGTCCACCCAGATGGCGCTTCTCCCTTTGCTTCACAGATATGCTGGACACAGCAGGCAGCTATAATCATTGGGGTGCTTTTCGTTGAGATCCAGTCTTATGATTAAATAATACCAGCATCCCTTCAATCAAACAAAAGTAAATTCAATGGTCATTCTGCACTTGCTGAGCCAGTAATTGAAACTTTACTTAGTGCTCTCATGGTGGATTGTGCGCTACTTCATGAGCCAGGGGATGAACAGGGAGCCTGGCTCTCCCAGGTTTGCCATTGGCATTTCAGTATTGCCAATGGTAATCCACTGGTCAGGAAAGAGTCCCTGCTTGCAGCTTTCTGAACATACCTATGTTCTTAAACGTGTGAGCTGCATGCACCATCCCTGACCAGCCAATATTTGATGTTGGTGAAGCATCCCTGTGATCCCCAAACGTTAGCATAACCATAGAAAAGTAATCCTTTCTGTTCATGCACTCTGTGGCAGGGTGGTGTGGTGCCAAAACGGGATATGAGTGCCATCTATTGCCCCAATGCAATCCAAGAAATCCACTCTGCAAATCCATCCACTATATCCTGCGCATTGCTGAGAATGACAGTCCTGTGTAGAAGGAGACGAATAATGGCCCTGTGTGCTTGCATGACAATGGCCCCCAGGTGCATTTTCCAACTCTAAAAGATTTCCCATTGGCCAGTAGCAATCTGGTGTTGCGACTTTGCACAGTGGGAATGCCAGTTGCTTCTCCACAGTCAGTGCCACTCTCATTCTGATGTCCCTGTGCTAGAGGGCTGGAGTCAGCTCAGTGTATGCATTCAGGAATGTGGCATGTCTGAAAGTTCTGCATCCACTGCTACTTATCCAATGCCTACATTACAATGCAATCCCACCAGTCAGTGCTTGTTTCTTGGCCCCAGAAGCTGCTCCCCACCATCTGCAGTTGCTCCAGGACCGCAAACAACAACTTTGAATTGAGTCTCAAGTCCCACAACCACTTGTCCTCTGAGAAATTGACATGTTCCCTCCAATTCTGTTCTTGCAGCTCTGCAAATGCCAGAGGATCATGCATCCTTGCTTGCAGTGTTCATGAGAATAGTGCAGGGCTGTGCAGGCTCTATGCTTCTGTCATAGATAACGGACAGCAAGAATGGCCATCCAGGTTTGTAAGATTTTTAAAAAAGGCACAAAAATGGGGGAGAGATGAAATTTCATTATGGGGAAAGTTGCAAGCTGGGAAATTGACTCCTTGCTCCTAATCCCCCCGTGTGACTTGTTTCTTCTCCACCATGCATTGCTGAAATTTCCTAGAAGACTGTGCACTTGGATACATACCCCTGCACTGCACTGTGCATCAACACACTCCCTCCTGGTGAGTAGTATACACAGCGCTGACGGGAGGACCCAAGTATGCACAATGCACAAATGGTATACTAACTGTGGCAACTTTAAGCTGACGTAACTTGTGGCAGAAAAGTTTCTCGTGTAGACATGCCCAAAGATGATTCTACATTTCTTATCTATCTTTTAAATTCATTTAATAGGAAGGAATCTTTTCCCCTCTTTTTCTAATACACCTGGTTTTGCTTAAGGTTCTTGTGGCCTATGAATGTGTTTAGAAATATTCACTCTGAATTGTCCCAGGTGAGGGAAATGATCCTTAAGCTCCAGATCTCCCCCATTTGGAGGCCAAAGCTCCATTAGGCTCTCCGTGAGAGGCCTGGAATAGAATCCTTTCTGCATGGGTGCTGTTGATGCTCATGCTATAATTCACATGACGTGTGGGAAAAGCCTAAAGAGGAGCAAAAGTGACCACATGATAGTTGTTTGCAAGGCTACACAGATCTGCCAAACTAGTAACCCAGCTTGTTAGCCTACCTGAGTGCTTGCAGTGGCACACAAAGGTTGCGAGCACGCAAGCAATCGGAGTAAGGCCCTCTACCACTGTGTCCTGCATCATTGCAGAGCTAGTTTAGACAAAAATGGCTGCCCTTGTAAAGGCATCATTGCAGTCAGTCCTCCAAACACAGTTCCACAATGTTTCTCCAGTCTTTTAGTTCCCGGTCATGTGATGTCTTGTATATTGTGGATTACTTTCTTGGATGTTACTGTTGTCTTGTAATTGTCCATGCATGGAGTTTTCTGAGCTACAAGATGCAATGCTGAAAGGCTCCTGTTTCAGAAAATAAAAAGTCACGCAACACAAATGTCCTTTCAATTGACAAAAATCTACCTTGTACGTTACAAAGGCATTCCATTCACATTTTTAAAAAATAAGTTGGTACAGCACCGCTCCAGCAGCAAAGATTGGTACCAGCAGTGCAACAGTACTGCAGTGGTTAAAGGGAGACGTATGTGAACACATGAAGCAGGTTTATATTAACCAGGTCAGTAAGTGTGTATGTCTGCTGCAGTGATACAAGTTACAATTCCTTGTAAAAGTACAATGCTGTAAAGTAACCAGGAGGTCTGATTTGATGAGCTTTGTCCAAATCCTAAAGGACTCACCAGCCTGCCACCGCAGGCCCTTATTGCAAGTCTCAGCATGGAAGTGACATTTGAATGGACAGAGAAACTAATCTATCCTCGTGCTCCTAAAGGTGGTTCTCTAATGTAGTAATGAGGTATGTTGGCAAGGGAGCATGGGGAAGCTTGAACAACTGCTAATGGGGCATGCCTACTGTTATGAACTGGGTGAAGCCTTATTAAGGGTTGAGTTAAAACCTTGCTCAAACGGTGTGAATGAGCAGATGAGCACTTCATTTAAGAAGGGTGTAAGAGAGAGCTGGGGGACACACCTGAAACAAAACCTATTAGGCTATGTCTACATGGCAAAGAAAACCCCAGGCATTGAGTCCTGAAGCCTGGGTCAATTGACTTTTCATGAGCACTGAGTTTCATAAGAATTAAAATAACTGTTTTGCTTTTCATGTATGAGTATTTTGACTTTAGTCATTTGGATTCATTGGGGTTGGTGGGGGGTGTTGCTTGAGTAAGAACTGCAGAAAAAAGGCCTCTGGTTTCTGGTTCTATTACTGATGTCTTACCTGTTCCGTTTCTCTCACCAGTGTTGTTAATAACGATACTTGTAGTGGAGGGGATTGCTGTGGCACAGAAGACCCAAGGTACAATATTGATTAGATTTTTCTTTTTAAGAAGTTTAACAGATTTGTTTTGTAATCTTAAATAAAGCAATATACAGGGAATCAGAAATGCTTTCCGGTTTAGATATTTCACTTGCGCTGCTAACAATACTAAGTAAGATTTACTTCAAGTTTTAACTTTTTTCCTTATTGCATTTCATTTTGTCAAATGAATACAGGTAACTGCAAATAACCAACTATTTTGAAGATTCCAGATCAGGTTAGCCCTTACAAGGTAGAACAAAACAGCGTAGAGCCTTTCATTTTCTACATAGATGAGCAAGCTTTCCAAATTTCATATGGCTGCATTCCCCCAAAATGTTACAGTCCCTATTTAGTGGTGGGGAAGAAGCAAATAGTTTCATAAGCCAAATTCTCCCTTATGTGGCAATAACCTGCATAGGAGAGAGAGGGAACTCCTTGAGTTGACACTCACGGAATTTCTTTTGAGCTGTTCTGCAGAAGAGCGTGAGAGCTTCACCCTCCAGATCCAGGAATCTCCCAAGATTCCCATGTATTTTGTAGGACCCACCAGAGGCTGCTAGGAACTCCTTTCACCATGGAACCCCATCAGGATCCCATTTCTCTAGTTCACAAGGGAAAGTTGCATAAGTACATAATGACTGCTTTCTCTGTCAGAATCTAGCAAAAACCACTTGTCCTGCCTTACCCTTTCCAAACCTGCAAATATTAAATTCCACGGAGGGTTATCCATGGTGCTAAGATGGTGGAAATGTGGCACTGTTCTTGTGTCCTTCTCCATAGGCTGGGAAAACTATGCCTGGAGGGCCTTCTCCATTTGCATAGCTCCAGGTAGTGATCCAGCCTGGTGACTTAACGTATAAAACTAACTAAACCTCAGGGCAGCGATCATAGTTTCCTATATGTTAATACAGAGCCCTGTTCCTGACTAGGGCCCCTGGACGCTAGTGTAATATCACTACCGCTACTTGTTTTATTATTGACACTGCCATGCTTAGTGATAACTATGCTAAACATTGTAAATATTGCGATGAACCACATACTATAATAGATTAACATCTTAATTCAAAAGCATGTGCTTGAGTGTATTCCTGAATTGGACCAACAGCAGTAAATGTGAACAGAGAAGCCTTGCCCTCTAACCTCAATGGGTCAAACCTGCAAATGAGTGGGAAAAATTGGGCACTAATATTAAGTACACTTCCCTAAAATAGTACAGAAAAAATGTTGAGTATAACAGTATTGTATGGCACAGTGACTGACAGGATGAGAAGAATGTACTCAATTAAGATTCTAATTCTCATCGCAGGTTCCCCACCATTCTTCTGTAGTAACCATGCAGATTTAATACTCCAAAATAGTGGGCAGGATATGTCTTACTGCTAAATTATAATGTGCTTTTTACAGAAATAAAATCCCTTTGCTAAATAGGAACAGCTGGCTACCGTGATAAGATCTGCAGGTAGCACAAGCTGTCTCTTCCCTCTGACAGTACCACACCCTAAGCTATACTGTTCCAAGTGGATTTTTTTTGTTGTTAAATTACACTTGTATACTACAATGAAAATTTTTCTTTCTAAAGGTGGGCATAATATTGGAGTAAACCACATGCCATCTACCCACTGTGACAACTGGGTTCGGACAAGCAACGGGGGCCATTTTGCTTCACCAAACTATCCTAATTTGTACCCCCCAAACCAGGAGTGTATCTACATTTTAGAAGGTATTGACATCTTCTTTCTCCTTTAATGTCCTGTATTTTTACTGTTGAAAGTGTAGGAAGGGGAACTGTTCTGCTATGGTGTTAGATTGTCCAAGTGATTTTATTTAATTAAATTATATTTACTTAATATTGATTTACTTCTGCAGATGTTAGGCTCAGTAAGGAGGGGACGCGTTTGGGCTGCAAAACAGTAACTACTAATTCCTGGAACACAAACATTTATGAATTAACACACAAAAAACCTTATTTAGTGACAGATGTATCGGGTCTTACCCAAATCCTTGAAAGCATGGAAATAACAAATTGAAAGGAAAAGTCTTCGGTTTTCCTTGCTACAGTTGCATCATCTACAGTATTAATGTGCTCCAAAAAGCACTTGCTACCATCTTCAACATTTCAAAAATATACTATATAGCACCATCTTCATCCAATTCAGTGTTGCACAAAATCTCCAAGCTAACCTTATGCTCTTGTATCAGCAGATTGACGTTCATCTGACTGTCATGTAGCCTGTTCATTTGGAAATCTAGGGTGTTTCAACATGGCTGAGCTCACCATTAAGGTTGTGTGTGATAGAGGCAAAAATCCTATTGACTCAAAAAATTTACTTCAGTGGGAGTTTGCTGAGTAAGGACTGCAGGACTTGGGCCACACTGAATAGATTCCTCTCATTGGGATTAATGTAAAATCAGTTAAGTCCATGGAAGGACCTCTATTCCATTTCCCCCCTTTTCCCCTCCCCCCCAACTTCAGTGGGCTTCTCTTCAGGCCTCTGGTGACGAATCTAAATGTTCTTGTGTAATTCCAAGTCGTCTTTACAATATCCTGTGGTGAGTTGTCAGTTTCAGTGGTGTCTTATCTCTGTAGTATAGTATGTTTGCTATATGGTGTTTGGTTTTCTGTTGTATGCATTTATCGTCCTTCGTGTCTTATTTGTAACTGAATATAGATTGAGGCAGATATCCTGCCATGCTCTCATCCCTTTGCACTGTTAGGCCACACAGAAGGTGCTGAGACTGGCCACAGAATCCTAACTGGAAATTCCCCTGGCATGAGGGAGTTCCCAACAGGCATAGAGCTGGTTCCTTTGCCTCTCACCCTTCAGCCCCCAGTGCAAAGATGTTGAAGGGCTATGGATGAATACAATGCCGTCCAGCAATCTCCAGCTTGTGTACTGTCCGTTAGGTATCGTTGACTGCTGGTACATGTTAGAGAAGCACCATGCTTCTCTACTTGACAAGTCCATGTTTAAAAGATTAATTTGGTACAATATGCCTAGAACAATGAACATTCAAGCTATGCACAAGAGTAGGTGAGTGCCACAAGTAAGACACAAAAAAGAACCTTAGATATTTGCACCTGATGAAGGACTTGATCTGATTCCCATAGACTCCATTGAGGTTTAAATTATGTTTGTGGGTGTCAAATTTTAGACACCCACATTGGAATAATGAATTTGGTGTATATTGTAGGTGCTATTTAAGCTCTGAAGATTAAGGTATGAAAAGCCTATTGAGCGGCATCTTCCACTTTAGTTAAAGAGTTTGAAAAACAGAGTTTGAAGAAATCTGGGCTTTGTTTTTGGAAACATTGGACATAATGAACACCAGGGTCCCAGTGGCTGGTCAAGACCTCCTTTCTCTCTCTCACCCCCCATCTTTTCCCCTTTCTTTCCCTGCCTTTTATGTGTTGTCTCCCTACTGGCTTATTTGATTTTTGTAGTTTAATACTAAGGTTGTTAAAATGTTTTTGCATATGAATGTTTACAGTGTGCTTAATGTTACAGAGTAACTTTAAGCTATTTTGGGGGGGGGGGCGAAGGGATCTTTGTGATGTTTATATGAATTTACTTTAATACAAAAACCTTACAGCCTACTGAAAAAATGTCTTCTGTATAATCACATAACCTTCGCATTGTAATTGTACAGTATCTGAGTTACTTCTCAGAATAAGCCTAGTAAGCTTACTGCAGAGTATCACGTGCCTCTGGTTTTTTCACTTTTTGGGTTTTGTCACTTCATTATTTCACTGCCTAGTGTCTGGTTTACACATCAATACTGTGTTAAAACTTTTATTGTGTTGTAGCTGCTCCACGCCAAAGAATTGAGTTGACCTTTGACGAACCTTATTACATAGAACCCTCGTTTGAATGTCGATTTGATCACCTTGAAGTTCGAGATGGGCCTTTTGGTTTCTCCCCTCTCATCAATCGTTACTGTGGTCTGAAAAGTCCTGCACTAATTAGATCAACAGGGAGGTTTATGTGGATAAAGTTTACTTCCGATGAGGAACTAGAAGGAAAGGGATTTCAAGCAAAATACTCATTTATACCAGGTAACAATACCTTATTAAATATTTTCTTACGTTATCTAGTTGAAAGTCTCTGTCTGCAAGTGACAAACTAATATAAAGGTACAAATTTAAGCTTTTAAAATATTATTTTGCAAATAATTAGGGCTCAGTCCTGTGAGGGGAACAGTTGCCATGAACTCAGTAGCAGCGTTTACACTGGTAATTTAGATCTGTATTTTATCATTGGTGTAGCTATGAGCAGGGTTAGATAACATGATGGCTAAAAACACTTGAGTACTGTCAACCCTACAGCTTCCTCTATTGCTAAAGCTAGGAGGAACTAAACTGATGGCAAATTACAGTTCCTAATTTTTAGGGTCAAGAGATCAGGGCTGAGGATTTTAGGGAATTTTCCCACTGTTGTTCTATGACCAGTACAGCTCCATGGGTGTTGTAGCAGTAGGAATGTTAGTGTAAAATAGCCGGTGGCAATTTCCCCACCGGATCTTGTGCGTGCGTGCGCATGCATATACAGCCAAGGGTAAGGAAGGAACAACAATGGGGAGGGTAGGTAAAGTCCAAACAGTTAGAGTAGCTAAGACCTATTCACAACCATTCATGAGAAGGTGAGAGTGTGAACAGTGACAATTACTTCTTGTAATGACAGAACCATTCCAAGTCCCTACTCAGACCCAGTTTGATTGTGTCAAGTTTGCAGATGAGTTTGAGCTCCGCAGCTTCTCTTTCAAGTCTGTTTTTGAAGGTTTTTTGTAGAAGTATGGCAACTTTCAAGTCAGCTAGTGTCTCCTGGCTACCCCTCTGGAACATAATAAAGATTGACACATTTTGCATAATGATATTAATTAATATCTTCATATTTATTTGATCAAATCTGCATTTTAAAGGTGCCTAAATCAGACCATTCGTGGTCCCTTCCAGAGCCTTTTTAAGTAAGAAGAACATACTTGTAAAATAGTATAAATGTGTTTTTTTTTTTTTTTTTCCAAAGAGGACGTGCCTGGGGAAGGCTTTAGTTTGTAACCCTGTCTAAACAACTACTCGTAAATAATGTTAAGGCACTCGAAACAAAAGAGCATAATTGCTGATTCGCAGCTTATATGCAGCCTAGACTAAACTCTGGTAAGAATTACCACACCACCACTTTCCATACTGGCACTAAGCTAACCCAGTCTTGAGATCAGCCTCACAAATATGGTTTAAGCAACTGAATATAAAGAAATTTAAGATGGTTTAAAAGAGGTTGCAAAGTTTGCATTTAAACTGTGCTACTTTCCACTTTCACAATTATTGACCCCAGCATTCATCATGTTAGTCAAAGGCTAGGGCTATGTTGTGGTTTCTAAGCCAATATTTACATGGGGTGGGGGCAGCAGTGAGCAGCATGGAAGTGCTGCCTTAGCACCAGTGATAAAGCAGACAGAATGTCTCTGAAGGTGCTAAGAGAAGCATGCTCCTACTTGCCTTCTCCTTTAATGTGTAGCACCTATTTCCTCAGTTCAGGCCTCAGACCAGTAGCTCAACCTGTATGCAGTGGGTAGTCCCCTTCCCTTCCTTATTTACGTTGAGTGATAAGATTAGTGCAACTTGCACTCAAGGAGCTCAAGAATATGGATTCTGCCATCTCCCTGTGCCAATGCATCTTCCTACACCCTCTTTGCTTCTGATCCCGGTGCCCCTGCCTAGAGGCAAACACATTTAGAACCACATGCTATCAACTGGGGTATAATCTCCGGCATGCAAAGCTGGAGGAAATGGTTTAAAGCATCAGCTTTTGAAATACATAGATTTCCTGGACCCATGGTTTCAAATTCTATGGGTGTTGACGCAGCTCTTCATTCTGCTGAGGCAGATTGAACTCTGGACAAGTTATTGGGTGGGGAGAAAAAGGGAATATTTTTATTACAACCTCTTCTTTTAAAAAATAAAATAACTTAAACAGGAGTTAAGTATGATCGGTGTGGATATTAAACCTCCAATGGCACTTTTGGTAAGAAGATTTGACCCAATGTCCTTGTGCTGAATACTCTGCTCCAGATGGCTGCATTTCAGATACTGTACATACCTAGTTATAAGCATTTTTGGATCCTTTAGAATAAAAAGCAATATATCAGTGTCAACTATTACTACAAATGTATACACAGGTGTAACTGCTTTGTGTTCCCCCTCTTTCCCAGACATGCCCGCCATAGCCAGAAGCATAGGAAATAATATTATACATTTTATTATACATTTAGTACAATTGTTCAACAAAACTGTTTGCACTCTGCTATGGATTTAGTTTCTCATGCTGTTTCAATTAGTATGGGTCACTAACCCTTTGGGAACCATGTGGGATGTGCTAAAATGTCCCTGCAGGGTTGTTTGGATGTGTGCACCAAGCTCGTTTCCAAAGCAATTTAACTAGTATGTCATTCTCAAAACCAAGTTAGCTGAGTGGTTGCAAGGCTGAGGCTTGTGTGGCAGATTTAGAATACATTTTATTTATTTTCATGGTGGACTGTGGGGGCTGTGAAAGGCAGTTATATTTTGTTGCTTTCATTATTTTACATTGTCACAAGGTGTTTAAATATTTAAAGTACCAAAAATCAGAGACAGAAACAAAGCCTCACAAACCACCTAAATGATACTAAGTACTTGACTTAAATTCACAAGGGAGGTTGAAACTCTGACTTGCAGAGGTTTCTATACAATCCATGTATGTGCCACAACATATAGCTAAATGGGAGTGGACTAAGAACTGAATTTTCTGAGTGCCTTCAGTATTTGTTTGCTCAGGTTTTGTGGTGTGTGTGTTTTGGAGTTTTTTTGTTTTTGGAGGGGGAGGTAGAGAGAGGCCACCACAGAGCCAAATTCTGGGCTTTGAGTTCAGTGGGACTAGGAATTGGTCCAAAATGGACATACAGCCATTGCAGGGGCAAACGCTCCCATCTGCACTAATACTAATAATAGGCAGATTAGCATTTGCCCTACGCTTTGTGTAACTGCTAGTGTAATGGAGCACTGGGACACACAAATACAGGTTTTGCTTGTGTTTTGCACACCTCACCTGTTGAGTTTTTAGCATTTTTTCCCCAATACACTGCTCATGAAAATGTGAGGGCTTGCACTGGAATGGTTGCATGCTCATTTTGGGCCAAATCCTGGTTCCACTGAGGTCAAGAGCCAAATGCTGGAGCTTTCTGTTGCACGTCTGTGCTGTGGACCTCTTTGGGAGAAATCTACTTTGAATTCATTAGCAGTACAATTTCCAGACATGTATGCATAGAATACAGTTCAAGAGAAAACTAGGGCTTAATCATGTCCTTAGATGCATGTCTGTGACTATTGGTGACCTTAGTGGGAGGCATATGTGTATCCAAGGGAAAATCTTGGTCCTTCTTGTTTATCTTTTTGTTGTAATCTTCCTGAGTGTACTAGTAATTCCAAAACTCTGATCTTGCTACAGCAAATTGCATTAGTAACCCTCTTCCATCTGAGGTTGTATAGAGGTACACTAGTTATACCCCTTGATCCTGCAGTCTGATGTGCCTATTTGAGGACCAGGAGAGGGTGGGTGGGTGCAAACCCACCCACTGCAAAAGACCCCTCCACCGGACCTGGGGCTCAACAGATTACGGGGGTCAACAAATAAGAAAAGAGGAGGGGGTGTGGGGGTCACAGGTTTAAACGAAGGGAACCAGAAAGGGACACTGAGCAGAGAACCCCGGACAGTGCCCACTGCTCCTGGAAGGTGTCTAACCAGTGGATGCTGCCCAGAGGAACTCTGCCTGGACACGTGAATGGACAGAGGAACGGAAATAGGCCCCACAGTCGCAGAGCGCGCGCGCGCACACACACACACACACCCCAAGCCAACCTTGGAGGTCCCATGACTTCGTGGGGCGCCGGATGGGGTGTGCATGAATAAACAGGTGAGGGGAAAAATGCAGCTAGAACCGCAACAGGAGGCTCTGGAAGAGCCGGAACAGGGGCTGCAGCCTGGTGCACTCCAGGCAGGTGTGCGCAAAGGTCTCCCTCACGCTGCAAATGGGGCAGGTGTCGGGGCGAGGGGTGAACTGCGCTAGGTACACGCCCGTGCTCATGGCTCCATGAAGGAGCCGCCAACTGATGTCCCCAGCAGGCCATGGTGTGAGGTGGAATAGAGGCTGGCCCCCTGTGGGTCCTCACCCTCCACAGGTGGCATTAGGTGCATGGGTAGATACCTGTGCCCTTGTGGAGCTCTGTTGATTTCAGTGCAGGCCAGCAGAGATGCGTGGTTAAGTGGGAATGAAAAAAGAAAGCGAACTCTAATGTGGAGTTAACCACCTCCATTGTAGTGCAAATATTCAACCATCTTAGTAAGGTATGGTTACTTATCCTGGAGTCAAGCATCAGGTAACAAGAGGATCACCTTCCCTCCCCCCCCACTGATTCAGTATCTGTTCTAGTACTTTGTATTTTGTAGCATATTTTGTGACATATTAGGAAATAGATTGTCTCCAGATTGTGTTAAACCTTGAAGTGACTCATCTGCTGGCCCCAATGATTTGTGACTTCTTCTGTTGCAGATCCAGACTTCACTTACCTAGGAGGTATTTTAAATCCCATCCCAGGTCGAGTATTACAATATCAATTTGATTAAAAATTTAATGTACAAATAATCTAATCTTGTGTTTGACAGTGAATTGTATGTTCTTTCTAGACTGCCAATTTGAGCTTTCAGGAGCCGATGGAATAGTACGTTCCAGTCAAGTAGAACAAGAAGAGAAAACAAAACCTGGACAAGCAATTGACTGTATATGGACAATTAAGGCCACTCCAAATGCTAAGGCAAGTCCATTTGTATCATTCACTATATAATGGGTTTCCAGGTCATTAGTAACAGGGAATGGTCATTAATAATGATTTACAAAATCTCACTTTTCATTTAAGTTAATTAGCTATTGGCAGTGGAGGAAATTAGGATAGATACTTGTTTCAGAAATAAACTTAACCGCAGGTCCATGGAGATGCAGCTACTTTTCCTTGACCTGAAACTTATGTATATATCCCCTTGTAGGTATGCATGTGCCTCGTACACGCAAGACTGGATTCTTTAAATAACAGTGGTCGTCAGGGTTGAACATGTGCCTTTTGCCTCCTTGTCCTCCATAAGAGGGTATAAAGGGTGGAATGGCTCTGATGCTCCCTCAGCTCTTAGGCAGTGAGACAGAACCCCATAAATGTCCGAGAAGCTAGTTTCTTCCACCAAATTTTATGAAGAAATCTGATCTTCACACTGCTAAAAGGTGGAAGGACAATACCTAGGCTGGGTCTACACTGATGATGGCAAATTTGCTGCTGTCAGATCGATTGCTCTAGATTGACTGAGCGGTCTGTGTAGACCTGATCAGTCGATCCAGCAATTGATGTAGGAAAACCACCTTGGTAAGTGGCATAGCGCTGCATCAAAGGGAACGCTGTTCCCTTTTGTGCAGCGCAGTGCAGACGGCGCATGGAGGAGAAGCAGTGAAGTCGATGGGAGATACTCAAGTGATTTACGTCACTTGCGTATCTCCCGTCGACTGCTGCCGAATCTGGATGGTAAGTGTAGACCGGGCCTTAAGTAAAATTGCTGGCCCTCCTGTACAGTGGGCAAATGTTAGACTTTGAATTCATCTGCTAGGTCAGATGCCAACTTCATGAAAGCAGTATGCAGTTTACTGTTCAACTGATGCAGTGGGAAATCTATCCTAAGAGATTACTGCTTGCTGGTCACCTACAGTGGGGTCCAAGCTGTTTCATACTCGAAGAAGAAAGAACAGTTACTCTACAGAAACTCCGTTTCTTTGAGATAATTTACACAGTGTGGATCCTATGACTCTCCCTCCATCCTCACTTTTAAAGAATCCCATCTCAAGGACACCTACAGTGGAATCCACACTGACAGTCTTGAAGAACTACAGTTACTAAAGGCTAAATAATAGCTGTTTATGCTGCATGTCTTCCTAGTCTGCTTATAATAAGAGCCAAAATAGCATAATGCAAGAAAAAAGCTAGGAAAAGGAAATAGCTGTTCTCTATCAATCTGAAATGAAATCAGTTGTTGAAGTCAAAGGGACTTGATCCTTCATGCTATTGAGCACCCTCCACTCCCAGAGGATCAGCACTTGGTGGGATTGGGTCCAGAGTGCAGAAATCTTCCGTGGTACATCTGCAAGAAGGCAAAGATATAAAGGTTCTTCATTACAGCTGGTCAGAAAATGTATGGATATTCCCCCTCCTTTCACAAACATTTGATTTTATTGAAAAGCCAACTTTTTTGGAGGGAGGAAGGGGATGGGAGGGAGGGTGAAACCTTTAGCAAAAGTTCCATTTTCCACAGAAATCACTGCATACAGAAAACTTTCACGCAGCTCTGGTTCTCCAGCTTCTTAAGTAGTACCAAAAATAATTACCCTAAACCATAATAAACACAGGGACAAAAGACTAATGTAAATACTGATCTAACTACAGTAGAATAAATAACTATCTCACCTTTTGAGAGAGACTCATAACTCCCAAGAGTTCTATCATACAGAGAGTTAGTTATAGATGTCCTTCCAGAAATATTTAAATAAAAACATTTTTTCTCTTTTCTATTTGGAGTGGAGCAGGTCTCCATGACTAAGATGATAATTGAATAGTTCCTAAAGCTAGTTCTGTAGTTGAGTGAATCTTATTTTAAGAATCCCTCATCTTCCTAAATTATTGGTTTACATTATTTTTAACTTGTATATTAAAGTTGGTCTCTTGAGCTCCTGATTTGACAGGATTATGACGTTAAACAGTTAAATGGTGCAGTCTTGAATGTGTTTATCCTTTCATGAGAACTATTAAAGTTTTCAGTTTCCTGTGGGGGGGGGGTGTGTTGGTAAATCTGAAAATTGACAGTAATGGAAGACTGTTATAGTTTTGCATCATTGAAATGCTGAAGACAACCTTCAAGGATCAAGAAACTTGTTCTGTACAATGTTGATTAATATTTTATAGATGTCCCTCATACTATTACTTTGTCCTCTGTAGGCAGCAGAAATCCTGAAAATTCTTTTGAGCAGGAAAGGAAAGTGGATGCATCTTTCATTGAGCTGAAACTTTGTGGTAAAAATGTGCTCTTGATTTGCACACAGCACAAAGCGAGGGCTCAATATGAGCAGTAGATTGCGTATTAATGTTTTATTCCTTCTGTTATAGTTCCCCAGCAGGAATAAAAATCCAATTACTCAATAGTTATGAGAGCTACATATTTCAGGCTAAATGCTGAGCACCTGCAGCTCTCTTTGACTTCAGGGGAATATGAAGTCAACAAAAGCTACAGCTGCTATAATAATGGGGGAAAGGGATGAGGCAAAAATACTCACCAAAATGGTACTTTACAATTTGCAATACTAGGCACAGGCTGAAGCAGGTTACTGTAGAGAAGTTTTAGGTATTAACTACTTAAAGAAAGTATTTCCTCATTAAAGGGGGGAAATAACATGGGACATGCTAGCTTTCAAACACATGGTACTTAAGGAGAATAGTACCAGCATCTTGCCCACAGGGGACATAAGTAGGTGCAATGCCTTGGGGTAGTGGGGGTGCTAAAGTATGTGCCAGCAGGTTCATGCTTTACCTGTAACAAGGCACACAATGTATCTACCTCTGTCCAGGCCCCAGTTTGCCAGTTGGTCTGGAAGGACTTGACCCCTTTGGGATACTCTAGCATCATCAGAGATGCTAACAGTCACTTTGTGCCATGCTTGCACTCCTGGCTGTCTCTAGACAGATATACAGAGGAGGGAAGAGCCAGAGTTAGGTGTGCTTTACTTCTCATTGAGCCCTTGTCTAAGTGCTCCTTGTAGAACTACGCTTGAGAAGACCCTGATGGTGACCAAAACTAAGGGAGGGAAGGAAGAGGAGAACAGAAGTACCATGCACAGGGGCCAGCTGCTTCAACCTGCTACCGCGAAAGTCAAGGGGCCTTTTGTCATTGACTTTGTTGGGAGGAGGTTAGAACACTAAAACTGTACTGAGGAAGGGGAAAGACCTTTGCAGTTGCATTTTTTTACTAGGTCAATCAGTGAAATACTAGTTAAACCACACTCAAAGCCCATGCAGTTGCAACTCACACCAATTTGAGGTCCTTGCTGCAAACTAAAGAGCTCTAGAGCCTTGACAGGGAATTGACTTCATTCCTTCTTTGTCACAGGAGGTTTATCTAGACCTGGTGTGCAACAACTGTGTGTGAATATACAGAGTACTAGACTGACCCACATTAAGTTGTGTGAGGTCCTTGCTGCTGTGCACTGATGCCTATAGTGCAGTAAGACACCAGGAGCTGGCCCATGCCAGCTGACTCTCAGGGTGCAGGGCTATAAAATTGCAGTGTAGAGGGCAGAGAATCCCAGAGCCCATGCTCCAGCCCAAGCCTGGACATCTATACGCTGCAATTTTAAAGCTCACACATCAAATCTGAGTCAACTGCCACAGGCCAGCTATTGGTGCTTAAAAACTGTGTAGTGCACTTTGATGTAGTGCTTTTTCAAAGAAAACAAACCAGTATGTGAAAGCATGCTACAGCGCAGGGTCCACAGTGTGACTTAGTACATGGCAGGCTACTGTCCTGTATATTCACACCCTGGCTTGCAAGGTCTCTGTGCAAATGAGGTCTTAAATAAGCAATTTATATAGTTTAAGGATGACGTTTTCAAAAGCACTAAATAACTAAGGAGCACAAGTCCCACGAACTCACTAATCACTTAAGTATGTTTTGCAAATCTCACCCCCTACAGTATTGCCATTCTGACTTGGACATTTTAAAAAATTATATGAAAGAATAAATCATGATCTTTACACTTATAAAATCATGTCAAACAATTCAGGAAAAATAAGAATTGCGCTACCCGATCAGAGCCCAGTATCTTGTCCATTACAGTAGCCGGTACCAGACAACTCAAAGAAAGATAAAAGAATTTGGAGTGGGCACCTCTGGAATAGCTTACCCAACATGAGAAAATTATTCCTAATCAAGCAGAGGTTAGCTCATGCCCCAGAATTTCCTTAATTATTCCTTTTACTTCTTCCAAGTCCAGCAACTCCATGGAATCCAACAGATTTCTGCTTCAGGTATCACTAAAAGTAAATAGCTTTAACCATGTCTATTTGCACTTCAGAGTCCACGTTAGCTTTCCTAAATTCCTTACATATGTCCTGCTGTACATATGGTCCTCACTCTTGACTTTGTTTAGGTTGGATTTCCAGCCTCAAGGATACCTGCTTGGCTCCTCTAACTTCTTGAACCGTGCTCTTTAATTAGCTTATTTTTTTTCATTTCTGCTTCTGTTTAGGTTGGTTGTGTACTTTCTGTGACTCTGATTCATTGCTAGCCTCTCCATGCTGAGTTTAAGGACTTTTGTTTCCTTATTTTTTTATTAAGACCTTTTTAACTAGATTTGTGTTTTTTCAAAATCTGTCTGTCAAAAGTTCAGAAACCTCTACAGAAAGAAGCTTTTCCCAAAATCCTGAAAAACAAATCCTTGTATATGTCCTGTAGATTCCTTACATCTGTTTTAGAATGCATCTGTTTAGAATAAGAAAGCCGCTCTCTCCAGCCTAGACCCTTAGTCACAATTGTGCATTATGAGCTTCACTTCTGTGAGTTTATGGAGAGAAAACAAGTTAGCCAGTTTTCATTGGAAAATTTGTGTCATTTATTGATACTTAAGATAAAAATGATTGCAAATAATATTCCATAATGACGTCCTTCTGTGAGGGATTCACTTTTTATGAAACTGTAAGCATGCAACAGAAGAGTTTGTAAACTAGGAGTTCTACGCACATACAAGGGAGGACAGACTATTGTAATCAGGATCCACAAGGAGGCTAAGAGAAAAAAATCTGTCTTTTTACAAGGGCAATCTGTTTAACTTTTCTTAAAGGTTGTGGGGGATTGTGTTTTTTTTTTTTTTTTAAACACAGATTTATTTGAGATTCCTGGATTACCAAATGGAGCACTCAAATGAATGCAAGAGAAACTTTGTAGCTGTATATGATGGAAGCAGTTCCATTGAAAACCTGAAGGCAAAGTTTTGCAGCACAGTAGCAAATGATGTGATGCTACAGACTGGAACAGGAGTGGTGCGGATGTGGGCAGATGAGGGTAGCAGACTCAGCAGGTTCAGAATGCTCTTCACTTCGTTTGTTGATCGTAAGTAGATTCTAAATTATCAGTTTGGTATCTAAGCGCTGAATAGAAGGAAGAAAAAGCATTAGCTTTGTTATATGAGCACCCGGCATAATAAAAGAATGTTGCTTCTCAATTCACACACCCTTATTCAGAGAGACAAAGTACTCACTTTATTATTGTTAATGAGCACTGTTCCTGGGGAAAGATTCTCTCAAAGGCCTGCCTTACATTTGGACTTAACAGTCAGCCTCTGACTGTCTAACCTCTTGTTGCAAGGACTTTGATAGCCAGGATCCTGCCACTGAGAATCTTCTGCCCCAGCAGCTAATAATCTAAACATAGGTACCCCACCTCCCCAACTGTCTTACCTATGGAGCAAAGTTGGCTTGGATGGTGAGGCAGCCTTGGAGTGAGTTAGATCCCAATCTGTTAAGATAAGACCAGGACTATGAATGCTGTTCTGAGATTCTGTATGGATTGCATAGGAAAAGTTAATGATGCTCACAAGGCTTATGATTTGAAGAAGTTTTTAAAGGATGTTTGAGGTGGAACTACATTTAACAGTAGACTAATATACTACCACTCCTTCTGCATATTTTATCCCAAATCTGGTTGAGTTTCATAGCTTCAAATAGCCCTGCATGGCTCTATATCACACCAGATAATTTGAAACAGTTTGCAGGCTCATTACAAGAGAGGCCTGAACTTGGAACTATAGAGCAGCTGTGAGGTATGTTCGAAGAGCAGTACAGGAAAGCACAGAGTTTGCATAGTGCATGTCTGCCATCTGACTCCAGTACAATCATTCCTTCAGTTTTCTTAATGCCAAGTTTCCAACAAATGTGACCTGGTAATAGATATTGTACAGGTTTTGTTATCAAGAAAGTAAAACTAAGTGGCAAACAGTTGTTTCTGTGCTGCATTCCAGAAAACCATGCAGGGTTGGGCTTCTTCTAAAATGTAAATTGTTTTACAATGTAGCATTTATTATTGTTTCATAAAACATTAGAATTCATGTTATACACAAGTTTACTTGCCATCAAATAATCCTTCTATTTTGAGAGTGATTTTTTTTCAAAGAGGAATACAATTGCTATTTTATGGATATGACATTAAGAAACAGATATTCCAGAGACTTGTCTGGAGTTTTAATATGCCTGTTAAATTTTGTAACATTCCTTTTCTATAATTACCACTTTAGCTACTAGTTGCTAATCAAAATTACAGAAGCTGTTTTGCTTTCTTGACTTCACTTCTTTCTGAGCTACAATGAAGAATAATAATGGTACTTCCGTTGAGGCTATGCTCTAGCTTTGAATTTAGAAGACTTAGTTTGTCCTATCAAAACATCAGTTCATATTCTAAATATTGATTTTTCCATTCTTGCTTGCCCAACAAACTAAAGTGATGAATGGGTATAAAGAGATCTGCTTTTTCAAAGAAAGTGGTCTGACCTAACGAATCAAAAAATCACTGCCAAAAGCAAGTCTGTAGAGATATGTACAGCTGTTCTTGCCTATCTCCCAGTTTGAGGTTTCATACCCTCAGGAAAAGATAGTGGATAAAAATATAAGGCTGTGGAAATAGAACATTTCATGTATTTTTTTTAAAAAAATTCATTTTAAAAATATCCTTGTGCTATGTGAACTTCAATGCTCAAAGTAGTGAAATTATGTGCTTATTTTTTTCAGATCATTGAGCACTTTTTTCCCTACCTTGCTACTGATTTGTAATTGTACGAATCCATCCATGAAAACAATCTATTTCAAAGAGGTTTACGTAAATGAACTAATTCTGCATGACATATTCAGTTCATGCCTACCCATTGCAGACTGCAGACGTGACTGAAATAGTGTAACTCAGCTGAAGGGGACTATATAAATGTGAATGTCTTTGGTTTTTTTCCTGATACAATATATGAATATTGCACACAACTACCTATATTAAAACAACCTTATTAAGTTTGCAAAGTCAAACACTCAGAAATAAGGAAATGCTAGAATTAAGGTTGAATGTGCAACCTTAATTTAGCCTCGTTGTGCTTAAGCATTATGATCTTAACTAAGTGATGATATACCATTTTTTCCACAGGTCCCGACTTATTCAATGTACTAGATGGATGGTGCTTACTGAATGATTTTCTTTCAACATTGTGTTCTGTGGTGTAGCCCTAAGCATTATTACTCTAGTCAGTTTCCTCAGTCTTCCATGATGCACATCATTACAGTGTCTGAGTACTTCACAATATTTATCTTCAGTCCTGTGAAGTGAGGGGATAGGCATGATTCACATTTTACAGATTGAGAGCTGAGGCACTGAGGGATTAAGGTCAAAAGTATCCACTAATTCTGGATACCTAATGTGAAATGCCTAGAACCAGATTTTTCATTATAAACCCTGATTCAACACCAGAGCAGGACTTCTCCAGGGCACTGAATGAGCAGGGGTCCTGTGATCAAAGACTGTATTGTGCACAGGAAACCTTCAACCTGGCACTCTTAACTGTGCAACCTTGATGATGATCTGTCACTGTGCTTTTGTGTGGAGAGTATTCTGATTGCTCCCTGGTCTCAGTTTGTACCTCATACAGCAGTTAGTAGGGAAAACGTAGTTACTTACCAGTAACTGTTGTTCTTCGAGATGTGTTGCTCAGATCCATTCCACTTAGGTGTGTGCGCGCCCACGTGCACAGATCTGCAGAGAACTTTTCTAGAAGCCCCTGCAGGGGCCGGTCCCAGCACCCCCTGGAATCCCGCCCTTATGCGGCGGTACATATAGCGCGACCGGCCCCTCCCCTCCTCAGTCCCTTCTTTCTGCTGACTCCGACAGCGGGGACGGAGGATGGGTGTGGAATGGATCTGAGCAACACATCTCGAAGAACAACAGTTACTGGTAAGTAACTACGTTTTCTCCTTCGAGTGATTGCTCAGATGCATTCCACTTAGGTGATTAGCGAGCCAGACCTTGGAGGTGGGTAGGAGTCAACGGCGAGCTGCCCTCAGCACGGCCCTGCCGACTCGCGCGCCATCCCTTGACTGCTGGACAACAGCATAGTGCGCAGCAAAGGTGTGCACCGAAGACCAGGTGGCAGCCCTGCAGATGTCATCCAGGGGGACCCTTTCCAGGAAGGCTGCCGACGCGGCCTGGGCCCTCGTTGAGTGAGCCGTCACCACTCCTGGGAGCCGGACGCAGGCTGTGATCCACTTGGCGATGCACTGGGCGGAGACCGGGGAGCCTCTCATCCTCTCTGCCACCGCGACGAAGAGCTGCGTGGTCTTTCGGAGCGGCCTCGTCCTGTCTAGGTAGAACGCCAGCGCCCTCCTCACATCGAGGGTGTGCAGTCTCCTCTCGTCCTCGGACCCGTGCGGTTTAGGAAAAAAAACACGGGGAGGAAAATATCTTGGTTAGAATGGAACCTGGAGACTACCTTAGGCAGGAACGCTGGGTGAGGCCTAAGCTGAACCTTGTCCTTGTAGAACATGGTATGGGGGGCTCCGAGGTTAAGGCCCTTAGCTCAGAGACCCTCCTGGCCGAGGTAATGGCCACGAGAAAAACCACCTTCCAGGAAAGGATCATCATTGGACAGGTGGCTAAGGGCTCAAAGGGGGGACCCGTTAGCCTATCTAAGACCAGGTTCAAATCCCAGGGAGGCACCAGGTCACGGACCTGCGGGTAAAGCCTCTCAACTCCCCTGAGGAACCTCACCGACATGGGGTGGGAGAACAGGGACCGTCCCCCAATCGGCTGATGGAACGCCGAGATGGCCGCCAGGTGTACCCTGAGGGAGGCCAACGCTAACCCCTGTAGCCTAAGCTGCAGCAGGTAATCCAGGACAGCCTGCACAGGGGACGTACGGGGGGTTACGCCCCGCGATTCCGCCCAGCAGGTGAACCTCCTCCACTTGGCCCTGTAGGCAAGCTGCGTGGAGGGCCTCCTGCTTCCCAACAGCACACGTTGGAGCTGCTCTGAGCAGGTTCTCTCCTCCTCCGTTAACCAGAGAGCCTCCAGGCCGTCAGGTGCAGGGAGTCGAGGTTGGGATGCAGCAGGCGACCATGGTCCTGGGAAAGCAGGTCGGGTCTCCTCGGGAGCTCGATCGGGGGAGCGACCAACAGGTCCTGAAGCAGGCAAAACCAGTACTGCCTCAGCCACGCTGGGGCGATCAGGATGACCTCGGCTCTGTCCCTCTTGATTTTCAAGAGGACCCTGGGCAAGAGCGGGAAGGGGGGAAACGCGTACAGGAGCGCCCCTGTCCATTGGAGTCTCGGTGCTGAGTCGGAACTCGATGACGAAGAGGAGCGGTGTCGGGACTCGGAACGGTGCCAGGACCTAGAGCGGTGCCGGGCGACTCTCCGGCGTCGGGTGGTGGGCGGCCTATCCCCCGTCGGGGCCGCCCACCCTTCGGGGCCCCCCATCGCGGGTTTGCCCCGGGAAACAGGTCCTGACTCTCTCTGGCGAGAGAGTGCCGGAGGCGTGGGCAAAGCCAGCAAGGCCTGTGCCGCCTCGAACGCCTCCGGCATCGAAGGAACCTGTGCAGGGGGTCCCCCACTCACAGGAGTCGGGGGAACCTCCCTGGTCAGTGCCCGTGCCGGGCCCGGTGCCGAAGCAGGGGCCGGCGGCACGTCGGTCAGGAGGATCACCTCCGAGCTCGACCCCGGCCGCTCCTGCGGTGCGGGGGAGCGCTGCAAGCGCGGGCGGCGCTGCTTCTTGCTCGGCACCGAGGCCCCCGTTGCCGGAGGTGCACTCCGCACCGACGAGACACTCGGTGTCGGAGTAGTCCGCGAAGGCTCGGAAGCCGGACTCAAGGCGGACTCCATTAAAAAGGTCCTAAGCCTCACCTCCCTCTCCGTCCGAGGCTTAAAGGACCTACAGATGCTGCACCGATGGGTACGGTGCAGCTCCCCCAGGCACCGCAAGCAACAGTCATGGGGGTCGCTGGCTGGGAAGGCCTTACCGCAGCCAGCACATGGCTTAAAGCCCGGCATGGCCGGGTCATCGTGAGCCCGAAGGCTCCCTAAACTAACTAACAACCCTCACTAACTGTAAACTGAGTTCGGGATGAACTATTAAGCTAACTACTCACTTTAAGAAGAAATAAAGCCTGTTCGAAGAGCAGGGGTAGTTCTCAACGGACCGTCAGGGGCGGAAAGAAGGAACTGAGGAGGGGAGGGGCCGGTCGCGCTATATGTACCGCCGCATAAGGGCGGGACTCCAGGGGGCGCTGGGACTGGCCCCTGCAGGGGCTGCTAGAAAAGTTCTCCGCAGATCTGTGCACGTGGGCGCGCACACACCTAAGTGGAATGCATCTGAGCAATCACTCGAAGGAGAAGTCAAGCTTTACCCTGGTAGACCTGGACTGGAGCATACTGTCACTCCATGGGATGGTGAATGTGCAGTTCTCAGCCACTAGCAACTGGAAGGCTTGAGGATGGACAGAACCCTTAGAGCGGTGGGTCCCAACCTTGGGCCCATGGGGACTCTCAAAATGGCCTGCAGCTCACCTCCTGCTGGCTGCAGAAGGAAACTGCTACCTAAAGACCCAGGTAGAATGCATTTCCACAGAGCTAAAAGATAAATGCAGGCTCCATGCTACAGTCAAGGGGATGGGAGATCAGCACTTCTCTTCCCCGCTGTAGCAAGGAGCATGACCCAGACAGAGCACTTTGCCCCTGCTGGAGCCAGAGGGAGGGGAGCACTGATCTTCCATTCCCCTGAGCTGCAAAAGGGGAGCTACTGCCTAGGGACCCAGGTGGAGCACATGGGGGCTAAAGGACATAGGAAATGAGATTAGCGAGGACCTCCTTCTGCCTGGCTGCAGTGGGGAGTAGGGGCTGCTGGCAGAGACTGGTGGCCCTGCAGGGTTGTAAAGGGGTTATCTGTGTCCCTCAACCCAAAAAGGTTGGGATCCATTGCTTTAGAGACTTCAGTGGCCAAAAATTTAAGTTTCTGAGCACATACAAACTGGGAGTTTTGTTTTTCAAAGACTTATCAGTTAGTTGGCCAGTTTTAGGCAGATTTTCATAAAGACAGCAAGTCACATCCCTGAGCCCAGGCCACCCCCAAAAAACTTCAGAAACCTGCTCCAAGGCATGGGAACACTGGAGCATTTCAATGAAAAGGTCTCAATTCTCCTTCGAGTGATTGCTCATATCCAGTCCACTTAGGTGAGTGTGCACCCTCAGGCATGGTGCCTGGACTTTTTTCCCCTTAGCAGTTCCTGTAGGGCTGGCTCCAGTGGCCCCCTGGAGTGCCGCCGACCCCATAGACCCTCAGTTCCTTCCTTCTGCCCATGACAATGACTGAAACAACGCTTACTCCCTCAAGTATTCTTCCCTTTTTTTATTAGTTAGTATTTAGTTTAAAGTTGAGTGAGGAATAGTTCAGTTAGAAAAGTTAGAGCCTTAGGGCTCAAGCGACCTGGCCATGCTGGGGTTTAAACCCTGCACTGGTTGTGGGAAGGCTTTCTCAGTCAGTGATCCCCACGATTGCTGCCTCAAATGTCTCAGTGAGCAGAATTGTACGGATCGGTGCCAGATCTGCAAAGCCTTCAAGCCGAGGACCCAAAAAGAGAGGGACATTTGGCTGAAGGTGATCCTTATGGAGTCAGCTCTTCGTCCAGCATGTGAGCCACCTCGAGCCTCTTTGGCGCCGAGCGTGTCGTTGGTGCAGAATGCCCCGCCAGCGCCCCGGCACCGAGCCTCTCCAGTGCCAAAAAGAAGCACTGCCAGTGCACAGAGTGTCCTGCCTCCCCCGCACTACAGGAGCAGCTGGGCTCGAGCCCAGTGGTGCTGGAATTGCGGGAGCAGCCTCCAGCACTGGCACCAGGTCCAAGGTAGCCTCCCCCAACTCCTGGGAGTGGGGGAGCCTCTCTGCAGGACCCTTCTATGCCGGAGGCATTCCAGGAGGCTTGAACCTTGTTGGCCTTGCCCACACCTCTGGCCCTCCCTCGGCCGAGGGAGTCAGCACCTGTCTCCAGGGGCAAACCTGTGATGGGTGTCCCCAAAACCAGAGTGTCGAGCTGGACAGCTCCGAGGACTCCGAGGACTCATCTCAGCACCAGAGTCGGTCCCCAAGTCAGCACTGGTTGAGATTGCTGTCGGCTGGTCGTCAGCAAGGGTCAGACTCAGCACTGAGGCGTTGATCCCAGCACTGCTCTCTGGCACCAGATAAAAGGCGGCGCAAGTCCTCGGTGCCGCAGCACCTGTCTTGGTCGTTGTCAGCTTTGCCCAGGCAGCAGAACTGGTCCAGGCACCACGGCCGCTCTTCAGGCTCGTCTAGTGGTGGATCCCGGAGTGGCTCTCCTAGGTGACATCGTCGGCACTGTTCCCCTGGCTCTGGCTCCCAGAAAGGTAAGGGCCCCCGATGCTGGGATGAGGTGCAGCCCCCAAATGGCCCCAACCCCTGTGGTAGTGGCCATATTGAAGACCGTGGGGAGCACAGCTGGGACAGGGAACTATGTGGGCCCCTGCCTCTATTACCCAGCAAGCTCTCCCTCAGGCCTGACCAGTGCAGGAAAGGGACTGCTCTTCAGGGGAGAAGTAGGCCCCTGGCGAGGGTCCCTCGACAGGACCATGCAACTTGTCCTCCTCCTTCGTTGCCAGATGAGGCAGCTTACAGGGACCAGGGGGCCCCCCTTATCGATTTCAGGGCGCATCAGGAGATCCTGAAGAGGGTGGCCACCAACCTGGAGGTCAAAGTACTGGAGGAGGAAGAGGATCCCCTCTTCGGGCGTGTGGGGTCTGAAGGTCCTTCTATGGTAGCCCTGCCTGTCCATGAAAGGGTGTTGCAGCTAGCTAAAGCAGCCTGGCAAACCCCCTCCTTGGTTGCCCCAAACCTCTAAGGGTGCTCACTTGAATACCTGTCCTAGCTCTTCAGGAACCATCTTACTCAGTTCTGCATCACCTGGGAATGGATAAACTGCAAAAAGTGGATGTTGGAGATTGTCCAGAAGGGATACTCTATTTTTTCTCCCTCCCACCTTCCAAACCCCGTTCTCCATCCCTCTTCAGAGAACCTTCTCACAAGAGCCTACTTATGACGAGATACAACCCGACCTCAGCGTAGGAATGATAGAGCCAGTGCTGGTATACCTAAAACACAAAGGCTTCCATTCTTGTTACTTTCTGATAGCAAGGAAGAAAGGGGGTTGGAGACCTATACTAGACTTCAGAGTGCTCAGCAAATTCATCAAAGCTCAGACATTCAAGACAGTCACATTATCCCTGATCATTCCAGCGTTGGAAAAGGGAGATTGGTTCTTGACCCTCAACCCTGTGTATTTCTACATCTCAATTATACCAAGTCATGATAGGAGGACCACTATCCATAAAGAGTACACCCTTTGGCCTTTCATTGGCCCCCAGAGTATTCTCCAAGATCCTCGGGGGTGGCAGCCCATCTACGTTCTCAAAGCATTATGGTTTACCCTTACCTGGGCAACTGCCTCCTCAAAACTCGAACTTTCCTAGGCACCCAATGAGTCACTCAGGTACCTTTAGATCTGTGCAAGTCAACAAATAAAAATCAACACTGATACCAGTACAGAGGCTGGAATTCATAGGAGCAGACCTTGAGTCTGTTCAAGCAAGAGTGCTCCTACTTCATCAGATTCCTCAGTCTCTCCTCATTGATGGAGACAGTCCAGTTCCCAAACATCAGCCAGATTTTGCCTCCAGCTTCTAGGGTACATGGCCATGAGGACATCAGTGACAGCCCATGCCAGATGATGCACGAAATGCTTGCAACCTGGTTCAGTTCAGTTTACTGACCAAACAGAGCCAGCATAAACAAACTATTGTCTGTACCTGCCAGGGTCAAGCAATCTCTGAGCTGCTGGAAAAAACCAGTAAACAGCTGTGTAGGAATCCCATTCGCCCAGCCTCCCCCATCATTACTCCTGACCACTGAAGTATTCCTCATAGGGTTGGGCATGCATCTCAACAGCAACACAGCTCAGGGCAAATAGTCCTCAAATGAGATGCCTACACCTCAGTCTGCTCAAATTCAGAGTGGTCAAATGCGTGTACTCACTTCCTACCACTGATGAAAGACACACACACAGAAGTCATGATGGACAACATGGCATGCATGCTTTGTATAAATTGCCAGGGATAAGCCAGGCCACGCACCCTATGCATGGAAGCAGTGAAGCTAGGGGCTTTGATATCCGCATCCTACCTACCAAGAATACACAACAGCAGGCAGTTTGAGCTGCAGATTCACTCATGACTATGAGTGGGAGTTAGATTCAACAATACTCCCAGTATCTTTCAACTGTGGGGAACTCCAGCAATATATGTGTTTGCCACCTATTGGAACAGGAAATGCCCACAGTACAGCTCCAGCACAGGAAGCGGCTGTCATTTCAGGGGAGATGTGCTCTTCCTCCTGTGGGACAAAGGCCTACTATATGCCTTATCTTTCATAGGACTATGAATAGTACAGGGAATGGGGGAAAGGGCAACCGTCATAATGATTACTCTTACATGGCCCAGATGTGGTATCCTTACCTATTTGTAGCTGGTGGTTTGCCCACCATTTACTCTTCCTGCCACACAGGCCTTCTGTGACAGGATGAGGAATGTATTTTCCATCCCAATCTGTGGGTCCTTCAGCTCAAAGCGTGGATCCTTCTTGGTTCTAGCATAGAGACATACGTTCAGGAGGTTTTGCTGCACAGCAAGAAAGGAAGTATTCACCATACCTACCTGCAGAAAAGGAAGAGATTCCCGGTGTGGTGCCAACCCAAGGGTCTCACCGCAGATGCTGCAACCACCTTGCCTGTGATCCGGGAAATCTGGTCTCTCTGATGCCAGGTGGACTTTAGGGAGCTCACAACCTCAACCTTCCACCAGCGCGTTGAAAGCTATCCCATCTTCTTCCACACAACCACAAAGATGTTTCTTAAGGGCATAATGAACTTCTCACCATAGCCCAAACCTCCCACCTCTCAATGGGACCTTAATTTGGTGCTAAAAGAACTTACTGGACTGCCATTTGATCCCATGGTTACCAGTTCTTTAACTTACCTGTCCATGAAGATGAAGTTTCTTATTGCCCTAACTTTAGCAAGAAGAACAAGAGAAATAGCATCCTTGATAGCGTATCTTCCCTAATAAAATTATGCTGAGACCTCATACAAACTTCAGTCCCAAGGTAACTGTAGCATTCCATATAAATCAGCTTATCCAGCTTCCAAACTTCTATCCTAAGCCTCATTGGGATAATAAGGAAGCCAGAGAGCTGTGGCCTACTCATTGAATAGGACAAAGACGTTCAAAAGATACCCTAGATTTTTCCTATTGCCAATAGATGAAAGGGAACAGCTATTTCAGCTCAAAGACTGTCCAAATGAGTTTCTGGCTGTATCAAACTGTTACCAACTGCATAATGCACCACTGGCACATGCAAAACGCATACACTCCACAAAGTTGGTCTCTTTGTCAGTTGCTTTTTCAGAAATCTGTAGAGCAGCTACCTCAGCATCCGCTCATACATTCGCAGAACACCGCCATTCTAGGGGATTCAGCTGCAGATGCCAAATTTAGTGTCAGAGTACTATCATCTATAACACAACCAACTCCAAAGTCCCAGCCTTCAGTGGTGGGTGCTACTGCAGGGGGCGGGGGGTCGTCATCTACCATGGACTACCCATAGGGACACTACTTGAAGAAGTTACTCATCTTGTGCAGTCAAGATGGTTTTTCAAGATGTGTCCCCCTATGGGTGCTCAACAACGCACCCTCCTCCTCCTCCTCCTCTACTTTGGAGCTCAAAGAAGGGAATGCCCATGTGAGCTGCTGGCTTCATGGCTGGTGGGGAGCAGTGCATATGTGTGATACAGAATGTTACTGAAAACGTGATCAGCAGTGTGAGGGCACAGACACACCTACAATGGAGCATCCATCGGGGGACACATCTTGAAGACCCATCGTTACCGCACGAAGTGAGTAACTTCCTCCTCCTGTTCCTGCCCTAAGCATCTCATAGTTAATTCATAGAGTGCCTCTTCTCCACAACTTCCCATGAATTAATAATACTTTAATGCACTATTCTTCAAACAATCACAAAGCAGATTCCAAACATTTAAATTCTTGCAACACCCAAGCAAGGAAGGTATGTGAAAGTCACAATGACATTTAGAAATATTGAATTTACTAAGATAAACATTAGGTAACACATACAACTTCTAAGAGGTTCCTAAATTATGTAAGACTACAGAGGAGACTCCCTCTGTGAATCTATTTCTTGCCAAAATAAAAGAACTGATTGATAACATGAAAATAGAAAAGCTCAGAACCAGTGAGCATGAACCAACAGAGTTCAGCACTGTAAGAAGTGGGGTCATGTGCAGCAATGGTACAAGGACATTTAGTTTTAAGGAAGGCAAATTTAGAAGGTTAAGAAATATAGGGCTAAACCCTCCATTCATTCCTCTGGCAAAACTGCACTGAAGTCATTAGGAGCCAGGGGTTTAACTGAGAAGAAATGATAGAATTCTCTCCATCACTTACCCTGGTGGCTCTCAACCCGTTTACTATTGTGGACTGTATATTCAGCTGTCTGTGTTACATGGGCCACATCCACACAATATATATGCTATCTGTATGGCCCTGAGGATGTCATATTGTCTGTAGCTGTGTGCTGATTGGGCTACGGTGGAAAACCACTCACTCACTCTTTGGGTTCACCTCTGCATGTGAATCCCAGATGCTCAAGGATGAGTTCTCATCCGGAAAATATATTTAAAAAAAAACAACTTGCATGTGAGCAAGGCAGGCCACTACTCTCCCCTGGACAGAATCAGAACTTTTCAGCCTTGCAGTAGGCAAATCTATTTTGATGTGTAACTGACTTCCAGCAATACAGAAATCTCTAGTGTGTAAATGCTACATTATTGATGTAGAGAAATTGACCACAAACTGCATTCTATATAGAATATCAAAAGCAATGTCCTGAAGCAGAAAAAATATTTTATATATACTGAAAATGAATGCTTTGACACTGCTCTAATGCCAAGGGCATGTAATATATTATAGAAATTAAAAATCTTTACTGAGTTTCTAGTTATTTCACTTCTTCTAATTTCATATATATTAAAACAGCTGCCAGCTAAAGGCTGATGTCTTTCGGGTCTGTATCTATAATAATCTCTATCTATCTCGGTCCCTGACTGGAAGTTCACCTCTTCAAGGTTTGAAAGGCCTATGTACAATAACAATAACCATGAAGTCACAGGTATCAGGCTTGTTACAGCGTTTACACTACTGGTGCTTACCTGACAGGCATTCATAAATGTTTGTAAAGCACTTTGAGATCATCAGAGGGAAGGCACTATAAAAAGTCTGAGAGCTACTATATTATTGTTACCAGTGGCTCTCTCTCTTTAGCCACATAGTGTATTTTTTGTATTAGCTTCCCACATACTTTTGGATTCTGTTCAAGGTGTCTCCTTTAATTTACAAAGCCCTAGATGGCTTGAGGCCAGGTTACATCTTTCTTCCTATGGACTGTCTCAATGGCTGGTATCAGCAGGATGGTTCTGTTTGAAAATATCAAGATTTTAATTTCTGAGGAGGAGATAAGGGAGGTCTTAAGGAAGGGTTCCTCAACTTGGGAATTCATTCCCTCAAGTCTCCAGGAAGCAGAGTTTGACCTTCACTTAGCAGCCTGAGTTCTGAAAGTGCTGAGTCTGCTGGAAGATGGATAGGAACTTCAGCTGCCCTGACTTCTATAGCATCTCTCCTTAGATTTTTAAAGTCTCAGAGCAGGAATTTGCCATGTCTCAGTCATCTGCAAAGTATGAGGCACCAATGGTATTCTGTACATGTAGGTAGTATACCACTTCAGGGAACAAACTGATTGTGTATTTAGAAAACACATGGCATATTTTGGGCACCACTGTAATCTAAATAATCAGATAATTCAAAATGTAATCCAATGCTTTTTTTTAAGATGGTCATTCAAGACTATGCAAACTTTTTCCATCACAGGCTTTGGGTGGACAGCCAGTGCATGGTTCTTACTGGTAACCAACCAGTTTGATCAGTACTGATTTTGTTTATATGTTATACATCTGGATGCAACCCCAATGGGCAATAAGCTATGTAGTAAGTGATAGGCAGGAAAATTCATTTCATTTGATTTCTTAAATCAGCCAGTGAAGGAATGAATATGCATATAGAGAAATATAAAGTTCCTTCAAACTTGGTGCACTGTGTGAGCTCTTGGCAACTCAACTTTTTTTTTTCTTTTGCAGCTCCCTGCTCAGGCAGCACTTACTTTTGCCATAGCAACATGTGCATCAATAATTCTTTGGTCTGCAATGGCATTCAGAACTGTGCATATCCTTGGGATGAAAATCACTGCAAAGGTGAATATAGTGCAAAGCATAGTCTTGATGATCCAGTGTTGTCATTTCTGCCTTTCATTTAAGAAGGTCGTAAAACGTCTTTTCCTGCAAATGAGCCAAGGACAGCTGTCAACTACACTCAGGGAGATATTCCAAATTTGTAATTTAAAACCGAGAAATCTGTGAGCAGGGTTGAAGAATAGCCCTACCCTGTAACTGAAACATCTCATGCCCTTTACGAAGTATGTTTTAAACTTTAGACAGAACATTGGCCTACTAAGTATATGCATCTGTATTTGCACACTTGAATTACCTCTATCTATTCCTAAAGCATAATGCTTTATTGAGGAAAAAATCTTGTTTTTTGAAGGAGGCCCCTTTGTTGCAGTATGAAAATGCTATAAAACATAGTTACCAAAATACAATGTATCAGGTCACAGCATCTTTGTTTTAAATATTCCCATTTAAAAAAAAAAAAGCAACTCATCAGTAGCTCCCATGTTTCCATCAGTAAAAAAAAAGTTCGTTCTAGCTGAAGCTCTGTCAGTGCTAGTATTATACACATTCCTAATCAGAAATGGTTTTCTGAGATGTTTGCCTTGACTACTGAGTTTTTCTGAAATATACACCTTTCCTAGAATCCTTCATAAACCTACTGCAATATCTGAGTAATGTCTTATTAAATATATAGCAACATAAAGCAACACCATCTTGTCCAGCATTTTAACTACTGTGTACCTAAATTACCCATTATATTTTAGCTTTAGCTGTGAAAAGAATTCTGTTTTTAACATCCAATACCACAGTTAAAAAAAAAAAAAAAAACCCTGCAAAAACAGAAAGCAGTAAATATTTTTGCTGTTGTATTCTATTCTTACACATTTCTTTTAGTAAACCAGGACAAATACTTTTTCAAGAGCAAAAATTACTAGAAATGTGTCTCTTAAGTACTAAGTGTGGGAAACCTGCTCTAATCAGATACTGCCATCTTGTGTACTTTCATAGAAGTGCTATTGAGCAATTTTTTGAAAAACTGATCCTATCACATGGACTGTTAAACAACTTCCAACGCAATACATATGGTACAGTTCAGTCCAGCCATGAAGCTATCCAACGAAGTCAAGATAAATAGTATGGTTGGATATTTTTTATATATATATTTTTAAAGGATTAGGACTAATTTTGGGGCCTAGTTTTCCTCCATTCAAATCAATAGGAGTTTTGCCAGCAGGACCAGCAGGAACAGGATTGGGCCCTTTGTGTATGAGCATTTGTAGCTATGCAAGCTAAGATGATATGCTGTTTAATCAAGTTTTAGGTTTCTGAATGTAAACTGATTACCACAGGGGTCATGAAGGAACCCGCACCCCAACTAAGAAGGTATGTGATTGGATGAGGAGGGCCCCACCAGCCTCTGAAGTATCAGGTGTTTGATGCTGCTGAAAGCATAGCATTGGGTTTGCTGAACCACTACACTGATTCAGTGTGGCAAATCCCATATTTATAAGTTCATTACATTTCTGAGGTGGTTCTGTTACTTTTCTTTCCCAACAAACTATAGGCTATATTCCACTCTTGAATGTTTGTGTGAACCTCAGGAGAAATGGCATACACTTATCTGAGGGCAGAGCATGTCCCTATTCATAGAAAACTTGCCTGAAATTGCACTCTGAAGTGGGCTCACTCCTGCAGTCCTTGCTCAGCTATCACCAGTGAGTTTTGTCTGTGTAAGGACTGATACTTAAATACAGGGCCAAATTCTGCTGTCACTCACAGGGATGCAGTGCCCATTAATGGAGCCAATACTTAATTAATAGACACTGTGCCCATATGAGTGCATCAGAATATGACCTGCTCTGTCATTTAAACTTATCTTAATTTTTTCCATACAAAAATCAAATCTTAAATTTTACCAAATTATTTCTCATCAGATATTTTAGTCTGACTCAAAGCCCACTTTCTTTTTTGTAGAGAAGAAAAAAACTGGACTGTTTGAACAAATCACCAAAACTCATGGAACCATCATTGGAATTACTTCAGGGATAGTTTTGGTTCTTCTCATAATTTCAATTCTGGTGCAAGTAAAGCAGCCTCGCAAAAAGGTTATGGCTTGCAAAACTGCTTTCAATAAAACCGGCTTCCAAGAAGTATTTGATCCTCCACATTATGAACTGTTCTCATTACGGGATAAAGAGATTTCTACAGACTTGGCTGATTTATCAGAAGAACTTGAGAACTATCAGAAAATGAGACGCTCCTCTACTGCTTCAAGATGTATTCATGACCATCACTGTGGCTCTCAAGCCTCCAGTATAAAACAAAGCAGGACCAACCTCAGTTCCATGGAACTTCCTTTCCGCAATGATTTTGCACAACCTCAGCCAATGAAAACATTTAATAGCACCTTCAAGAAAAGTAGTTACACATTTAAACAGGCCCATGACTGCCCTGAGCAGGTCATAGAAGACAGGGTGATGGAAGAGATTCCTTGTGAAATTTATGTGAGAGGACGAGAGGATGCTGCACAAGGCTCATTATCTATTGACTTTTAATCTCCTGCTAAAGGTGAAATTGATGTGTGTGTGTGTATATCTGACACAGTGTATATATAAAAATATACCATATGTAGTGTGTATAGATAGGTACACACACTTTTAGCTTACTGTAGCCAATTCCTTTTTTTTAAAAAAAGAAAAGCTCTTCATAACTAATAATTGTTGCAATGTTGGACTTTGCCCCAAGCCACCTCTTTGGTTCAGCAACAAAACTGAAGGTTTTGCATGGGAACTATTAGTTAATATTTTTTACAAAACCTGAAAATGGCTAGATTATTCTTCTGCCCTCCGCTTCATATTATGTTTCTTTTCCCTTAAATAGTTGGTTTTCAAACCAGCAATTAACAAGTTTAAGTAATTAAAAATAGTTAACACACCATATTTTGACACAGATGTCTGTTATCATATTTATCAAATTGCAGCTAGATTTACTGTGGTAAGTGCCAATTAAGATGAGTTATGTTGCATCCATCTGTTGCATCTTGACTAATTTTTATATGGCTGCCTTTAATTACTGGTTCCTTAGTCTTTGTGTTCTGTGGGAAATAAGTGAAATCGTCTATTGCCTTTTAACAGTACTTTATCTTAGTTATATTCATTTTAATATCTTTGGGAATATATGACCTTTGCAGCTTGTGGATGAAATTTAACCCTGTCCTCAAGTGTGTTTTTCAAACTTTAGACACTGACTTTTATGCAATGGATCCTTTTGGGAAGATCTAGAATTTCAAAATTATAGGGTGGGCCAATTTCTGCCATGTGTTGCAGCCATGAAACTCCATTGTTTCACACGTGTATAACTAAGGCTCTGTGTTTTTTCCTATTACTTGCATAAAGTAACTCCATTGACTGTTTTGTATATTTGTCTCCTGTAGTGATCCTAGTCCTGTACTCCTTATGCAGCCAACCCCCATATTGAAAGCCACGCTTGATACTCTCCATTGGTGTCTTAATTGCACAAAAAGTATAGGATCAAGCCTGCTACATGTTACACTTTGAGAGCTATGTGATAACAAAGATGTAAGAAATTGCTGGGGACAAAGAGAAATCCCAAAGTAACCGAATGAGCCTTTTAGGGCTTCTTACTTATTAAGACCATCGTATTTTTAAGCACTTATTTCCATGCTGCCAAATAGCACATTTCATACTTTTTTAAACTGCAGGTTAGACCTCGTGTTAATTTTACAGCACAAGATAATTTGTAAAACAATTCTCATGGGTTTTTTAATACTTTTGATATAATTTGATACTATACAAAAACTATTTATTAAATCAAAATTTAACACTTGTAAGGTAAGCCTCTTCCAATGTCCCCATTAACAGCATTGAACAATACATAGTGATTGGTGTGTACATTTTAACTTGTGCAGAATATTTAATGACATACATTTAGCCTTTTACTCCCTAATTTGTTTGGATTTATTTTGTTTTTTTCTGTTTACAGGAACTGTTACTCTTTCATTAAATATGACCTTACAGCTCTCAGTTACGGGACATATCCTGTATTAAGAAATGTACATAAAGACAAATTATCATAAGTTTTTTTTTATTGTGCTGACTAATGAAATTTAATTTAGTTAATGGAGGTTTCTCCATTACAAGGATATATCAGTTGCTGGTATTTGGTGTAAAACAGACTATTTTTCATTTTTAAGATAAACTATGGCTTTTATTGCTGGTTTCCATTAAGGTTAGGTGAGAATCAAAATACTAATACCATGTTTAGAACATATAATGTGGAAAATATACACAACTTAAATTCAGTCCTGAGAAGGGTAGGGTGGCTTCAGCTCCCATTGACTGCAGAGATTAAAGGACAGTTGGCCCCTTGCAAGAATTTGCTCCAGAGTTCACAGCACCAGATTAAGACCATAACCCATCATCACATAAAGCTGATTCAAAACCCATGTTTTCCCTACAAAAAACCAAACAAAATTCTTTTCAATTAAATTTTTTGGGTAGATTTTGATTTTCTTAAAACCTAAAATTATTGACTGGCTTCAGTCACTCCCCATTAATTACAATAAGAAAATCCTTGCAATAGTCTGTGGCATTTGAGACCCTATCCTTCAAGTAATCTATTGATTTTAAATGAGAATTAATTACATGACTAAAGATTATTCATGTAAGCAAACGTTGCAAACATGGGCCTTGGGGTAAGGCATGTCAGATCATTCTGGCTGTATGATGAAGTCTCTCCTGCAGTCTAGTAATTTTGCATGACTTTGGCAGCATAAAGTATAACTATCAGGGCACCCAAAATGCCCATTTTGAGGGAAAAGAGGACTTCTCCTAAAGGTCATCCCTAAATAGTATGCAGTACCTTGTGTCTATAGGCACCCTGCTGTAACTTTCACAGTAGCCCAAACCAGAAACCAACTCGATCCTGGATTAGGGAGCTGCCCAGATGACAAAACCACATCCCCCATTCATCCCAAACTCTGGTCCTGCATCAAAAACAGCTCAACTGAACAAGAAAATCTGGGCCTTAGAGCCTGCTCCTGCTTCCCGCTACAGTTTTAATGAAGAAACTGCCCTTGATTTCAATGCAAGCAGGACCAAACCATAACATGGTAGTAACAGCAGTACTATCTTTACAACTTTGACTCTTGACAACGTATGATTTGATGGTGGGGAACAAAACTATTGTCTGACCCCTTACAGCAATAGGGTTTATTTAAAGTCAGAAATACTGATTCTCTGTTTGCTTTATTACAAGGAAGTTGAAGGTGATACTGAACCAAAGAATCAGAACATCTGTTTGAAATGGTATTCATCACTCTACCAAAGCAATGCAATCAGGCTTAATTTACTTAATATAGATGGGCAGTCAATGAAAGCATGCAGAAATTTCTATAGATTCATTGAAATATTTAAGATTTTCAGCTGTTTTAAGAAAATAACAATAATCATCTCTGCCTGAATTCCATTTCCTATGAAACTAAAAAGACTCTAGCACCAAAAAGAAACGCTAAATGGGTGGATTTGATGGTATCCGTCAGAATGCTGAAAACAGCTGTTTTGAAGAGAATCCAGAATCTTGAGTCTAAAATCCTAACCCAGGTGGAATTGGTGATATACATTTTAAAAGTCTTTTAGTGTTAGTTAAAAAAAAAAAAGTGCTTGTAACTTCTAAGATCTTTGATCACTATTCTCACCCTACCTAATCCTTTCTAAAGTATTTTGATTTGTCTTTCGTACATGTTTCATATGTGTAAATAGGGTCAGAATTTGACCACGTATGACTGTTTCGCCAGACATTCAACAGTCATCACTAAAAAGCCAACATTACTTAGCAGTGGTATTTGTGACATTGCCATCTCTAGCTTGATATTGAGATAGTTTAAATATCAAAATGCTGACTGTCCTGTCCGCTGCATAATTTACTTGTTAACTGGTCCCAGGGTACAGTACAGGGAGGTAGACAGTTGTAAATAGCTATGATTCATCATAACCCTGAAGTGCCACATGGTTAACTCAAATTTGACACAGAGAATGACTCTGCAATACTGCAGTATTTCAGGATTCTTAATTTATACAAGAAAAATATGATATTTTCTTGCTTCCTAAGAAGAAAATGGTCTTTATACTGTGTACAAAGAACAAGGGAGCAGTATACCTACCATCATCTGCATTCAACACACTTAAAAGGAAGTGCTATCAGGGAAGAGCTATCTTTTGCATACACAATATTTTTTTATGAGAATACTTGCCAAACTTCACCTTTTTATACACTGAAAAAAAAACACGCCTTTACAAACTTAGGAAAAAGTTACCACTATGTATCAGTAACACCGCTCCTGCTTTTCAGGGAAAAAGCACTGTATTCTCAAACACATTTATTCTTTTAATAAAATTGGTATTGGTGGATTGTTCAACTTTCCCATTTAGATGAAGTGCTGCTAACATCACATGCTTTACCGACTATGCTCCTCCAACACTTTCCTAGTAGCATGCGTATGGAAAAAGCCAGAATGAAGTTGGGACTAGAGCAGTGTGAAACAGACTTTTATTCACAAGGCTTTATGCACAGATTTCATTCAGTTTTCATCATCCTCCGTATTCAATGCTGCTTTTCACATTCAAATGGACTCAAGCCAGAATTCAGACAAAGCCACTTACTTTTGCACAGTTTTGACACAAATCCAAGCATCAGCCCTGATCTTGCTCCTTTTGCCAAATGAAAGTTTTTGAACTCTAACAAACCCAAACATACACAAGTTTTATATGCTTTGGGGTCACACTGACAAACATTTTAAAAGTTTTCTAATTCCAACCCATTGAAGCAGTTAAATAATTTACATATGTTAGTACTATATACATTTATCTATAAAAAAATCTATTTAATCATCCATCAATCCCTGGTTTGAATATGATTATTTATGTCATCAGTTTGTGAGCTGAGTGATACAAAGAGTGATATCAGCAAGCTTTTTGCTCTTGCGGTGATCTTTTTTCTTCCCCAAATGACTCTAATAAGATAAACCCTTATAAAAATGCACTCCAGTATGCTACATATTTTGTCTCCAACATGACATCAGTGTAGCTATGAAAGGCTATTTCCATTTGGTTTCTTTTGCTACACTCCATTTTGCAGAATCAGCTTAACTAAATCTGTGTTCCATCTGCTTCATATATTACCATTAACAACAATCATTTCTGAATTTTCAACTTATTCTCCCTTACCAAGCCATTGTTGATAATCCAAAATACAGAGGATAAAACAGCTTAATTTCCATAAGCCTATTTGATCCTATAGACTAGAGTCAAGCCTGGAGCCTAACAAAGACCTGATGTCTTCTTGTTTCTTTTCATTATCCATGTGCTATTTCTACCAGTGGGTATTAATCACAGAAATGCATGTGGTTTATGGGTCAGATTCTGACCAGGGAGATGAAAGTGTTGTGACAAACCAACACATGAACTAGTGTATAGCACATATACACTTCAAGATAAAAGTTAACAGGCAGCTGGGTTTTGGTTGGCAGTTGCCCCTATACACAATCTGCTGCTTCTGGCTCCTCTTCCATAACTCGGAGTGGGTTGTGTCCAAAAGGTTTGTTTCTGAAAACCACTTCAATTGGGTCACATTTTAGAAGCAATCCTCTCAGATTTTACCTCAACTTTAGAACTGCTGTTTCCTCACTGGGTCAGTTGTCAAAAGGATGGAATGCAGCCT
Source organism: Mesoclemmys tuberculata (assembly GCA_007922155.1). Taxonomy (NCBI): domain Eukaryota; kingdom Metazoa; phylum Chordata; order Testudines; family Chelidae; genus Mesoclemmys; species Mesoclemmys tuberculata. The sequence continues at coordinate 10,063,863 of ML675631.1, forward strand.
TACTCCCTACCATGCAACAGAGGCAGAAAGACAGACAGGGGAACATGGGAGGAGACTGGGGCAGAGAGGAATGTGAGGTGTACACTATAAAAGGAAAAGGAGGAAAAACCTGGGAGCAGATGAATGTAGAGGGTGGACATGGGGCAACACAGAAGAAGAATTGAGTGTAGCAGAAGCGTAGGCGGGAAAGGGAGACACATTGTAATGAAAAGGAGGTGAGAATGAAAGGGATAGAATGGCAGCTCCACCGCCTCTTGTGATAAAAGAGGATTAGTGGATTCTCCGTTGGAGCAGTTACCAAAAAGGCCCACACCTTGTGTATGTTTTTCTGGTTAAATATGAATCTAAAATGTTCACATAAAATTTGAAGGTGGCAAGCCTTCCCTTAAGACTCAGAAAACCTAAAGCTAACTTAAAAAATAGAACATATAATTATTTTTATAATCTTCATAATTTTAAGACAATCTTGTATTTGGAATCTGACTTGAATTTTGCATGCTTATGGCTGACAATGCTGTCAACAGTTATAAAGACAATGAGTAACATGCACGTCCACTCTCCTGACTTGAAATCACAGGTTCTGATGATTGCTTTAAACCAGAAGTATTATATTGTATTCTTATTCTGGCCAGGCCAGGGCACCTGTGTTACACTAGTCCCCTGTGCCCATCTCCACCTACAGGGTACTCACTAATCAGATCTGGAAGAATGGGTAGGGGTTGCAGACAGATCAGGATATACATGCTAAAACTTGTGGACTGCACTCATGGGCCCTAAGCCTTCCCCTGGTGTACCATTCCCTTACTCAGCATGTTGCCTCCATAGGTGTTTAGGGAGCGAGAACAGAGGTGTCATACTTGAACCATGTGATTGGCACCACAGCTTTTCAGGTGTTTAAAAGTACTATTAAAATTCTGATTGCAGAACATATGATCATTTTCCCACTCCCCATTTCAGATAAAGAGCAGGTGAACACCATCAGACAACGGCGCTCCTATGGTTACTTCCTATTGAGATGTTCTGCTTTCTTAAAGAAAGGAAAGCTAAGATCCAAGTCACTTCCCCTTAATCAAAAATGAATATAGTAATATTGGAATAAATAAATCAATTATCTGGCAACTAATGTCTGGAATCGTCTTTTGGGGAAATAATCTCCTAATTAAATATGCATATGATTTTTATTTTAGGTGCAAAGTATGCCCATGTTCTATTTTATCAGGCTCATCTGCTCATCAGAACACGTCCAAAAGAGCAGACAATTTGTACATAAACACTTGCAGTTTCCTGTATTAATTGAATACAACAATCCAGAGCATGAACCTTCTTTCAGCTCTCTGAGCAAAGTCTGCAACCAGACCAAACCTCTCAGAAAGTAAATCCCAAGGAGATGAGAAACTAGATTATGCTTCATTCTAAATGCAAACTAGGTAACAATTAAATCATAATCATTGGCTATTGTCCTTTCTGATGTAATGTCCAATTCTCCCTGGACTCTAATGACATTATTTTGAAGGTAGTAAAGTATGCAATTCTATTTAAGCAATATGTTAGGTTCCCTCACTTAAGTAAACAACTTCAGAACATCCAGTAATTTTGAAGCTGCCACTGCTGAGTTTACTGGATAATACTTTCAATTGCTGCTGAATTAGTACATGTAAAGATGATTTAAAGATTGATTTGCGGGGTGGAAAAAGATTAATGAAAGCACTTAAGGTAAAAAGAGAGTCTTAGAAATAAAATGAAAAATAAATCAATCCTAGGTCTCTTACACATGGTAGTACAACTTATAATTAGTAAGGATAGAGGGCATATATATATAGATATAGAAATATATGCAATGGCACTTGATGTTGGGTCTTCTGCTGTATATTTAATAGCCCAATGGATTAGATCAGGGCCTGAGGGTGAAGGCAAATCATTTTTATTTTTCCTGTTGTGATGGAAAGCAAATTTATCTGGTAAAGCACAGGAGGTGTTTCTTTTGCTCTTACCAGAGGGATCAGAACCATCATAGGCTATTTTTATCTTCTCTAGTCTTTAACGTTTACTATTGATTGTGAATGGAACTCCACGGGCTACAGTGACAATACAGGAGATCAATGTAAAAATCAAACATATCAAATTAATTTAAAAGTTTGTCATGCTTGAACTAATTTTACTTAGAGGTTTAAAAAAATCCAATTGACATCCCCAGAGGTTATGATTTTCTCACAGCCACTTCTCCATTTCAATCAGGCTGTCACACATGTATGCTAACAATCAAGATTTTAAACTGGTTAGAATAAGGCAGTGATAATAAAAAGATGAGTTATGCTCTTTCTTGAAAAGAACGATCAATGCTGCAAGCTTAGAAAGCCTGCACAGTTTTGCTCATCAGAGAGTAAGTGGAGACAAACAGTCGTGTTTAGGAAACACAGTCTTTTATGAAACTAGTAAAAAAAATCTGGAATTTTCACTTTAAGAACATGTACAAGAATTCATTCTACATGTTGAAATCTCAGTGACTTTGCTTAAAGTCTTGTCATCAGCTTAAACAAAAGGGAAAAGTCTTTTGTGAAAGCAAAGGTATGCATTTCTTAGTCACAAAACCTCTAAACAAAAAGGTCAGGCTGATTTAAAATATTGTGCACTGTTTATAATTGTATTTATATAAACCCTATTTTTGAATATTGACTTACATAGCTAGTTTGTCACTCCAGTCTGCACTTCCACACTTAGGCAGAAACACCAGATGTGTAACACTACAAGGAATTAATGACAATATTCAGCAGCACCCACAAAGCTAGTGCTGTACATTAGTGAATGCTAATGTCCAATAACAAGAGAAACAAGAACACAAAAACACTTCTTTTACAGTAACCATTTTTTCCTAAGGAAACAACTAAAGGCAATTATCTGTTCCGTGGCAACGTCACTAGACACAGGAGCTGAAGATAAAAAGCATCCTTCAAGCATTTGTTTCTTCTTTTGTGAAGCATTAATGGGGAGTAGAATAAAGAAAAAAGTATTTCCAGATTAATAGTCTTCTTTCTAAGAAGAGTACATACATGAATTTTAAAGGCACAGAGCCTGATCATGCAGGCTTCACTTAGGGAAAGTTCCTCACTGAAGTCAATGGATAATTTTACCTGACTAAGACGTGCAGGTCATGACCCATCCTTGTATGTCTAAAAGGTATGAATTATTCAGAGACTTGAATTACAAAAAAGATATATACTGTGATCAGTTAACTGAGTGACAGCCCTGTCTGTGGGCTTTGGGTAGCCAGAGCAGAAATAACCAAAATCACCATTCTATTTAAAAAAAAAAAAAAAAGCATGGATACTACTCTTCTTTCCACCACCCAGCTCTTGGAAGGGGGTTCTAAGGCCTAATACAAAGCCCACTGAAGTCAGTGGTGAGTAGCCATAGATCAGGAACCACCAGCACCCTGGAAATAGAGTCAGCTATAGTAGCAGAGAAGAACAGAGCAGTAAATACCATGGGCTTGTGTACACTTAAAACACTACAGCAGCACAGCTGTGCCGCTGTAGCACTTCAGTGTAGGTACTACCTACGCCGACAGGAGGGATTCTTCCATAAGTGTAAGTAATCCACCTTCTTATGAGGTGGTAGCTAGTCAACAGAAGAATTTTTCCATCGACCTAGTGCTGTTTACATGGGGACTTAGGGTGGCTTAACTACGCTGCCCAGGGGTGTGGATTTTTCCACACACCTGACCAATGTAATTAAACCAACCAAATTTTCTCATGTAGACTAGGTCTACGTAGCTGCCCAAGGTCCACAGGCGTAAACCCAGGATTCATCACAGATCCTCCGGGCTTCACAAAGCAGTCCACACTCCCATTCCCCCTTTGTGTGGCCATCAAATCCATCTAGGATGGGAGACTGTATCACAATGCCACAAAAAATTTGTATTAGTTTTTCTTCCTCTCTTTTCTCTACTTCTCTTGTTTTTTTTCTGTAGTGTGGTATGTCAGGGCTGCTTCTTGAGTTGCAAGTGTGTGTTTCTGTACTTTGGAATATTTGAAGGGAAAGACTTACACCAATGTCAGCTCTTACTGTCTTATTTTATCAGAGATAAACTCAATCTTCAGAACTTCTGATGCTGAGCCATATTTCGAGTACTCACAAAGCTGAAGGGTGGAAGCGGTGTATAATTTATTAATTATTATTAATTTTCTCTTCCTTATGATTTTTTTAAGTCTAGCTACTGACCATTTGAGAAGCATTTACCAAAACACTTAAGTGGATCCAGTTACTTAGAAAATTTTATAGGGATATCTGACACCACAACGCAACTAAAAGAAAGGGAATGCCTAAGCTTGTGAGGTGCTCGATGTCTCCAGTGAGATACAGGCACCCTCAACTCCCAACCTGCAGGATCAAGGCCCTAGACTGTAAACTAAACACGCTTGAAAACAGCTGTCACTAGCAGAGGCAGCTAGGCAAAAAGAATGGTGAAAAGTCTTAGTGGTTAATGTATTCCTTTTAAGCAAAGAATTGTGGCTCAAAACAGGTATTAGGACTGGGAAATAGTAGGACAATCTTCACTAAACTGCTGCTATTCTTTTTTTTTTTTTTGGATGCCCCTGGGGACTTATCTGTGCCTGAATACTAAGATATCACAGGCACTGCTCTCAGCTGTGTATTCTGACATCTTGTTCTTTATTTATTTTAATCACAAAGATCTAGATAAAAAAAATATCAGCTCTTAAAAAACCATATCTATCTTACTAGTAAGAAAATTACTTACCAGGATAAAAGCATGCAGGGATAGGCTTCATGTCATTAATGCTGCACTGCTTAAATATTTAACGAGTTCACTAAAATACATTATCAAGAGCTCTGTTCTGACTTTGTTCTTTTCACCTGTACTGTTTCTCCTCATGCCTTTTCTGCATTGCAGGAATGGAAGGTTGGCTGCAGCATGCAGCCAGAGGTACCTCCAACACACACACTGCAAGCCAGACACAGCTACATTATTTTAGCAAGCAGTTCCAACCTGTGCAAAAAGAATGCCTCTTTCACCACATACAAGGAAAAAATCTGCTCTGAATAGCAGCCACAGAAAATTCATCAATAGGTTACATCAGCATGTCATTCACAAGAATGAGGGACAAATTAAGAGTAGCTATCTTAATCTTTTGAGGTCATGCATAAACAATCTATCTTGGGCCTGTAAATCCTGTTTAGTTATTGCTCAGGCAATCATCTTAAATCAGCACAATGATATACCTACTGCCTAAGACCTTGTACAGTTTACTTCAGGGAAAATTTTCCTATGCAGTCCAAACATGGCACCATGCAAACAGCTAGGGCTAAATTCTGCACTCAGTTAAATTCTGTGCAACCTCACTAACACAGTGTAAATTTACCAGTATCCATTCCTGAAGGCCTTTCTAGAGGATTTGCCTTTTCCTCTCCCCCTTAAAACAGGGATGAGCCTCAAGAAGACTATCCATACCCCAGCATTAAATTTGTATTTTTGCCCCTGCAAATGCACAGTGTCCTTTGAACAGTTTAAGCTGACCTGACAATACTTCTCTCTGGAGGAAAGTAAATAATATACAATTAAAAAACAACAAAACTATTGGGTATTAACTTTATTATACTGCCCAACTGCATCAAACAAGAAAGGGGAGAGAGGAGAGTCCTTAGCAATTACTGCTTTTTGTAATTTTGTTGGCACTAAATACCATCATAAAGAGCTCATTAATATGGTAATTAAAAATATTAAGGAGCCTTACTTTCTTGCTGAAGGATAGGAGTAACTTCCACTGAAGACAGAGTGAACTACTGGGTAATAAAGCACTTTGAAAATCAGGCCAGTGCTTCAATCTTAGAAGCCTAATTTTAGATACCCATTTTGGAAAATCCTGGCCTAGGGCTTTAGGGCCAACATGGGATGAGATTAGTGGGAACCATGGAAAGATGACCCAAACTGGACCTTTTTGAAGCCAAGGATGGATCATAAACTTGGATCTATCAAAACTCTGACCCTCCAGGTGTCCAGGCTGACTCACCACCTCCCCTCCTTTTGGTCATGTCATGACACAGTTGGAGAGACTGAAAAAGATGCCATGAATTCAGTGTGTTCTGACTCCTTCCTGGAACCAATACTGGCAGCAAACAGCGTGGGGCACGTTGCATGCTACTGCTGACTCACTGCTCCAGTGGGGTCCTGAGCCCAAGAATACTATTTTAATTCTTGCCTGGCTGATAAAGAACTAACATCAGGAAAGGAACTGTTTTATGTTCTTGTTTGTACAGCACCTAGCAAAATGGGGCTTGGTCCATGACTGGGGTCCTAGGAGCTACTGCAAAACAAATATTGTCGAGCAAGTCTTTTTCAACTCAGTGGACAACAACTAGGCAACTCTCAGGCAAATGGCAAGATCAACTGGACCCCACATCAGTTGCAGAAGGGAGAAACATGAGGAAATATGGTATATACTATCCATTTTAACATGGAAATATAGCCCGTTTATTTTCAGAAGTACAAGATACCACTTTACCACAGACACCATGTGCTGTTGAAATATATTAGCTTTTTTTTTCTTTAAAGTGAAGCAGTTACTGGAACATACACAATTATGTTCACAGCATGCTTACCAAAAGGACACTGCATGATCGTAGAAAGTGAATTAAAAAAGACAAAACATTATTAGAAGAAAAAAAATTAATTTAGCTAAGAGCTACAAACCATTTAGTTTTCCACTATTAGGATGGATATAGTCCTGGCTTGGCCAGTTGACACTAATAAAAGTTCTCATCCCAAGATATAGGAAACTTGTTAAACATCCATTTAAATGGCCATATGGGGCCATCAAATCTTCTCTCACAGATACTATCACATACAAAATCCTCCTGGTTGCTTTGGAGTGCTGTAAAAAATTTCCAGCAACAGTCCAGATGTGAACTAAGATAGACCACTTACTGAAAATCTCAGCTTCTTCATTATGATTTTCCCTGTTATTGGAACCAAGCTATCTGCATTACTTGTGAATAATTTTTCCTTTTTTGAATAAACAGTGTAACTTAATATATAATAAGAATAATGCTTAGCATCTGCATGGTGCTATTCATCCACGCTCTCAGAGTGCATTTAATACAGGCGGGTAAGTATCATTATATCTATTTTACTGTTAGGAAAGCTGAAGCTCAGAAAGTTAAAGTGACTTACCCAAGTCACAATGCATGCTAATAGCAAAGCTGGGAATATAAATCCTTGGTCAGATTCTTCACTCTACTATGGTCCCTTTGCCATGTTCTGGCATCACAAAGGGACCATAAAGCCTGCTTGCCTAGCATCCTGAAGACAGTCTAACATGGCATTTATGGACATATCACATCATTTCACAGAACAGAGGGTTCTGAGTCATACATTAAGATGGTGTAACTGCTGGAAAACATCTCTGAAAGCCACAAGCATGTAGTTTCCAAGATGTATGTGGGCAAAGAGGTCAGAGATAAGGATAAGGATAAGAAAATGTGTATAGGAGGACAGGAGCAGAGCCTCAAAATCCGAAAAATATGTCCCTTTCCATGTCACTTGATTCCAAACGGATTTCAAAATCTGCATGCTATTCTATTGGCAGTAATAAAATAAACTCACCTACCTGGCATTTATCCTCATTGGCCAAATTTTTCATTCAGTCCTTATTCAAGCTAACTATCCACTGACTCCCAATATTTGTCTCACTACACAACTCACCTGACACTTCTAAGGGAATCTTCCCCTCCCCCAACTTCATGAGAGACAGATATCCATCCCCAATGAAATTTTGTTTTAGTTGCCGCGGGACAAAACCTTTATCACCATCTCCTTTGACTGTCTCTCATCTTTAAGGTTGTCCAGTCTCTTCTCCACTCACACTCTTCGTATTCTACACCTACCCTGCATTAGAGCTTCACCTTATTAAAAGATGCCAAAGCTCACACACACTTTTCTCAAAGTCTACCAAAACAATAGACAAAAATCTATGGTTTTCTTGGCCAGGGACAGCTTGTAGTCCATAAGGCAATTTTCATCTCTTTTCTCGTTCCTTTTTCTCCTCTCTCTTCACCAATAAGAGAGGCAAGAATGATCACAGGGCTGGGAGTTCAAATCCCAACTCTCCCACTGATGTACGGCCTTGGGCAACTCTGTATCAATTTCCCCATCTGCAAAATGGATATAACAAAGTCTACCTCATAAGGGTGTTGTGAGGCTTTATTAGTTACAATGTCTGTACAATGCTTTGAGGATATAAATTGCTGTATATCTAAGTATTTTTATATATGTATTAAACAGGTGTCCAGATCCTGCAGGGTTCATCACAGGAATGTAGCAAGCACCTTTTCAGACTTCAAAACACTAATTTGTGAACAAAAAGAGTATGTCTATACTAGAGTGGCTACAGTAGCACAGTGATGGCACTGTGGTTGTGCCATGTAGCACCACAGGGTAGATGCTTTCTACACTGACAGAAATGGTTTTTCCATCGGTATAGTTAATCCACCTCTCCAAGAGAAGGTAGCTGAGTCGACAGAAGAATTTTGTAGGTGCATTTATAGTAGGAGTTAGGTTGACCTAACTACATCACTGGGGCATGAAATTATTTACAGCCCTGAGCAATGTAGCTAGGCTGATCTAATTTTTAGGTGCAAACCAGGCTAAAATTAAGTTTTAAAATTTTCAGTACAGCATATATAGCAAACCCCACAATTATCACTTCAAGTTCTCATGGTCATTCCAAACTTTCTCCCAGATGTGTTAAATAGGGCAGTGAAACTAAATGTCCTTACCTTTATAGCCCATCGGACAGAATAAGGAAATCTCAAGAGATACTATTTTGGCCATAACAGTAATATTCCCTGAGGAGTAGGTTAATTTTCTCTAAAGCTGAACTGTTTGAAAATGTAAAGACAAGTAGTTTTTAAAAGGACATTCATTGGGCCAAATTCTACTCTACAGTATGCTAATGGAAAGGTGCAGCTGAAAGCAGAAATGGACTCATTATTTTTATAGTTCCTGTTTTATATAAAGTTTCAGAATGCTCTCTCAGGGATAATCTAGTGAATTTGAAATCCTAGATCAAAGGCCAGAAGGAAGATACAGAGGTGTAAATGTGTCCACATAGGGTGAAGGATGCCCTGTTGTGCAGTAGATATAAGGGATGCCCAAAATGGCAGCCTTTGTGCTAAGGTTTACATAAGGACTGCTATCAAGTTGCTCCCCAGATGAGCACCTCACCAAAAATGGAGCAAGGAGCAGATGGAGCCCTGACTCTGTTTCATTTTCTTCCTCA